>OY292533.1:383002-749685 GCA_958496365.1 Subacronicta megacephala
GATGACGAAATTGAATGATTCGATCGGTCTTCTTATACAAATGCGTAGACAAGCGGCACTTTTGATAGTCGATGTCGCTGAGATGTCGAATTGTTTATCGACAACTATAGCGAACTCTTGAACCCTGTAGAAAAGCATACAATATGGCCGATTGTTAGTCAGCTGTTGTGTTTTTCGAATTATTTTTATAATAAAAATGGATCAAATTGTGTTTGCTATGCGGCATACAATGAAAATGTATGGTTACGGGCGGCGTAAAAAAGATATAATAATTATTGGAAATAAATGGAAAGTGTGGAAGATATGTCGGAGTTGTTATACATTATTTACACTCGCGCCTCACGACTCGTCTCGTGTCTCAGGCACGGGTGGTTTGAATTAATTTATATTCACACTCTCGCGGCGCGTTCAGTTGTTTTCGAACTATCGGCTATGAAAGACGTCGAAAGTATTAGCGGCATCAACTCTTTATTAACTGAGATTCTACTAATACGCAACGAATTTACATGTAACACCATCTGGACCAAGCATTATTGACTTTTTGTTGATATATGATATTTATTCTTTATATTCATCAACCTATTACATTGTCCCACTGCTGGGCACGGGTCTCTTCTCAGAACGAGAGGGATCAGGCTATAGTCCACCACGATAGCCTACTGCAGGTTGGTTAGGGTGGTTAGGGCGTCGGACTTGCGATCATGCGATTGCCAGTTCGAAACCCACCCATTGCACTACCAACGTGCACCCACTCGTAATACAAGCATTTCGCTTAGTACGAGGGGTTACCAAGAATACTAGTAATGTGCAACCCACATTGGAAGTATGCTTTTTTTAAAGAAAAAAAATAAACAATTGCCCGCGAGCACCTTTGACTCATGCCCGAAAATCCGCTTCCGAAGCAAGCTCTGCGAGCGGCGATTACAAACGCGTCTTGTGGTTCACCTCGCGGTCTGTCTTGCCGCTCGCGCGTGAGTGTAAATGAGGTTTTAGGATCTCGTCATTGTTGACGTATGGCATTCTCAAGTGATATGATTTTAACCAAGTTGAATTTAATTCGTATGGTATGGTTTACGTGTTTATATATTTTTTCTTATCAATAATTCATAAAAAATAGTGAATTCCTGTTTATTTGTTTTGACGCGGCCCGATTGACAGCATTGATGTCTTGAATTTGACGTTTCATTACAAAACCATAGCCAAAAAGTTGATTTCTATCGAAGAATGACTTCGACTGAACGTTCAGTTCGCGTATGTTACTTTGTCTACCACTTTGCGATCAACATCGGAGGAGCGAAATCGGTGTTCGAAATCAATTCGATGCGGAGCGATTGACACTTGTCTAGGCCCCCAGTAGTGAGTACTTAATTACTTTAATTTTTTTATTGGCGTATTCCTTTAACACTTCAAGTATTGAACAAAAATCTATTTTTTTCCTTATGCCCCGCGGCACTTACGCGTTTCGCTGAATTAAAAGAAAATGTAACAAGTCTTGAATAACAAAATCATCTTAAGTAGGCTCTTTAGCTTTGTCTTCGACCTGACTTTATTAATTCTGGTATTTTCCAGTCCGCTATCCTATTGAATTTTTACTTTGCTTGATCTTAAAATCGAACGCAGAACGTCATTCAGAAACCATGCTTTCGACCAATACCTACATCAATGAGGGAGTTGATACTTAAATAGGTACTGCAATAAATCGATACATTCCCACGTTCTAATTAGTTTTTTCCATATTACACATGACATGTAAATCAAAAAGAAATAAATCTTATACGTTATAAGGAAGTGGCTATCAAAAGCGCAGTATCTATCGTCTTGTTGCAAGATCATTGTACATGACCCTATTAGTGCTGGCAATAGACCAGTGAGGGGACATAGTCGATATAATACTATGAATCACGCAAGCTTTACTTACAACGCAACTTGTTAAATAGGAACATTTATTAAATTCCGGTAATTATATACACAATGCTAGAGTTGAGATCAAAAAGAATATAAAATGCCTAGTTTTTAGTCATATCCAATAAAGCAATTTAATTGATGTCAATTAAATAACTTTGCTTTATAAGGTGGCAACAGTATAGCAATAATATGCAATAGGGAAGCTGAATAAAACATCTCAAGCATAATACTCATCACTTATATGAAACTGTAGATAGGTTGAATACAATATTTTATACGTCTATAATACCTACTTATAAGGACTTCATTTCAATTTTCGTATCCACTAAACTACCTTCGGATTACCCAAGCATCTAAATAAAGCTTTCTCTGCTCATTGTTATCACTACATAGTATAAAACAAAGTCGCTTTCTCTGTCCCTATGTCGCTTTGTATGCTTAAATCTTTGAAACTACGCAACGGATTTTGATGCGGTTTTTTTTTAATAGATAGAGTGATTCAAGAGGAAGGTTTATATGTATAATACATACATATTTTAGTATAGAAAAGCCAATAAACCACGCAGGCGAAGCCGTGGGCGGAAAGCTAGTTATAAATAAAACAATAAGTGAAAAGGCGCACCATGATACACCAACAGTGAGCAGTCAAAAGCACGCGCTGTCGCAAGCGGCGTGTTCGCGAGATCATTGTACACGACCCTATTAGTGACGGGCTTGGATAGGGAGGGGACGATGTCGACGAAAATGTGTCGATAATTTCAATCAAATAAATTAAGGTTTATTGCTAGTACTCATTTAAATTAAGTTTATTTAATTTTTAAATAAATGAAGTAAATTTTATATAGCTTATTATTATTTTTATTTAAATTGTTTAATGTTTATTAATTTTTTTCATAAATATGTGTTAGTGTATAAAGTATAAACTCTACTCTAAGGTTATGAACTATTTGTTTGCCATTTTTATTTTAATTGTAAAGTATCCTACAAACTTTCACATTTGTAATATTAGTAGGATGCAAAATATATTGTATAATGTAGCCAATTTCGAACTGTCATTTTCAAGTTATCAAATATAATAAAGCGTTGTACGTAGGTACTGCAAACAAAAATATTTTTTCTATCCAAAAACAAGACCAAATTCAAAAAATCAGTATGACGTCAATCCATCGAGTGAACCGTCCATCACTAGGCTTATCTAAGCCACCGGCGATCGAGGCCAATGACTAAGCCCCGTTAATCGAACAATTATTCATTGAAGATAGTCATCCCACCCCACCCGGGGGACGAACAATCAATTATTTCGTCCCCTTTGTTCTTTTGGAAATGTTTGCCGGAGAGGCTTTGTTATAATTGGTGCAAGGTAGCCTTTCTTAAGAAGCTCTGTTTAGGTTAGTAGTTCAATTTCGTATTATTTTTTTTATGTTGCCGATCACCTCATCACTGATTGTCAGATGAAGCCTAAAGAAGAATGAAGTTTTTGCGTGAGCACTAAGACTATATTTTGGGAAATTCCCACAGGATTAGGGTAAAAGCAAATCGCAGTCATACATAGGTAAATGCAGACTGCATGCTGTGACATAATAAAGTCGTCACATTATCTCGCCTCCAGACATAGTTTTCGCATAAGATAAACGACGACATCATTTCGTGGTGCGCATGTTAAGCATGGAGGACACGGATAGGTTCGGTAAGGGAACTTTTCTCGATCAAAATAAAAAACTTATCAGAAAACTATATTCAATCCAACAAAATAGGATTTACGATACATAAAACTACAGTTTATAAGTTTTATTACGGAATAACTTAAGTACATGTAATAATCTCAAATCATCTAAAAATTTGTGAAAGTAGTATTGTTTATTCTGGTAACAATTAATTGATATCAATGATGTTCATGAGGGAAAGCGAGTGCAACCATCCGATTGAATCGGTAACCAGTATCGATCAATCGGTTTAGACAGGCCAATCTATCGGAGCAATTAAATTATTATCGTATTTACGTTTCAATGGGTTCGTGATTCGTTAATTAGGTATTGATGATTCGATTGCCATTTAATTGTTAATGCGTAAACACGGATCAAATAAAATTATCCTTCAATAAGTTAGGATTATACACACATTAGGGTTATACTTTTAATGGCTCTTTTACTGATTCGACAAAGACTAAAAGTCTATACTTAATATTATAGAGAGGAAAGATTTGTTTGTAATTGATAAACTCTGAAACTTCAGAATAAATTTTAATAATACTTTATACGAAAGCTACACTTATGCAGATTAACGTAGGCTATTTAGTATAGTATAAGCAGCGGTAGCCTAATGGGCGTCGGACTCATATGGTTGCCGGTTCGAAACCGACTCATTGCACTGCCGACGTGAATTCTGTGACAATGTTGTGACAGAACGAAATAACGCTACTTTTTCCCTCTTTTTAACCCCCGACGCAAGACGGGGTGTTATAATAAGTTTGACGTGTCTGTGTGTGTCTGTCTGTGGCATCATAGCTCCCGAACGGATGAACCAATTTTGATTGTTTTTTTGTTTGAAAGATGAATTAGTCGGAAGTGTTCTTAGCTATGTTTGATGAAAATCGGTCGAGACATAATGCAATTGGCGGGGGTTTTTGGTAATTACTTATAAACAACCATTATAATAAAGATGGAGAAAAGTTGACACAATTCTACCAAAATCTATCAAATAGGTTATCTGCAAGGAGAGATCGGTTGACTTTTTTAAACCGGGACTAACCAAGGCCAATATTGCCATTGCAATATTCCCCTACAATATGTATATGTACAATAATCTGAATGACCTGTCAATCTCCATGACGCTTCGACACCCGGCATCACTGTTTACGTCCAATGTTGGTGTAACAATATATTGGCTTTGGTGACTAAAACCTATGGTGACAGGTTAAGGTAAGATTTATACTTGATTAGATGTTTCCAATTCGTTTCGGGGTTGAAATTTCCTCAAGCAATAGGTACAAGCAGTATCGTTTGCTATGAAAAAATCTTCAGTATGTTTACATGTTGACTTAAACTTGAAAGATTCTCCCAAAGACAAGTTAAATTCCGTAAAGCACGTCACGAAAAGAATGACAAAGTTTTGTTTTGATATTTGCGAATGCTATGTTTGATCATTTTTATAGATCTAATGTCGTATCTTTTCGTATTTTTAATATTTATGCATTTCCTATGCTAAGATTATAAAGGTTATTTTAGTGAATGAAAATTCGACCGCGGGCAAGATTCGAACCTGCATTTTCTAGTTAGATACACCAGACGCTAGGACCAACTAAGCAATCACGAGTCCCACTCGCCAGGTCGAAATCTGTCTTCACATGTCTGAGTTTTTACGTCGAGGTGACGTAGTGTATTTAACCAGAAGACGCAGGTTCGAATCCTACCCGAGGTCAAATTATTATAACGTTCCAATGACGTCTTCAAGTTACGGAATATTACTCGATAGGATGGCATACAAAAATAAATAGAAGGCGATTGAAGTAACATTTCTTTTGTCTGAATAAACTAACAGGATCGCATAAACGCGAGGAGATCGTATTGTGATTCACTGAAGTAATAAGGCAGAAAGCACAATGTCGTATCCACAAGTTAACGAACAACATTGGATATAAATAACTGTTTCATATTCAATTAAACTGTTGTGCACATATTTCCGGATCGCGGCCATATTTTACGGTCAATTAACTTTTAATTACTATAAAGCTTTATAGGTAGGTTGAGTGCTTCACGCGATTCGTTGGATGCCTGTTTAAACATTTTTGCTTTGTTTCTGATGAGAAGGCAAAAATTCTAGCAAAAAAGGTGACTAAAGAGATTACGACAGAACACACTTTAGATCTTTTACATCACTCTTAAGGGAATACGCTATTCCTATCACATATTGTTTACTAAATTGTTTCCACACAATATCATTGTGATAAGGAGTGAGCTGTTCTATTTGTCCATATGATTGAAATGCGCATTAAGGAAACCTTTTGTCGAAGTCTCCCATGAGTCGAAGATTAAGAAAAATATAAGTTGCTAGCATTCCACCCGCGGCTTTGCCCGCGTTATATTTCATTTTACGGGATAATATATAGCGTATGTCACTCAGGAATAATGTAGCTTTCTATTGGTGAAAGAATTTTAAAAGCAGTTTAGTAGATCCAGAGATTACAACTTCATAAACTTTACCTCATTATAATAATTAGTATTGATATTCTCGATCGACAATCATGATACAGAATGTCATCATAGTCTTTCAACCTTATAAACGGTACGAACGCAAACGTATCCGTATGTTTCCGCTAGTACTACATTTACCATTGGTACAGTAGGTACGCAAACTTGCTTGTCATCCAGTTTTAGTGTGTGTGTGTATATGTGTTGGTGTTGAATGTGTCTACACAACGATATCTACGTGTGTGTGAGTGCGATCCGTTTATAATTAAGTGCAGATATTGCCTCCGCGCCGTATGAACGATCAAAAGCTTGCGCGGACGTAGAGTTCATGGAAGTGGCTCGGTTGCTGCACGATATAACAAAATTGTGACGTCACGTGTGTGACGACACACGTAGAATGAGTATGAGACAAGGGCTGATGATGAAATGAGAATCACGACGGTAGAACGACTGGTAATAGTAACGTGCTTTAGCTCAAATTGGTCAAAAGTCGATTATCACAAATTGACCACAGCTTAAGCACGTTTGTATTTAGTTAAGAACAACACACAGACTATGTCTTAATCTCCGGTATGAACTATGACAATTTTTCAATCTTTTAGATTTCCTGAATCAATACGTCACTTCGTCAACCCCTAAGGAAGAAAATTATTTGTTTCTTTTAGTTTTTTCAATTTTCATCAACTAGAAGTAGTTTTATTAGATAGAGCAGTAAAAAAAACTTTTTTTTTTATGGGATAACTCGGCAAACGAGCATGCGAGCTACCTGATGGTAAGTAGTCAACGCCGCCCATGGACATCTGCAAAACCAAAGGAGTTGCAGATGCGTTGCCGAGCCTATTTAAAAAAGGGAAAGGGAGGGGAAGGAGAAAAGGAGAAGGAAGGGGATTGGGGGAGGAATTGGGCCTCCGGCCCTCTCGCTCACCGAACGAAGTGCAGTAACGAAACGCTACTACTCGGACGTCGGTCTTCTGCGAGAGTGTGGTACTTCCCCGGTCAAGCCGGCCCATTCATGCTGCGAACAGCGTGGCCCTACCACAACAAGAAAACTCAAAAGTTTCGAAATGTCATCTTAAATAATACAATGACTGCCTCATTAGTCTAGTGGTCCCAATCGCGACTGCTACGCCAGAGGTCCTGGGTTCAATCCCCAGGTCGAGCAGTGTTATTGGGTTTTTATATAAAATTCTCAGTAGCAGCTCGGAGTTTGGATTTGTGCCCGGTGAATGGCAATAGGCTCGTTCCCCATGGGACCTAAACATACCGGCGAACTGTGGGTGTACATTAAGTACACCTCTGCCTTACCATTCGGGGAATGCAGGCGTGATGGTATGTTATGTTAATAATACAATAAATTCCATAAACGCAGTTTTATTACGATCTTATATCTTTGCAGCCACTTCCATCTCTCCAACGTCCGTGTAGGCCGCGTATAATTCATTTAGTTGCCATATTATTTCATCTCATTAAGCGGCTCGTTACAGGTGAATACCGCTCAATTATAACGTGCATGGCCATGTTGTAGTCAGGACTAGTGTGGAGCTGACACCGTGAATGTCAGAAGAAGTTATTTTAGTGAAGGAAAAATACGACCGCGGGCAGGATTCGAACCTGCGTCTTCTGGTTAAGTACACCAGACGCTATGACCGCTAAGCCAACGCGACCCCCGCCCGCCATGTCGAAATTTGTCTTCACATTTTTTATTTACGTCTTTGAGGCGACGTCAGTGACATCTGTTGAAAATTTGATTCTCAACCGACATGACATGCTTTTAAGGTCCAACATTGGATATTGGACCTAATTAGTTATAGCTGAATTGTTTTAAATTATTATTTTAGACTAGTTTTTAAATAGTTCAAATAACTACTAAATTAAAAATTCTAAAAACCCTACAATTGCTTTGTATCTCGACCGATTTTCATCAAACATAGCTAAGAACACTCCCGACTAATTCACCTATCAAACAAAAAAAAACTAAATCCAAATCGGCCCATCCGTTCGGGAGCTACGATGCCACAGACAGACACACACACACAGACACGTCAAACTTATAACACCCGTCGTTTTTGCGTCGGGGGTTAAAAATGAGGTTATCGATTTGTCTGGTATTTATGTGATTTGTAGCAATAAATCAATTAAATTTTCCACTGTTGGGCAAAAAAAACAGTGATAGACTAGTTAGTTTCTCGACAAAGTGTGAAGTCAAACCGCATTTAGCCCGCGTAATGAAATATTGCAGTGCAAAAAAGTGCAGTGATAGCCTAGTGATATGACCATTGGACAGCCAAGTCAAAGGTCTCAAGTTCGAATCCAAGGCACGCACCTCTGACTTTTCGAAGTCATGTGCGTATTAATGTTTAATTATCACGCGCTTAAACGGTGAAGGAAAACATGGTGAGGAAACCTGCATGCCTGAGAGATTTTCTTGACGGCGTGTGAAGTCTGCCAACCCGCAGTAGGCTAGCGTGGCGGACCATAGCCTAATCCCTCTCGTTCTGAGAGGAGACCCGTGCCCAGCAGTGGGACAATGTAATGGGTTGATGATGAATAAAATATTACCCGTATTGCCGCTCTGATTGTGAAAGGAGACTAATGCCTAGCAGTAGAAGAGTAAGTTTAAGTAAATGTAAGTATCTAGGACTCCTGAACACACTAAATATTTATTCAGATGTAAGTAGTCTTGTAATTGTTATCTACCCTCTGGCTACAGAATACATTGTATAGCAATATTCTCGTCTTCAGGAAGTACGAGCGGATGTTGAGTTGATGCGTCCATCCATCTCGCCGTACAGCTACATGCGTTAGTATGTACTATAGAGCCTACCATTACATATCAGAGAGTAAGTACATACCATTGCTGAAGACAGTATAATACATGTCTATCTAGTCAAAATTATTGTTAATTTAACCTCCCTAGGCATGCAGTAACCGACTGACAAGCAGTATACGAGTGGGTCTAGAATTTTAGTTCTAGTTATGAATAACATAACATAAACATAACATACCATCACGCCTGTATTCTCCGAAGGGCTTGGCAGAGGTGTTCTAATGTACACCCAAATTTCGCCGGTATGTTTAGGTCCCATATAATAGGGGGCGAGCCTATTGTCGTTCTAGTAATGTATTATAATATAACTTCTATGTTATGAGACTGCCTCATTAGTTCAGAAGTGTATACTGCGACTGCTACGCTAGAGGTCCTGGGTTCGATTTTCTGGTCGAGCATAGTGTTAATGGGTTTTTCTGTGAAATTCTCGGAATTTGGATTTGTGCCTGGTTAACGGTAGGATCGTCACCGTCTGGATCTAAACATACTGGTAAACCTCTGCCTAACCCTTCAGGGAATACAGGCGTGATGGTATGTATGATAATTTCAAATATACAACATCAACCCCTTTATTCTCCTACTGGGCACGGTCTCCTCTCAAAGTGAGAGAAGTATACTTAGGCTATAGTCCACCACGCTAGCCTACTGCGGGTTGGAAGACTTCACACGCCGTCAAGAAATCTCTCTAGCATGTAGGTTAGCTCACGATGTTTTCCTTCACCGTTAAGCGAGTGATAAATAAATATAAATACTTACATGATTTCGAAATGTTACTATTACTGCTGACGGTTACGGTATCAGCTTAGTTTAAAGACTATTTTTTTTTATTTTTTTTTATGGTATAACTCGGCAAACGAGCAGGCGAGCTACCTGGTAGTAAGTAGTCATCGCCGCCCATGGACATCTGCAAAACCAGAGAAGTTGCGATGCGTTGCCGAGCCTATTTAGGGAAAGGGAGGGGAAGGAGAAAAGGAGAAGGAAGGGGATTGAGGGAGGAATTGGGCTTAATTTGTTTCTTTTCTATAAATCATGTGTTTAAGTACTCATTTTACACTAATCACCAATCATCCCCTCCCCTCACAACAATCGTTGCAACATTTACTAGGACAAGTTAGATCGATAAATTATTGATTTGTCACGACCGGCTAACTCTTTAAATATACATCAATATCGAGCCGTTAATGGCGCGAATAGCAGGGGCTTCCTGTAACACATATATGATGCAATCGTTTTAACCCATTAAGTGATTAATTAAACATAAAATAACAACAAAATATAAATACGAAGCTAGACTGCCTCGTTAGTCTAGTGGCCCTAAACGCGATCGCTACGCTAGAGGCTCCTGGGTTCGATCCCCAGGTCAAGCAGTGTTATTGAGATTTTCTATGAAATTCTCAGTAGCAGCTCGGAGTCTGGATTTGTGTCCAGTTAATGGCAATAGGCTCGCCACCTATTGATTGATTTTTGAAATTCTTTATTATCACATAAACATAACAACAAATGACAATTAGATCTTATTCTAAAGCATTTACACTGTAAAAGAATGTTTTGTACAGACTATGTCGCCTTTATAAAACATTTAAATCGCCACCTATTACATGGGACCTAAAAAACATTCCGGCTAAGCAAAGGTGTACGTGAGTACACCTCTACCTAACCCTTCGGGAACTACAGGCGTGATGGCATGTAATATACTTCTGCTTAAATGAAAGCAGAAGAAAAAACAGAGGGGTAACTCGGGGCTTATTTAATAAAGACGCTGATCAAGTGATATGTGAGGTTAAGCAGCACTTACCGTGGCCCGTCAACAGATGGGTGCCCATTCTTAGCACAATCGAAACTCTCCGTGTAATGTAGGTATAGGCGTTTAACCAGTGATAGAACAGTTACATGCTAATATAATTGTGTCTGACATGGCATATTGAATGGCAAGGTCAATAAATATCATAGATTGATAGCTCACAATGTCACTATGTGTTAACGAGGCGATGAAGTTGTACATCTCAATCGTCTGCTACAATTGGTTATTTAAATATTTATACTATTGCGGGACAGAGATCCCACCCATAAAAAACTATAAACGTTTATAACTTAAAACATTATTCTTCTTTGGCCGTCAGCTCAGCGAACTTCTCCCGATCTTGTGCCAAGCGAAACATATCTTCAACGCTGGCAATTCTAGTCCAGATGTTCCGTAGCCAAGATTTCTTTATCCGTCCAGCACGTCGTTTGCCTTCAATTTTCCCTTTTTAGAACTTTACTCCTAGTTGATTTAAATATTCCTTTCAGTCCACGTTTTATATTTAATTTTATTTTACAAAAGCAACAGGCAATCCATACTAATATTATTATTGTTTGTTACGTGTTCACCTCTAAGCCTCTGAACCAATTGTGATGAGACGTAGACTTGTGATATTTTAGATATATTTTTGTCTCAAGTCCATTTGGACTCCAGTGATACCGCGGGGAACATTAGGATCAATTATAGCAAGACAGAAACCGGAGCAAAAAAATATAATCGTGGCTTTTGCTATTGCATAGATAACAGTGCGCAATGATAGCCTTGTGATACCATAGACCATATAGACCATAGGACTGCCATGTCAAAGTCCAAAAACATCATGAGGGAACCTGCATACCTACTTGAGAGATTTTAAAAGCGTCGGTAGCCTAATGGCTAGGGCGTCGGACTTGCGATCATGTGGTTGCCGGTTCGAAACTCACCGATTGCACTACCGACGTGAACCCACTCGTAATACAAGCATTTAGCTTACTGCGAGGGGTTAACAAGATTACTAGTAATGTGCGACCCACATTGCTAGTAGGTAAGCTTTATCAAAAAAAAAATCCATGGCGTGTGCAGCCCGCAGTAGGCTAGCGTGGCGATCTACAGCCTAATCCCTCTCATTCTGAGAGGAGATCCGTGCCCAGCAGTGGGACAATATATGGGTTGATGATGATGATAATGATGAGATAATAAACACTTCAATGACTATGACGAAACGTCCGGAATTAAATAATAAGAATATAACGCGATAAAAACCGTCAAAAGTAGTTTAATTTCAATGTCTAATATTCGCGCAAATGTTAGAAACCAGTACTGCAATGACTGTTCAAAAGGGAATCCGGCAGGAATCGAGTTGTATAAAGTATGAACACTTCACCATACTGACAATTATACTATTTTAAGTACTATACACTTACAAAGTACCTTAGCATCCTCAATTGAAGCCAAACAAAGTGTTTGATATTAGTTCTGATACAAATAGCGAAGATGATAGCGATGAAACGCTGGCAAAGCGATGGAGCCGACATCAAAGTCGGCCTCTCGAGAGCCACCGCGCCGCACCACGCGCCGGTACAAATGTTGTACGGATGCAATCTCGATGCTTATGGTACAAAGATCTAAAGTCACTGGATAGGATGCTTAAGCCCTTTTAATAATATGAAGCATTCGGATGTAACCGACGATACACCGAAGTGGATCCAATATATGTAGTACTTAAAGCTCTCAGCTAAGCTATTTATGAAGACCACGTTATTTTTGACCCTGCTATACCTATAGCAGGGTCAAAAATAACGTGGTTGGTGGTAAATAATAATATTCTAGATTTTTTTTTTTAAATAACAGGTTACTAACAATGTGGGTCGCACATTACTAGTAATCTTGTTTACCCCTCGTACTAAGCTAAATGCTAATTTAAGTTTATATACCTAGGTATATAAACTTGTACAATTACCATCAAATCTACATTATGTTACAAAATTAAACTGTGCAACACTGTGTGTTCCATTATAATATTTAAATAGTATAATAATACACTCACGGCTTTTTCCCGTGCAATCAACCAAAAACTACAGAATGCTATTTACTAAAATTCTTGCATAGGTGTAAGGAAGAAAATACGGCTTTGCAATGATGGCAACATGTCGGAAATAAGGCAGATAGATAATTAATAGAGCATTAACAGCATTTGACATCGTCACGTTGTCTTTATTCTTCGCGTCATGTGGATCAAATTTGATTTGGCATCCGACAAGCTACTCAGTCTGACTAGACAGTGATTGATGTCCTACTCACAGTCTAGAAATTCTAGATCATACGCCAAATTAATGTTAATCATAGCACGTTTGGATATTTGTAAATACTGCCAAGCTTTTAACCTGTCATAGCGGTATTTATCTAATGTACGTTCATATAAAAGATGGCGGGAATTTAAATAGCAAGGGCAGCAATAATTAATAACTGAGCAATTTATTACCATTAGATTGTCCGTGTTTCTTCCTAACTCTATGTTATGACTGCCTGTCCTGTCAATTTTTGTGGAACAAAACTGATTTTCTTCGACTACTTGTACAGCTGTCGCTGTCGTAGAACCTACTAAGTATTTTTAATAATGGTGACCAAAGAAAGAAGAAGACTTAAAAAACATTACCACATAAAAACAAAGACTATAAAATATTATTCATTTCAAAACTGAGTATATCTATTAATATGTAACATCGAAAATAAATAACTGGAAAATTTACAGCATTGGAAATATTGTCTTTAATCAACCACGCTCAACCAAAGATAGCTCACTCCACGCCACATCCAGCGTCCATATATCCTTGTCAGTTAGCACTTCTCTATCGCAATATCTGCAAGTGCATGCGCTGAGCAGTTTTTGGCACCGCCTCACTTGCGACTTGCAGACTGGCAGCGACTTGGCACTACACCAATTTATATTTAAACTCTATTAAATAAAATTCCACTTTACTAACATGCTTTTGATAAATTTTATGAGGTATTGCAGCGCGGTATTCGAGAGCTCACGAGAATCATTACTTAAGTAGTGTCTTGCTAGAGTATCAATATGTGGAAATTTAAAAAATTTGATTACTTATTTGAGCATTATTCTTGATGAAGCCTCCACATAATTGACGTTATACCTACATAGATATATTAAGTTTATGGCAGTATTAAACATAACGCAATGCGTTAGTTAATTAATTAGCTTTCGATGTTAGATGTTAATCTGATAACTTGGTATATGATTATGCAAATCGATTAACAGTCCAACAAACATCGTATTATGTAAGTATCTATAATTCATTTTACACTAATCACCAATCATCCCCTCCCCTCACAACAATCGTTGCAACATTTACTAGGACAAGTTAGATCGATAAATTATTGATTTGTCACGACCGGCTAACTCTTTAAATATACATCAATATCGAGCCGTTAATGGCGCGAATAGCAGGGGCTTCCTGTAACACATATATGATGCAATCGTTTTAACCCATTAAGTGATTAATTAAACATAAAATAACAACAAAATATAAATACGAAGCTAGACTGCCTCGTTAGTCTAGTGGCCCTAAACGCGATCGCTACGCTAGAGGCTCCTGGGTTCGATCCCCAGGTCAAGCAGTGTTATTGAGATTTTCTATGAAATTCTCAGTAGCAGCTCGGAGTCTGGATTTGTGTCCAGTTAATGGCAATAGGCTCGCCACCTATTGATTGATTTTTGAAATTCTTTATTATCACATAAACATAACAACAAATGACAATTAGATCTTATTCTAAAGCATTTACACTGTAAAAGAATGTTTTGTACAGACTATGTCGCCTTTATAAAACATTTAAATCGCCACCTATTACATGGGACCTAAAAAACATTCCGGCTAAGCAAAGGTGTACGTGAGTACACCTCTACCTAACCCTTCGGGAACTACAGGCGTGATGGCATGTAATATACTTCTGCTTAAATGAAAGCAGAAGAAAAAACAGAGGGGTAACTCGGGGCTTATTTAATAAAGACGCTGATCAAGTGATATGTGAGGTTAAGCAGCACTTACCGTGGCCCGTCAACAGATGGGTGCCCATTCTTAGCACAATCGAAACTCTCCGTGTAATGTAGGTATAGGCGTTTAACCAGTGATAGAACAGTTACATGCTAATATAATTGTGTCTGACATGGCATATTGAATGGCAAGGTCAATAAATATCATAGATTGATAGCTCACAATGTCACTATGTGTTAACGAGGCGATGAAGTTGTACATCTCAATCGTCTGCTACAATTGGTTATTTAAATATTTATACTATTGCGGGACAGAGATCCCACCCATAAAAAACTATAAACGTTTATAACTTAAAACATTATTCTTCTTTGGCCGTCAGCTCAGCGAACTTCTCCCGATCTTGTGCCAAGCGAAACATATCTTCAACGCTGGCAATTCTAGTCCAGATGTTCCGTAGCCAAGATTTCTTTATCCGTCCAGCACGTCGTTTGCCTTCAATTTTCCCTTTTTAGAACTTTACTCCTAGTTGATTTAAATATTCCTTTCAGTCCACGTTTTATATTTAATTTTATTTTACAAAAGCAACAGGCAATCCATACTAATATTATTATTGTTTGTTACGTGTTCACCTCTAAGCCTCTGAACCAATTGTGATGAGACGTAGACTTGTGATATTTTAGATATATTTTTGTCTCAAGTCCATTTGGACTCCAGTGATACCGCGGGGAACATTAGAATCAATTATAGCAAGAGAGAAACCGGAGCAAGAAAATATAATCGTGGCTTTTGCTATTTCATAGATAACAGTGCGCAATGATAGCCTTGTGATACCATAGACCATATAGACCATAGGACTGCCATGTCAAAGTCCAAAAACATCATGAGGGAACCTGCATACCTACTTGAGAGATTTTAAAAGCGTCGGTAGCCTAATGGCTAGGGCGTCGGACTTGCGATCATGTTGTTGCCGGTTCGAAACTCACCGATTGCACTACCGACGTGAACCCACTCGTAATACAAGCATTTAGCTTAGTACGAGGGGTTAACAAGATTACTAGTAATGTGCGACCCACATTGCTAGTAGGTAAGCTTTATCAAAAAAAAAATCCATGGCGTGTGAAGCCCGCAGTAGGCTAGCGTGGCGATCTACAGCCTAATCCCTCTCATTCTGAGAGGAGATCCGTGCCCAGCAGTGGGACAATATATGGGTTGATGATGATGATGAGATAATAAACACTTCAATGACTATGACGAAACGTCAGGAATTAAATAATATCAATATAACGCGATAAAATCCGTCAAAAGTAGTTTTATTTCAATGTCTAATATTCGCGCAAATGTTAGAAACCAGAACTGCAATGACTGTTCGGTAGGAATCGAGTTGTATAAAGTATGAACACTTCGCCATACTGTCAATTATACTATTTTAAGTAGGTACCTACTTAAAATAGTATAATTTTACTTTGCACTTACAAAGTACTTTAGCATCCTCAATTGAAGCCAAACAAAGTGTTTGATATTAGTTCTGATACAAATAGCGAAGATGATAGCGATGAAACGCTGGCAAAGCGATGGAGCCGACATCAAAGTCGGCCTCTCGAGAGCCACCGCGCCGCACCACGCGCCGGTACAAATGTTGTACGGATGCAATCTCGATGCTTATGGTACAAAGATCTAAAGTCACTGGATAGGATGCTTAAGCCCTTTTAATAATATGAAGCATTCGGATGTAACCGACGATACACCGAAGTGGATCCAATATATGTAGTACTTAAAGCTCTCAGCTAAGCTATTTATGAAGACCACGTTATTTTTGACCCTGCTATACCTATAGCAGGGTCAAAAATAACGTGGTTGGTGGTAAATAATAATATTCTAGATTTTTTTTTTTAAATAAAAGGTTACTAACAATGTGGGTCGCACATTACTAGTAATCTTGTTTACCCCTCGTACTAAGCTAAATGCTAATTTAAGTTTATATACCTAGGTATATAAACTTATACAATTACCATCAAATCTACATTATGTTACAAAATTAAACTGTGCAACACTGTGTGTTCCATTATAATATTTAAATAGTATAATAATACACTCACGGCTTTTTCCCGTGCAATCAACCAAAAACTACAGAATGCTATTTACTAAAATTCTTGCATAGGTGTAAGGAAGAAAATACGGCTTTGCAATGATGGCAACATGTCGGAAATAAGGCAGATAGATAATTAATAGAGCATTAACAGCATTTGACATCGTCACGTTGTCTTTATTCTTCGCGTCATGTGGATCAAATTTGATTTGGCATCCGACAAGCTACTCAGTCTGACTAGACAGTGATTGATGTCCTACTCACAGTCTAGAAATTCTAGATCATACGCCAAATTAATGTTAATCATAGCACGTTTGGATATTTGTAAATACTGCCAAGCTTTTAACCTGTCATAGCGGTATTTATCTAATGTACGTTCATATAAAAGATGGCGGGAATTTAAATAGCAAGGGCAGCAATAATTAATAACTGAGCAATTTATTACCATTAGATTGTCCGTGTTTCTTCCTAACTCTATGTTATGACTGCCTGTCCTGTCAATTTTTGTGGAACAAAACTGATTTTCTTCGACTACTTGTACAGCTGTCGCTGTCGTAGAACCTACTAAGTATTTTTAATAATGGTGACCAAAGAAAGAAGAAGACTTAAAAAACATTAACACATAAAAAGAAACACTATACAAGATTATTTATTTCAAATCCCAGTGTATCAAATAATATGTAACATTGAAAATAAATAACTGGAAAATTTACAGCATTGGAAATATTGTCTTTAATCAACCACGCTCAACCAAAGATAGCCCACTCCATGCCACATCCAGCGTCCATATATCCTTGTCAGTTAGCACTTCTCTATCGCAATATCTGCAAGTGCATGCGCTGAGCAGTTTTTGGCACCGCCTCACTTGCGACTTGCAGACTGGCAGCGACTTGGCACTACACCAATTTATATTTAAACTCTATTAAATAAAATGCCACTTTACTAACATGCTTTTGATAAATTTTATGAGGTATTGCAGCGCGGTATTCGAGAGCTCACGAGAATCATTACTTGAGTAGTATCTTGCTAGAGTATCAATATGTGGAAATTTAAGAAAATGTATGACTTATTTGAGCATTATTTTTGTTTTGATGAAGGCTCCACATAATTGACGTTTTAGGTACGTAGATATATTAAGTTTATGGTAGTACTTAACATAACGCAATGCGTTAGCTAATTAATTAGCTTTCGATGTTAGATGTTAATCTGATAACTTGGTATATGATTATGCAAATCGATTAACAGTCCAACAAACATCGTAATATGTAAGTATCTATAAATTAAAATACCTACTTGATGCCACGAATATCTTAGTGACACCGAAACCAGTTTAACCAGAAAACAAGAGTTCAACTAATTACCGTCACGTCCTCTCAACGATGATCACGGGCAACCGAATTACCAGCTCATTAACAAACATCATCAATGAGCCGAATCAATGCCAAACAAAACATCAATTAGACAACTCATTGAATTGCAAAACGAAAACGTGCGCCGACGCAGCCCGCGCTCAGCGCTCATTGGTCGGCGGAAACTGGGCTTGGAATATTCCCCTCCCATTGGTCGAACACAACAATTTGGCAAACTTTCAAACGGGCGGGGCTTGAGAAAAATTACTTCGAAACAAATGAGTTTCTATACTGATCCGGTGACAGACAAAGTTGTTTGTAATATTAGGGTCAGTGTGCACTGTCGTTTCGTGTCGTATATTTAAGTCGAATGACAGTCGCATTTATGCGACATGTGTTTATTTTGCGTGGGCCATTTGATCGTTGAATTGTCGGTAACGAGCGATGCGTGGTAGTAAGTTTAAAAGCTTTTTATTAATATTCAAAGCGTTTTATGTGATCTGTTTCCTTTGAGGAATGAGTAAAAATTGATTAGTTTCAGTGATTTTGAAAACATTTTAATATTTGTTTTGGATCTTGCCGCTAACACTTTTTTGATTTAGTGCAAAAACATTTAGTGACAACCAATTAAAAGATAGGTAGGTATATCACAAATGAATAAATAATGTTAAAAGGCTTTTGGATGAAATTGCTGGAAATTGGACTTTTTGATCTACGGTCTTACGGCATGTTGGGAGTAACTCCTCATGTTATCCTAATTCCTAATGCAAGCCGGTAAGCCAAGTTTCCTCACTAGGTACTAAAGTAGTTTCAAGCAGCCATCTATGAACAGGAACTATCCAACGTGTCGGTCTAGACCTTAGCAATATCTAATTGGTTATAACAGATTTTGAAAGCCGATGGCATAATTGCCAATTCCCAAGCGCCCCTTTACCTTTCAAAATATTTTGCTTAAGCCGAACTGACCTACACCAAATATTTTATGTTTAGCAACCAATCGAAAAAGTAAATGTTTCAGCAAAACAACACCACAATTTTCACTTTGAACACATTTCTGCAAACATTTTAAGCGGCACTGACAATTCATTCTCATTATACAATAAAATAAAACAATTCACCCACGCGACGAGAAAGTCGCATTTATCGGACCCCTTAAAATAACTTGCGAGAATCACGTAGGTGCTAATTAAGCCTAATCGGGAATGGTCGCTAGTGTGCATAGCCCTTATGGAGATAAGATTCTGTAGATAAAACTTAGGCTAAAGTGGACGGGGAATGAAATGCGTGGACTATCACCAATTCTTATAAAATATTCATTACAAAATGATCCTTAATCGGAAACTAAAGCAAATAGGCAGTTTAATAATAATTCGAATGATCGCAAGACTAAGCGCTTTATCGATAATCGTTCAATAAAAATGATAATCGAGATAACTCCCAATGATGAAGATAACAATCTAATTGATGTTTCTGTAACGAATGACGAGGGTTTGTGTCCGAACCCAGCTAAGGAGCATAGATTAAAGTACTTGCAGACAAGACGTTGAAATTCATAATTTTGATTGTTTTTTTTGTGTTAATCCATGCATTGGTGTGCTGTGTTGATGTTATGGCTTATTTTATTTTTTCAAGCATAACAATTAATAAATCGTATAAAAATAAGTGATTTTATTTCTGTAATATGTACCTAGTCTGTACCTGTCTAAATCAATTACTCAAAATACTCATTATGGAATAACCGTTTTTCATCGAAAATCCAGGACATTATTTTTTTAAATTGATTGAAGCTATACGATTGTATAGCTTTGGCTTTGACTGTCATTTTTTATAGGCAGAAACGGATCTTGCCATATCTTCTAATTTCGTATTCTATTTGTTCAAAACGCCGGGTGTCCCGGACGCCCGGTCGCTGTGTTGGGACCACCGGCGGAGATATTTGCATAAAAATGCCCGGACACGCGCCTTAATTGATCGCGACTGTACCCGGTGCCTCGATGCTCCACTGTAGGTGACTGTAGTGCGAGTATTAAATTATATTCTAAGTGGCTTTAATTGGCTTGTGTTTAGTTCGCGAGTGTACGTGTAGGTATTAAATTCTGCATTGGTTTTTTTATTGTCTTTGTATGTTTAGTCTTTGCCGGCGTTAATAGTGGTTTGTGATTTTATGAGGGGAATAACTTGGAACGGGTGCTAAGATACTTTCATATTACATAATTTTAATTGGAACTTAACTGACTGCCTCATAAGCAAAGTATTATTGGGTTTTTCTATGAAATTCTCAGTAGCAGCTGTGCCCGCTTAATGGCAATAGGCTCGCCCCCTATTTCATGGGACCTCAACTTATCGGCGAAATGTGGGTGTACATTAGTACACCTTCTCTGCCTATCCCTTCGTGATGGTACGTAATATAAATAACAAAAAACAAATAAAAGAACAAGAAAAAACAGAGGGACTCGGGGCTTATATAATAAAGACGCTGAAGTGATCTGTGAGGTTAAGCAGCGCTTACCGCGGCCCGTCATTAGATGGGTGCCCATTCTTAACATATCGAAACTTTTTTTGTCAACCTTAGCTTTATTCTTACCGTGAAAATATTAACTCTGGGACGTTGATTATCAGTTATTACCACTTAATAATAAATAAATAATAACTTGGTACAGCCGCCAGCACATCAGGTTATACAAAAATGACAAATTTCTCCAAATGATTTTAAACCTTAAAATGGTGATGTTTAAGTTCAAAATTAACTGAGAATGTTTGACCTAAACCTTTTTTTCGGCCCCATCTACACATAGCATACATTGCAACACTCAGACATACATACATACATACATACTAGCCGCACTAATGTATCGGTATGTGTCTATAACAGTCGGCATGCACAAAGCGACCGCAAGTCAATCACGCCGCGGTCGCGACACACTGTCACTACCTATGTTATCATTATGAGATTACGTTATCAATTAATCTGTGGCTAGTATTTATTTATTTATTTATTTATTTAATTAATTACAACGGGCTCTTAACCAATTATAGTAACTAATATATGTATATAAACTGTACGAAATTAACAAAAAAAGGCTAACAACAATTTCATAAATTCCTCTCACAGTACTTCTGACATACCAATAAGATCTTCGACCATCCATCCGCAAACAAATCATCTGTTGGATTAGAATCCAAGAAATCCACCCAAGTATGTTTACGTCGTGTAGTAAATAACTGAAATTACAAACAAACATACAATGTGGTCGCTTAGAGATTGTGTAACTGTGATAGCCATTGGACTGTCATGAGTTCTATTCCAAGGTGGTATTTGGGACCTAAACATACACCTCTGCCTACCCCCTCGGAAAAACAGGCGTGATGGTATGTTATGTAATATTTAAGTATCTAGTCGCACAAATACGTTAATATCTGTTTTTTTATTTAATTGCATACTTATTTCTTATCTGCTTATTTCCAAAAGGAACTATTAGGTAGTACTCCTACCTACCCACCTACCCTAAGCACCTACTCGTTTACGTAAACAGCATTTGTTCAACTTAATAATAATATATTCTTACGACATTACATAACAGACTTAACATCACGCCTGTATTCCCCGAAGGGTAAGGCAGAGGTGTGCTAATGTACTAGCGATGGGCAATTCCTACTAAAAAAATTATCGAATGAATTGACAATTGTATTTGAATGTATTCGAATGTCGATATATTCGTTAACACTATAAAACAATCGAATAACTATCGACCAAACGAATAACTATCGGCCAAACGAATCACTATCGACCAAACGAATCACTATCGACCAAACGAATAACTATCGGCCAAACGAATAACTATCGGCCAAACGAATCACTATCGACCAAACGGACGTTATACTAAATTACTAATAGTTGCGTTTCATTTTCACACACTTCACGGGTATGTTTAGGGTCCCATGTATTAGGGGGCGAGTCTATTGCCATTTACTAGGCACAAATCCAGACTCTGAGCTGCTACCATAGAAAAACTCAATAACACTTTGCTTTAGCTAGGCATCGAACCCAAGACCTCTAGCATAAGTAGCAGTCGCACTTGGGACCTCTAGACTAAAGCCCAGGCGTGGTGGTATATTATGTACTATGTAGGTATCTAGTTGCACACTTGTCAATAATTTATCAATCTTGTTAAACATAATTACTTATCTGTTTTTTATTTAACTGCATATCCCTTACTAACTCGTTTCGAAAGGGAGAATCTCCATAGTACTCGTTTAGAAACAGCGTTTTTTGTTAAACTTAATAAGTATATGCTACATTCTATCATTATTAGCATAGCCCACACATTTCATGTAATTAACTATGTTGGTAGTTTCACAATTCACCCTCGTACAAAAATGTCAGACTACCCCCGGCGTACACCCTGTGACGTAGCATACATTGCGAACTAAGAGCCGGTATTTGATAATTAATTGTAGAAATTGTTTCATTTTGCATAGTGTTATTCCAATAAATACCTACCTATCTGGTATTTAAAAATCCAATTGAACTTTTTTTAAAGCTTAATAGGTAAACTTGTAACTTTAAGCTTAATAAACTTATATGTTACATTTACAAAAACAAAATTATAATAAGATATAATAGAATAGACTGCCTCGTTAGTCTAGTGGTCCTAAGCGCGACTGCTACGCAAGAGGTCCTGGGTCCGATTCCCAGGTCGAGCAAAATGTTATTGGGTTTTTTATTAAATTCCCAGTAGCAGCTCGGAGTCTGAATTTGTGCCCGGTTAATGGCAATAGGCTCGCCCCCTATTACATGGGACCTAAACATACCGGTGAAATGTGGGTGTACATTAGTACACCTCTGCCTAACCCTTCGGGGAATACAGGCGTGATGGTGTGTTATGTTAAAATTATAAAAAAATATATTTACTTAGATAAGTGAGATATGTTGTTGTGCCCGGTTAATGGCTCGGCTGGCCACTGAAGACCGAAGACCGAAGGGCGGGCTTTATGGGGATTGTCATCAATGTCAAAATGACGTTCAAAAAGTACTACGTAGTAGTCTATCTTGAATAACTTATTTTGACTTTTGAACTATTACATGGGACCTCAACATACCTACCGGCGACCTGTGGGTGAACATAAGTACACCTCTGATTAACCCTTCGAGACAACTGGCGTGATTGTATGAAGCATCGTTTAAAGATTAAAGTTATAAGGCCAAGTTAATCATCAACCCATTCGGAGTCCCTTCTATAACATTGAGAGGTGTTACCACGTACGACAGATAACAATGTACCTACATATAACATCTACAATCTTAGACATCATCGTGTCATTGCATGATCGTAATAGGTATGTAGTATCTAATACCGTAATAGAAGCTTTTGCTAATTGAATGCCTCAAGCCATAGTTAGGTACTTATTTAGCTGTCTACCAGTTAGAGTAAACAACGCGTCTCTTATTTTTAGCAGAAGCAGATTAATTATAATTGCGTTGCGATTTCTGTGACTCAGAATAGAGTCACAGAACAGACTGCCTCATTAGTCTAGTGGTCCTAAGCGCGACTGCTACGCTAGAGGTCCTGGGTTCAAACCCCAGGTCGAGCAAAGTGTTATTGGGTTTTTCTATGAAATTTCCAGTAGCAGCTCGGAGTCTGGATTTGTGCCCGGTTAATGGCAATAGGCTCGCCCCCTGTTACATGGGACCTAAACATACCGGCGAAATGTGGGTGTACTAGAGTACACCTCTGCCTAATCCTTCGGGGAATACAGGCGTGATGGTATGTAAATGTATGTAAGAATAGATTCAAATGTATTTATTGTCCAACTGTGTACTATTTATTGTATTATACGTGAATGTAGCAGAAGATGCCAATTTTGTAGTACAAACGGCTACACATCAAGCTATACAAAACCAGTTTAGACTGACCTCCCATTGTAAAGAATTTCCGCACAATTCAAGGGTAGCTTATACTGGTTTTGTATAGCTTGATGTGTAGCAATGCGTACCTATCAAAAGTATATTTATATCGGATGTTTATTTACTACTTTAGGTGCAGTCGCCAGCAGGTCAAGGTATACAAAACTGTCAAATTTCTCCAAATGATTTTAAACCTTAAAATTTTTATGATAAAGTTCAAAATCAACTGAGAAAATTTGTCATTTTGTGGTTACTTGATGTGCTGGCCATCGTACATATAGTTAACATTAGTCATTAGGTACCTTATCGAAATAATCTTGAACTTTTTGCATACGACATACATAATATAATGCATTAAACTATTTATATTGTGTGTAAATTATATAAAATAAAAAAGAGGTTTATTAAGTAGTGGCACATACACTCAAGCTTCCACTAGAAATCTATCCTAGTAAGTATAGACGTTTAGATGTTTTACGTCTGAGATTGTACTTAGTTATGTTAATTTTTCTTTTGTTTTTATTTTCTTTTTTGTGTACAATAAAGAATAATCTATCTATCTATTCTATCCGAAGCTGAGGAACGATTTTTATCAACTAGATGTGACTGTTATAAATGGAAAAGTAACTCTATTTATTACCTTTATACCTAAGTCACTGAACAGATGTCGATGAAATTTGGCCAGGAGATAGATTGCATCCTAAGGTAGAACCCTACGTCACGACTCAAAAAAATAATTGTTAAGAGGTTCATTTGACACGCGGTAGTGAGAAAATAACATAAATCGTCAAACGGCAATTTGTCCATCACGTCGGCTGGCTCATCACTTTACAAAGAGCTCGCTAACTGCGTGTTGCGTACGTGCGTTATCTGTCCGCCATCACCCAGCCCCCGGGCCCGAGGCTCTAGGGGCCCTCGCAATTTGGGGGGCCCTTAATGACGCTGGATTTTCAAATAATGAATTGGTTGTCGAGATTTTACGGTCGCGTTGATAGGTTTGTGTTACAAAATTATTTCGATTGCTGTGTTAGCGTTATTTGAACAAATGGAGACTTCCCAACTGTATATTTGCCTAATTCAGTAGGATGATGTTTCTCAAAGTGGCTAACAACGCCTCCTAGTGGAGTCTTGCATTTCCTAGTATCCCGTACATCTCAATAATGCACATCAGGCGAAGCGCACACTGCCCCGCGCTACGCTGCGGGGTGCGTGGCGGTAGAACAAAAACACTGCGCGTGAATGCGTTTTCTGTGTGTTGCACTACGCGTGTTTTCTATACAAACACAGATACTTGCAAACAACGTAAGAACACGCCCTCCCACGCTACGCTGCGTGATGCGGTGCAGTGTGCGAACCGCCTAAAAAAATTAGTATATTTGACGATGAGCAACAGATGGCAACTAAAAAAATTTAAACTATAATAAGTAAAGTGTAGGCAAAATAAGTTTGAAAGCCTGTGCATTAGACTGACACCCGCACACGTCCTAAGCACATATCGGAACTACAAGGTGTTATAGTTCATATTTTATTATTTACGACACCTAGCTAAGTATACATGTTGTGGAGATTTTGCTCAGAGCTCAATGAATCATCAACAAATAGAAAGAATACATTTTGCAGTTAATTGCCATGATAATTTATAATAAAACAAGGCTCAGTATTTCCAACGATGATCTCAATAATTTCAAATGATGTTTCATAATGAATTTAATTTCTTATTTTTAATTATTTGAACACTGGTATATACCTACCTACTATGTATAATACGCTGTAACCTAAATCTTTTTTTAAGACAATCTGTATAATATAATAATCCCGTCAAAATTGAAATCTTAAAAAAACTCGATTTTTTTACAGCTTTTTACATTTTTTAAAGACAATATATTTTATATGCTTCACATAAAAAGTTACAAATCAACACGATTGCCATTGGATACAACCCAATATTAATTCATAAAGAGCTTTTCAAAAGCATTTATATTTTAAAGTTTTACCGGTTGTTTGGACGTCATCAAAGCAATTTAAAACCGTATTACTGAAATATTAAAGTTGACATTTCAGTAATAAATCATGCAATAAACTTTGTAACATGATCTTTAAAATGGTCATGTTACGTCATATAAATAAAGGTGTTTGCACGTTGGCTGTAAGTTGGGGTTAGTTTTTTTATAATATTTTTTTTATCTGTTGAATAATGTGGCTTTCTATTGATGAAAGAATTTTTCAAACCAGTACTTTCAGAGCCTATTCAATGCAAACAAAACAAACAAACAAATATTATAAATATTTCTTCTTTATAATATTAGTTTAGAAATTTAGACTACTATCATGAGATAAATCAAAATGATGAAATAAAAATAAACCGTTGCATGCATCATCGGACTTCTAGATAATATTGTCTTTTAAACAGTGCTCAGTACCTTCTTGAGCTTCTGGGTTATTATTATATTGGTCATTATTTATTTTACTCATAATAAAAGCTCAAAAACCATCTACTTAACCTATAAAATTACATTGGGTTAAATCATCATCACTATCATCCTGATTAGCCCATAATTCGTCTACTAGGTAGACGTAGGACCCGGGTCTTTTAGTAAACGCCACAGAGTCTGTATCTTCGGCTCTTTTCACCCAGTCGCCTCCCGCAAATGCATTAATTTTGTCTAGATGGTCTGCAATCAAATATTAATTTGCTCCAAAGGTCCAAAGACTCAATAAGCAAACATACCTATTAAGAATCGAGGTCTAAGAATTAAAAGAAGTACTTAATAGTAAAAAATCTATGTAAAAATCACAAACAATTCCATATGAAAATTTCTCGGTAGATACAAGACACAGAAAGAAAAAAAAAACATTTCAACGTAAAATAGAAACATGGTCCTAATTAAAAACAGACAACACAACAGCACTTCACTAATCTATCTTCGAAATAAAAAACTAAACAAGCTGATGTTATGAAACATTCAGACGACTTCATTAGAAGTCGGTCGCTTACGGGGAAATGTTAATACTTACAGGGAAAACTGTTGGTCAACCATCGATCCGCCGAGTAGTGATAGAAAATGTGCCACTGTCGTTATTTGTTGCAGAGAGAGCGAAGCGATAGCGAGCGATAAACGATATAATTTAAATATCTTTCAATTTGAAAATTTTCTTCTAAAAATATACCGTCACGCCTGTATTCTTCAAAGAGTTAGGCAGAGGTGCACTAATGTACACATACAGTTCGTCGGTATGTTAGTCCCATGAAATATGGGACGAGCCCTATTACTATTAAACAGGCATAAATCCAATAACACTGCTCGACCAGGGAAACGAACTCAAGACCTCGCGACCTTCGCACAGCAATCGCGAATAGAGCCCTAGCCTAATGAGATAGTTTTATTCTTCTTCTTCTCCTATAAGCCTCATTAGTCTAGTGGTCCCAAGCGCGATTGCTACGCAAGAGGTACTGGATTCAATACCCAAGTCGAACAAAGTGTTGTATTGGGTTTTTCTGTGAAATCCCCAGTAGCAGATCGGAGTCTGGATTTGTGCCCGTTTAAAGGCAATAGGCTCGCCCTCTATTACATGGGACCTAAACATACTGGCGAAATGTGTGTGTAGATTAGTACACCTCTAGTTAACCCTTCGGGAATTACAGGCGTGATGGCGCAGCATCTTCTACAGCTCTCTATTTAATGAACTTTCTACATCTCGACTTTCAGATTCTCTTTTATCTGTACCTAGCTCTGTCTCTGCCTACCCCTCCCTCTTCTTCCTTTTATCTAAATAAGTCTTGTGACAATTGTCGCGTTGTTCTTATCTAATAAAATCTGATTATTAACTTGTAATCTTAAATTAAAATAAAAATGAGATCACGATCACTCACGAAATAATTGATGAAAGATCATTGACCTATCGTCCAAAAAAATATTGAGATTCTAGTAAATTTATTCGATTCTCAGAAATAAAATCTATACTTCCGCCAAAAAACATCCAATAATTTGTCACTTCCAACAAGGAATTTAAAAAATTACACAAATATTCACGATGAAACGACATAATTAATATCGTCAACATCGCATAGCTTCCACATCACTACGGCCCATATACGTCACCGAGTCGACTCAACTATGCCGTCTAAAATTCCTGTAAAGTAATTTTTCAGCGACAAACATAACGTTGGCTGTCGTCGAGCCATGTCGTTGCCGATTAAAAAATAAAACTTCAGAGAATCGGGCTATATTAAACATAGCATGCAGAGGATTAGTATCTTTAATATTTAGATCAAGCGAAAATGTTGACGTTCGGATTAATTTAGACTGTTTAAAAGAATTAGTAGCTGTTCAAATATTATAAGCAATTTTATTTTTTGGGTTGAAATATTATTAATCCACAATGTCACCTGAACTGGTTTTGCAGATATCTCAACTCATAATATAAGTTACTTTCACAAGATGGCGACAGATAAACACAATATTTAAATGGAAACACGTAATCTAGTGACATTTAAATAGATATAACGACTGTCATACTTTCGATGACGCTGTATTATAAATAACATGTCATGAGATCTGCCTGCTAGAGGTCCTGGGTTGATTCCCAGGTCGAGTAAAGTGTTATTGGGTTTTTCTATGAAATTCTCAGTAGCAGCTCGAAGGCTGGAGTCGTGCCCGGGTACCTAATGGCAATAGGCTCGCCCCGTATTACATGGGACCTAAACTTACCGTCGAAATGTGAGTGTACATAAGTACACCTCTGCCTAACACTTCGGGAAATACAGGCGTGATGGTATGATGGTATGTCATGAGATATGTAATTACTTATGAATAGATCCACAAGGTAACATTTTGCTTGCATTGAAATCTCTTAGACCTATTGAAACCCTTCCATTAATCGAAGGGCTGTTACTTAATTCTTTGTTTTGTCTTTTTTATTTTTCGTGAGTATTTCTCAGAAAGCCCGAAACTTTTGATAAAACTATTTTTTCGTCTTCTTTGATTAGAATTTCGGAGAAAACGAGTCGCTCGTCTTATAAAAGTTATGAAACATTTGATTCTGGAAATAATTTATTGTTATTTGGAAAACTGTTACATAGTTGTAACAGTTTTCCAAATAACAATAAATTATTTGTAGGTACTTAGATTATTGCTGGGCTAGCTAACAAAACAATTCCGTCTTATTCAAAAATATTGCTAAGGACCTAGGATTTCAAATAGTTCAATCTCTTTATGACTTTAGGAAAAAGACGTGAGTGTATGTATGTCTATTGGAAATGTATAGCTTCATATGTAACCGTGTTTACCAAAAATGCAAGCCATTCTAAGATTAACTGCTTGTGCTTCCACCATCACAGAAAGGGAGTAGCTGCCTATAATGATAGAAGTAACTAAAGTCTCCTACTAGACGAGTCACAAGAGACAATGTAAACATGCCTAAAACATATGGAATATGTTTCCTAATTTACATTAAATTAATTCCCGATGCGATAAAACAAATTAGCGAAGACGCATTCTTCAAAGCCATTACAAATATATTTATATTCACATAATTAATTATTTATAAGTATATGTTTTTAATTTTAGATGAATTGATTTCTGAGAACTTTATAACGGTCATAGGATGGCAAATGCGCGAGATCAAACCGCGCGGCATATCCGTCGTGCGGCCGGCGCGGGCGCAGCGAGATGCTCTGATCACACTGTAGGGTTGTCAAACTTTGACTTCGAGTGATTTAATGTTTTCTGGTATTAACTCCGAGTATTTTTTGAAAATACTTACTTACTTACTCTTTGTTCGACCTAGTATTCAAAACCAGGACCGCTAGCGTCACTGTTACGCTCAGGACTAATAGAATGAGGCAGTTATTTCAACAAAAATCATAAATTCGTCTTTGGCAATCTTAAATATTATATATTCCTATAATCTCTAAGATTCTGTTCTCAGATGCAAGGTAAATGGATTCTGAACAGATACGAAAAAAAAACACAATTCAATTATTATGTGTGCTTTTCATAAATTAAGAATATAAATTGAATGATAGAGATCTAATTACGATTTATATAAATTTAAAGTAACGATTTAAAATGACAAAAACTTATAATAAGGGTTAGGATACTTAATTCTATAAGCTGCAATAGAAATAGGACTTTATGCCTCAATAAATAGTTATAATGTAGAAGGTAAAAGATATTTCCTATACTATACATCCATTGCTCGTATGTCTTCAATTGTGCTCCTTATTTTTCTAACACGCTTATTTTAAACAAATTTCATTGAATTACCAGCCCTACTCAATGTAACCTGATGACGGGAAGCGTACAATTAACGAGACGGGTGCGCCGGCGCAGCCAACGTTATGAGATCTGCTTCTGTGCGCGAGGATGTGTCCTAAGCTCATTACAGCGTCTGAGGAATAACAAATGATATCCGTCGATCAGAGCTGATTGAAACTGTCAACGAATTGAATTGGTATTATAAGTAGATGTAGTTGTTTAATAAAAAAAACTGATTCTAGAAGTCTTTGAACCCTACTGTACTGAGTGTTGCTGCAGATATGCGGATAGAATTTGCCCCAAACCAAATTATAAACTTTAAAGCGTGACTTCTAGAGTCGATTATCCTATAACTGCTTAATCATAAAATAAGAATAAGAATAAGAATAAATTTATTTCAACTTTTACAAATATTATTTTACATAGTTGGACTAAAAGTAATAAATTCTTACATAACATGTATAAAGAGTGCTTAATATAATATAATTATAATTTTAAGATATATCTAGTGAAGGCAACAATACAAAAGTTATGTCAGTTCGACTTAAAATACATATAACCAGCTTGCCCGAACTAGGTTTAAACCTGTGCTTCAGGCTATCGCTGAACGTGTTTTTTATCCACATTTGAAGAAATAAAAATAAGAGTACTAAAGCCTATTAGAAAAATAAAAGAAAGGATACTAATAACTATATTATTATACAAGTAATTTTAGCTTATGTTATAATTTCTAACAACTTCTCTGTGTCTGCGTAATTAAGGTTCTGTAAATATTCCGTTACCAAAATGCTGCATTTATTATAACTTACACTATGTATATTAAGTAGCTTATTAAGTTTATTGTATAAAAATGGTCCTAAGAATATGTAAAATCTATTAGCGAATGCATGGTTAAATTTAGCTTTAGAGCAGGCCACATACTTCCTTCTTTTGTCTGAAGGTACTGGGTTAAATGGTAGTGCTGTGTGCTGTTTAAGTAATATATGCCGAATAAATAATTGACGAACCGTTAATAAATTACATGCAGTGTAAAGCTGATGTGTAGGAAATAAAAAAGGGCGAAAGGTGGCTACCTTTAAAATTGCTCTTTGGGCTCGTTCTAGAGGAAGTAAATTTGTTTTTGCAGCACCACCCCAGGCTGTTATGCAATAGGTAAGTATCGATTGGCACAGTGATAAATAAACTTGTTTAATTAATTTATAGTCAGCAATATTACGTAGACTTTTAAAAATAAATATTAACTTACGTACTCTAGTGCATAACAAATCAATGTGATTACGAAAATTAAGGTTCGAGTCCAGAGTGATGCCTAAATATTTAATGTTGTCTGTTTTAATTAAAGGGGGACAGGTACATGCAGTGTCAGCATAGTTTCTACAGGTATGGGAGTGAATGTTTTGGTTAGTAATGGGTATGTTAGTATTTTTCATATTAAATAAAATATATTTTGTTTTGTCAGCATTTAATGTTAAGAGATTTTTATGAAGCCAGTTACACACGGTATTGAAGCCACTCTGAGCGTATTCATAGACCTCGCTACGAGTATTAGCCGAGAATAATAACGCTGTATCATCTGCATATGACATTATAATACCATTTTGTAGGCTCAGGTTGCATAGTTCATTAATATAAATTAGGAAAAGGGTGGGGGCCAAAACACTTCCCTGTGGAATGCCATAACAGGTACTTTCAATATCAGCACTTGTATATTGACCAATTTTAACACATTGATGGCGGTCGCTAAGATAATCAGAAAGCAGTTTAAGTTGGGTTCCTCTTATTCCAATCGTTTCAAGCTTGTGCAGTAAAATGGGGCGTGAGATAGTATCAAAAGCCTTAGCCAGGTCTAAAAATATCCCCATGCATTGCTTACCACTATCAAGATTGCCAGTTATATAGTCTGTCAATTGGTGTACAGCTTGACAAGTTGATTTTTTCGGCCTAAAACCAAATTGTCTATCTGATAGTAATTTACTATCTTCTAGATATTTGATTAATCTACTATTTATAATTTTCTCAAGTATTTTTGACAATCCCGATAAAACTGAAATAGGCCTATAGTTATATACACAAGTTTTGTCTCCAGATTTGAATATAGGCGTGACAACCGCTTTTTTAAGCAGTTTAGGGAAAACTCCTTTATTTAGACATAATTGAAAAATGTGTGTCAGCGGCGGGGCAAGTTGGTCTTTGAAACTTTTGAGTATTTTATTGGATATGTTATCCCATCCCACTGCAGAAACATCCTTTAATCCCGTTATTATGTTTAAAATTTCATTGACGTCTGTTTCTAACAACACAAATGAATTCAGTCTAGAAGACGGCATAGTTAAATGTAAAGGGTAAAAATTCCCTGTATTTAACGTTTTTTCTGCCAAGTTTTTGCCTACATTTGTGAAAAAGTTATTAATTTTATTCATACCTTCCTCTTGGCATGTCTCTTTAGAGAGTAAGTCAAGTGGTGGTTCAGGTAGTTTTGATCGAAATGTATATTTTTTTATAAAATTCCATACAAGCTTACTGTTATTTCCTGCTTTTTGCAATTCGTTTTTATCATGCTCTCTTTTTAGTTTTTTCAAAAGATTATTACAATAATTTCTATATCTTCTGTAGGTAACAGAAAGTATTTTATTTTCAGGTGCGAGTTTTGATTTTGTGTGTAGTTTATCTCTATGTCGTATGCAACGAACAAGTCCGGGCGTAATCCATGGTTTAATGCATTTTAACTTTCTAGGCAAGTTTGTTGTAGTAGTATTTTTTAATATTGCACATTGTAATGAAGTAATAAAATAATTTAAAGAAAGATTTGCATCGTCTAATGTGTAAACATACTCAAAATTAATGCTGCGTATGTCACGTTCTAGATTTGTCATAATAACTTTGGAATAACTGCGCGTGCAGTTTTTTCTGTGTATCGATAATTGCAACGTTAGTAATACAGTTTGGTGATCGGTAAGTGCAGAGTTTGTAATTAAGGTAATGGCTGGTGAATGCGTTCTTATAATAAAATGATCTAAGTATGAGCCGCTTTGATGAGTAGGGTGGTTATGAGCAGGTAGAAGTCCATGAAAAGAACAATTAATATTCAAATAGTTATGAGCAATTTTATCTGTTCGCCCAGAAGCAATGTTGATGTTGATATCGCCCGTTAGGATTATATTTTTAAATGGTGACAGTTTTTTCAAATTTATATCAAGCGACTCCAAAAACTTATCAATATTTAAAGAAGGGGGTCTATAAATAGCTACTACTACCGTCTCAAAATTTATTCTAATTACTAAACAGTTACAGTCATGGAACAAGGGTTCTTCTATAAAAACTTCTAAGTTATTTTTTATATAAGTTACTAAACCAGCATTTTGATTAATTGTTTTTTCGGTTTTGTGTAAGAAGTACAAGAAGTCAAGTGACGGTAAGTGGTCTGACTGGTGTGAAAGCCAGCATTCTGTTAGGACGATGATGTCACAACTTATGTCAAGTGCATGAAGCAGAACTTCAAATGCAGTCATGTTACGGTTTATGCTTCGAATATTTTGTGTCAGCACAGTTAGTGTTTTTCCACTAGTGGGCAAAAAATTTTTACACTCGGCAATTTCACAGATTTTAGTCTCGGACACAGAAAAGCTATCTAAGTTAAAAAGTAGTTGATCAGTCATATTAATTTTACAAACTCGCTAATATAAATGAATTGATAAGATCTATTGTTTAAGTGCTTATTCAGCAATTAATTGTTGGCGCTCTTAGGCGCCTCCATAGTCTATTGAATTTATGTAATTTACCTCAGCGTATTTACGAGCCGGACAATCTGGGTCACCTGTTTGGTGGTCGCATTTTCTTTTGAAGCGTTTGCACGTAGCACACATTGGTGGAGAAGATTTATTGTGGCAATCCTTAATAGTATGACCAGGTTCTCCACAGTGGTTACATGTAGGGCTGGTTTCTCTGCAAAACTTAGCTGCGTGGCCGTACTGTTGACAATTGTAGCATCTGGTGACCAACGTAAAATCCCTGACTGGGCAGGACTTCCAATTTATAAAAATTCTCCCTTGATTGATCAGAGTTTTCCTGATGCCAGCAGAGACCTCCAAGATATAGTTACAGGTAGAGGTGTTTTTCTTACCCGATTTATGGCTTAATTTCATCAATGCCAGAAGGGACTCACGAGTTGAATCTGGAAACTTATCGGCCAGGTTTTGTTCGAAAATGCATTCAAATACCTCCTTCTCGCTGAGCGCTACCGGAACTCCAATTACCGAAATCCTAGGATGGCGTTTCTTTGGTTCTTCGACAGTAAGGCCTGAAGAGACAAGCTTTTCTGAATTTCTCAATTTTTCAATATCTCCTTTACTTTCGGTACTAATAAGGACACCACCATTTCTTACTTTTCTTACGCCACGAACATGCAGTTTCAATTCCTCAGGAGATATAATCTTTTGTACGAGGGTCTTGGTGTCGTCACTGGTCTTGGTCTTATCACTGGGATAGATGGCAACCGAGCTCAGACTATTTGGGCGGATGTACTTGTCAGTACCTTTTTTTACCATATCAGCAAAGGACTTATTTGCAGTTGGCGTCAACTTATCCTCCAGGATATCTTTGAATTTTTGCAGTGAGTTGGCTACCACCTGTTGTTCTTGCAGGTGCTGGATAGTCATGTGCGCGTGAATAGTTTTTTGCTTCAACGATTGGTATAGGACGGCCATCTGAGATGTTCCATTAGTGACCCTGCGGCAAAGATTTGTGACGCGAAGTTTCTGGTCCGCATTCATTTTCCCCTCCGTGACTACTGAGCAGACTTCATTCAAAAGGGTCTCAATGGATCCAAGCCATTTCTGGATCTCCGGTGTAGGTAAGACTTCCTCCGGCAATTCATTTCCCTTAGGTAAAGTTCTATTTTCGTCTATTGGGTTGGATTGCTGAGTTGGCGTTGGCGGAGGGCTACGGCGTATTAGTTGGCTTCGCCCAAAAGGGCTAGATCCTGGGTTAGACATACTAAGACGGAAACACTGTTTATCTTTAATATCAATTTAAGTTCATATTTGCAACGGTATGTGGTAAACACGCGTGACACACTTATGTTACTTACGTCGCGGAATAATTAGAATTATATTGTTCGTAATTATTTGATTTGCATCGTAAGTATCGTAAGACAAAAAACACGTCCGCGCGTTATAGCGCAGTTGAGTCAATCGATGATATATGACGATATATCAAGATGATATATCGACGATGAAAATGATGACGGACATATTCATTGTATACCAATTTCTGCACGTAAATGTTAATCTTTTATAACATTTGTTAATGCAACAATCTAGAAAATTTACAGTTACTAGAGCTATAAGTATATTGAAATGAGTAACAAATGGGAACTGAAGTAGTTATTGTTTAGGATCCAGACGCTGTAAATTAAATTAAATCAATATGATTAGTTGACTTATATTGAAAATTTTATGGGAGTTTCGTATGATTTAATGAACGAAAGAACGTCGAATGTCTGAGGGGAAAAAAATAAACATTACACCTACTAAAAGCCCAATGCACATTTTGGACGCTGAATGCTCATAATCAATAGAGATCCTCCGTTCACGTAGCACAGAACACTTGTGCCCGTAGTCCCGGTGGGAGCTGGGGTCGAGCTAATTAACCCTGTCGACTGAGCCCGAATGTGCCCGAATCTGCCCGAGGACGAGGGTCCAATTTAATAGGGTTATGATCGCAACGATTATCTCGTTCTAGGGGAACAGTAATTATAGATACCGTACCCATACATATTTTAAAGAGGTGTTTGTTTTGGAAATGGAAAATAATATACGTCATACGCTAAAATTTTCAAATACCTTCTAATACTGAATAATATTCTTATTTTTTTTATTCATTCAGCAAAGCGCTAAAGGCACCGAGGCTAAACAACTTGATTATGCCAGTAATTTGTTACTTGAGTAGGTTAATATGTCTTTAAATTCTATAAATATGTTTCTACTTGTTTAAAAAATTAAACCTAAGTGTCTGTTTATTTTTCTAACTATAGATATAATTAGCGTAAAACAGTCTCAACAATTTATATTGTTAGGATATAATTTCCACATACAATCATCGAAGTCAATGACACTTCAAAACAATTCGATTTAGCCACTTAGACAGCCAGTATTATCGTTATAACATCACCACGGTCTATATAAACAGTCACAAAACCCAGAACCATTCAAAAACATCAAACAGTAATAATTGCAAAGACATACGGAACTGAAATAGCCGCGATGAATCAGGGTTCTCTGCGGCAATCAAACGCATTAGCCGGACATGGAGCTGTGAAACCTGTGATGTCGCATCTGTGCCGAACTAAATTGCTCACTCCATAACGCGGTGTTAAATACGCGGCTGTAAATCGTAGCTCTATGTCAGATAGTTTTAACGTTAAGGGGAGGGAAAAGTTTTAAAAATATTTTACGACCTCAACTTCAGTTTTTTTAAAGAATATCGTAATCACAAGAAAGAAGTAAGTTGTTATTCAATAAAGTAATACTCATGAAACTTATCATCCCAAGTATATTAGAAAGGGTTTTAAGATTTTTGCACCTAACAAATCATCTAAATAACTTTATTTAAACAGTAGGTAGGTATAAAGTTCATACATGTCTACAGTTACCAAATTAAAATAAATTATTATAGAAATACCCCTAAAATATAAGTTAGTCACTATCTCCGTATTGATATGTACATAATAATCGGATATCTTGAACAATCCAAATTATATCTATATGTTGATAGCCTTAATCTGAGTCACCCCAACCGTTGTTATAAGTCTACCTACAAATTACAGACACCAGTGCCTTGTCCTGTTATTATGCAGCTAATATGAAGTCTAGGTCATGAATATGTATTAACGGAGCGAACTGGCAGCTTGCAGTAGCGTACATCGACCAAGAAATGATGTTGAGAGTATTATGTATTACTATTAATGCTACTGGGAAAATATACTAACGACATTTTTGTTTGTAAGTTTGAAGTAAGGTATCTGTTTGGTAATCTGCTTAGAACCGAAGCTTAAAGTAAACAAAGTTTGGTAAACAATATGTATTCATAATAATTATGCAAAACCAAAAACTAAGTTAATATTGTATGAAAATACACCATTGCAACGTAATCAAGACTTACATCAAATTATTAGCTTACGTTTGAAGACTAATATCACAAAATAAAACAAGGAAAACCCGACAGTCATCTCCTTAACCACCATTTTCGAACATCGCCGTATTATTGTCGCGTACGTCATACAACGACGTGTACACTACACTTTGATCTACAACACAAACGACAACCACTCATAACACCCACGCAACAAAGTTCACATTCCGATGCAATAAAATTTATAGACTGAGCTCTATCATTACCATTTTAGCTATGATGTTTCTGTCGGACTGTAGACTTTGCTTGTTAGTTCTAAGGTTGGTTTTCGATTGAATAGATGTGTAGACAAGCAATACCGAGTGTGTTTGACACACGTATAATTGGCGAGAAATGGGCCGCACTCCCTTTATAAACTGTTGCTTAGAGGTTTCAGTACATTAAGGCGTAACGCGTGAAACAACTCGAGGAGCGAATTTCGTTTTAGTTTAGTTATGCAACGGTTGTTCCATTGTTTCTAGGATAAGTTAAGTTTATACCTGGGATTCAATGACTCTCATTTACATATCATTACTAAAATGAAACAAGTCTTTGATTTTTGTTAGACTTACAGTTAACAGGTACAACGTTGAGAATAAGAATTAACAGTAATCTCTTTAATCTAGATTAGGCTTCGTAATATATTTTGTATCAATTAATCCATATTACTTTTCTTACCGCCTGCCAAAATGCAAGATAGTTTTAAATTATAAATATTTTTATTGCTAAGAATAAACTTAACATACCTTCACACCGGTATCTCGAAGAGTTAGGCAGAGGTGTACTAATGTACAACACCCACATCCACATTTCACTGATATGTTTAGGTCCTATGTAATAGGGGGCGAGCACAAATCCAAACTCTAATCTGTTATTGAGTATTTGATACCAATGCCCAATGACATTTTGCTCGATCTGGGAATCGACCCAGCGTCTAGCGGTTACGACCCATTTTATTTGACGTTGCCGTTTTATTGTCATGCTCAACAGCTAAAGATAATATAAATTATGTACATTTTACACCTTATTATAACACTTGCCTCCGGAATAAATCATCACGCACCTCCTCAGTTAGCAAAGACCTTAAGCTACCAATTTAGCTATTTTGATCAAATAACTGATTCACAAGGAATCTGATCGTCTCTGATTATGAAGTTACCCTCGTTTTGGCCATTCGTTAGCGCGTTTTAATATTAATTGCTTCTATATTCCATCTCGCTCTTTCATTGTAAAAGAGAAAGAGATAATTAACGAATAAAGATATTGGGGTGAATGATGAAAGATTAGTGATGTTGGGTAGGATTATTAATGGTGGTTAAGAATAATTTATAAAAATAACACTTTTGGATTTATAAACGGTTATTGTGTAAGAAAATTTTACAACTTAGAAACATTTATAGTCTGTTTGGGTAAATAATCTTTTGTTATTTTGAGTAGTAACTACCACTTAGTTAATGGTCCTTATCGCAACTGCTACGCTATAGGTCCCCGGTTCGATTCCAAAGTGTTGTTAGGTGACTCTGTAGAAATAGGCTCCAATGCGAATCCCATGGCCAGTCGTTAGGAGTCCGATATGCATACCCCGCCATGGAGATCGACGATCAACGATCCATATTCCAGGGATATCCACACCTCAACCAAAGATCGGTCCAGCTCTACAGGTTGGAAATCTTTGTAAAGTGGGGTATTTTAGTAACTCCTTAACTGGCGCGCAGAAGGTGTATTTTATACAAAATCATTCTATGCCTTAGAAAAATTAGCGACCTCAATATTGTTTTAATACAAACAGGAAGGGTAGGAGAAGGAACCTAAATTTTAATTTTAAAAAGTTTTCTTCAATCTAATCTGCCGCTTATCTATGCAATTTATCTAATCCAAATGCCGTAAATGTCAGTGTGACAGTATTCTCTAAAAGACTAGTGATGTGAACTTGTTTCTTTTTATTCTCGACAAAAAACCAATATTGAACAGATTACGTTACTAAAAATACCACCCAAGTTATTAACGTCAGTACAATAACCCATCAATTGACCGCACATTCCCGACAAGATGACAATCATAAGAAACTTCATAAACCAATACACATATAATTTGTTCACAAAACGCCCACAAAAACAAACACTTTAGCGTAACTCACCGCTCCATTGAATCCCAAATCGTCTCAAGCACATTACATTATTACTGACATAACCAACACAAAGTGACCCTCTCTGCTTCTCTTAACCTCTTCAAACAAGGACAATAAAGGGGTTCACGTTAACACAAGAGGAGATCAAGAAATAATGGTCGTTTTAACATTCAGAATAAAGTCAGTCGTAAACAATTGCCCGAGAACTGACAGTTTTATTTGAAGCACTTTATGACGTCGCCCGTTGCTTATTAAAGGACCAATTTAAACCATTATAGTGTTCATAAAAGCGTACATCATCCTGTTTTGTTGTGGTCTCGCTCCAACTTAAGGTAGGGGCGTATTTTTCGTCTCGTTTAAAGATGCTGAGTATGGTTTACTGGATTTCGAACTGAGGAGTATTTTTGGAATTGGTAGGGATTGATTACTCAATAGAAATTGAGTGTCGATATTATTAATGATTCGAGTGTTTCGAGCTACTACCATTTTTTAATAATTAATTGACCACTTATGTATGTCTTTAAATGCAGGTGTTATACTGTGTCACTCTACTCGGTAAGTAAGTATTGATAGCCTAGTGATATGACCATTGGACTGGCAAGTCACAGGTCTCAAGTTTGCATCCAAGGCACCTCTGACTCTTATCGTAATTATGTGCAATTATATATTTATAATTAATTGATCACTCGCCTAAAACGGTGAAAGAACACATATTGAGGAAACCTGCATGCGTGAGAGATTATTTTGATGGCGTGTGGCCTAGCCTAGCATGGAGGGCTATAGTCTAAATCCTCCCACTCTGAGAAGATTCCGTGCCCAGCAGAGGGATGAAAAATTGATTGATGATGAGAACTATTCGGTAGTAAAAAGTACCTACACTATCTACTTAAATGAACATAGTTGTTTTCAAAGAGACGTATAGTCAAAATCATGTTAAGGTTACAATTTAAACACTATATTGCAGAGATAAAGTTCAAAGATTACCGATATTTTTGTTATTAATTACCTACTATTATCACTGATCTATTAGATTATCGGTTTTAATTAGTTATTATTATCAGCAATTAACTCATTAATAATCAGATTATGAATCATCGTCGAAACAAATTATAATAAAGTATGTTAATTGTTACTAAACGTGTCACCTTGAATTACCATGCTAGATAGTAATCTTAAAATAATGACTATTACATTTTTTCATTAGACAGATAAAATACTCGTGTAGCTAATTAAAATCTTAATCTTTAACTTATTAAAGCAAATTATTAAATGACATAAAGATTAGCCTCTAAGGTCGGCAAAAATATGTCATTCGAAGCATCAATTATTTCTCTAAAGTGCCAATATCTAAAAATACATTTTCTCTTAAATGTCCAAAATAGCAAAATAATAAAATCAATTAACTGTGTCCGAAAATAAACATCGATAAATTGCGTTTCACACATCACTATTTACGACCGACAATTTTAACGTTACCATCAAACAACCCTTTGCCATTACAATTTAAACTTTATGCGTTTGTAATAAGAGCTGGTAAATATTTAAAGGATTACAGTTAAGTTGGGCATATATCTAAGTGGTTGATGAATGCTCCCACTGATTTTATTTGATTGTTTATTCGTTTGATTTGTGCGAAACATGTGGCTAAATAACAAGCGCATGGATCTGTCGATCTGTGAGGTTTAATTTGCCGTGGTCTGTCTGCGTACCTTCATCAGAACCTGGAAGGAACCGCGACAGATTTTATTAACAGACGAGCCACGTCATGATAAATAGTCATCACAACCCATGGACACTTGCCAACCCTATAGAAGTTGCTGATGCATTAAAGTGCCTAATGGTGGATCGTCCCGCCTTGGACACCAAATACATAACATAACATAATCTCGCCTGTAGGCCCTAAGAGTTAGGCAGAGGTGTACTTATGTACAACCACTCTTCGCCGGTATGTTTAGGTCCCATGTAATAGGGGGCGAGCCTATTGGTATTAACCGGGCACAAATCCAGACTCAGAGCTGGTTATCGTAGCAATAAAGTACCGTAATAACGATTAGGATTAGGAAACTGGCTCCGATTCACAAAAAGGAACAAGCCAAGGTCCTTAAGACGTACTTAGAAGTATAATTCTCTTTGTTAGAAGTAGTCAAAACTGAAAAGGTTAAGATATCATGTAGCTTATGACTTACGTGTATGTTTACGTTAATTACAATAATACTTAGTTGCAATAAAACGATGTAATTACGCTTATCAGAAGGTTCCCAAGCATTCAGTTTTATTTCTCGGAAGTCAACCTGATGCCACTAAGACTAGCTAGAAAGTATAAACAAAGTGCTACCAGTCGGTATAATTGTATATTTTTAATAACGCTTTGTAAGCCGTACGCGGCGATTTTCGTCTTACTTTGTCCTTAGAGTCTGAACCACAGTGCATCTTAAAAACATAGTATAGAAATTTAAGTCATGAAGGTCGTTAAGCTTTTGAAATATGAACCTTATATCAATAACACAAAGGTCATTAAACGGGTCTCATCCAGTATCGTACTTTTCTATGCTTCTGGTATGGTAATACAATACAAACTCTTGCAAGTCTGCGGGAAGAAGTTTCTTTATGAATTAACTAACACGTTCCTCTCCTAAGTAATAAGTAATTGTTATATTAATTTAATAAATCAATTATTTAAGTGTTTTTATCATTGGAATCAATAAGACATTTCAACCCTATGTATGATGTAGTCAAAACTCTACGGTTTATGTAAAAAAAAACGACAAAACTCGCTAAAATATGAATCTACATCACACATCGTTATCTCATCGCCCAAAACACAACAAACACAAAATATAAATACCATAAATAGTAAAAACAAAAATACATCAAACCCCAACATTTACCAACATTACCCTCAAACAGTAGATCATAATGACGAACAGCCTTGTCAGACTAATTACGGTATGTTCCCGCTTCGCAAAAAACCATTGGGCAAATATTATAAAATAAAATGACGCTTACAACAGGCCCGTAAAGAATGGGTCGGTACTCTGCAACGGCCTGGATATTTTAATAGCATTTCTAAATGTCAACAACGGGACACGGGTAATGCGATAAGTCACGCCCGGACGAGCTATGAACAACAAATGTTATAATTATTACTTCATAAAGCTTTTATAAATAAATGAGGGTGAGGCTTTGAGTAATGAGGTGAAAGTATCGGGATTTCGGCCGAGACTATTTCTGTTATGTTCTAAGAATTTTCCTCCGCTAAGAATAGGTTAGCTTTCCATTGATGTCGTTAAAGGTAACAGTAAATCTATATTTTCTATACCTACTTCACTACATAGTATAAAACAAAGTCGCTTTCTCTGTCCCTATGTCCCTTTGTATGCTTAAATCTTTGAAACTACGCAACGGATTTTGATGCGGTTTTTTTTAATAGATAGAGTGATTCAAGAGGAAGGTTTATATGTATAATACATACATATTTTAGTATAGAAAAGCCAATAAACCACGCGGGCGAAGCCGTGGGCGGAAAGCTAGTATACTAATATTATAAAGAGGAAATTTGTTGTTTGTATTGCTCCTGAACCGATTTTCATAATTCTTTCACCATTAAAAAGGTACAAGGCTATTTATTATCCAGCAGGATAACTGGGATTCTATGCAGGCAAAGTTATGGCAAGTCTCTAGTGTTATATAATTAAGAAAAAAATAACCATTGCTAATCGATGATCAGTGTAAATTGATACGAAATACAAGCAGAAAAAGAAATATGATGCAATTGTTAATAACTTCAACACTGTTGATATGGTCCTCCTCTCCAAAGGTGAAGAGTTAGGCTGTAGTCCTTACTGTAAGTTCTCGTTAGCAGACTTCATGCTATCCCCACTTGCGATAGATATAAAACAGATAATTAATTTAATATTAGACAGCTATATGACCGAGAATGCAGTATTTAGTTTATTACCTAGTCGTCTGGATATTTCTAAAGTCACGACTTAGAGATAGGCATTTGGCATCGTATGTTATTCTGGTTCTCATTTTAACACTAATGAGTCCAAAATTACAGTGCATCATAAAAATATAGCGTGACCAGTGCACTGCACGAACGTGGTCTGCTAAATCAACGTGACCGCAAAAATATCAAAGCACTTTGTCTTTTGGAATAGACAAAAGACACTATGACAAAGTGCATAAAACCGAACTAAAAATATGCAACAAACCAACTTTACAACAATATTTTTTCGTCTATTAAAAACTACAAACGCTCCAACATCTTTTATCTGAGCAATAACAAATCATGGACATTAAAACATCTAAATCACGTACTTATACCGACCACTATAATAATAGCAGGAGGATTTATATACTCGACTAAACAGAAGATTCCCAAAATTAAATCGTTGGTTTGTTTTTTTGGCGTCTCTTTTGAGTCGCGCAGATGATAAATAAATTAATTATGTTTGGTTAATAGGCGGCGCGGGCGCAGTCGGTCTATTCCCACTCGGGAAGTTCCTGTTGGGTTGTGTTTTAAATTTAATGCTTGATTTATGTGAGATACTAGCTTGGAAATAATAATAAATAGTGTTCCGGTGTTCTATTTGAGCACGGCGTCCTTAATCGTAGGGACGCAGGTTCAAGTCCTGCCTGAAATCATATTTTCCTCTCAGAAAAATTTATATCTTTAAAGATATTAAGGATAAATTAATACCAAAAAAAAATGAAAAATTAATACTTAGTGCTATTTAAGCATAAAAAAAAACGTTTTTTTTTTATTTATTGAATATTATGTAAGAGATTTTTTTTATTACTCAATATGATACTTGCAAGCATTTCCCAAGTATATATTACAATGTTAATACATACAAAGATAAATATTATATTACGCATGTATTTTATATTTTTTAGGTAGATACGTTAATTTCTTTAAGAGATTTATTGCATTATAATATCATAAACTTTTTTTCAGTTTCATTTTCGATTTATGCTTATAATCAAGTGACCAAAGCAAACAGAGCCGAACCGGCATCACTAGGGCTGTCTCTTTTTGTGGGCTAATGAGGCGGGCGGCTAAGCGTTTGATGCGCAGGGCTGTCACGCGGCGATTAATGTTCGATCCATCAAAATTTAATAGCGGCTCGTCTCAGGCTCCCCTTGAACCGACGCGATTTTTTTTAGAAGCAGACTTTTATTGATATTGATTTTTTAAAACGTCATTTATTTTTATTAGGTTTACTTAATTAGATATCGTTAGACGGTTAGAGGAATCTGTGATCGTTTTGAGGTTTTGTATTTAAATTTCATTAGTTCGTTCAATCGTTTAAAAAACTCCAGATTTTAATTTTATAGTATATCTTGATTTTATTAAAAATACTTTACTACATTACATTACTTTTTTCAGTTGAATATAAATCCTTTCTCTGGGAAATATTTTTTCAGTGTCATCAGCAAACCAACGTTCTTTATTATCATAGGTACTTCTTTCATTTTCATGGACCTATACGGCTTTTGGTAAGCAGATATGCGGGAAAATTCGAGTACTCAACAAACATGAGTTTTCCAAGATAATTAAACAATAACTCACCCTATTAAATTGCAAACAACAACTCTATTCAAATATCTGTAAAGACCAAATTCGGGTAAACACCGCTCACCAATAAGCAAAATAATATTGTAGAACATCAGAAGCCAATTTCCCGTAACTTAGCAACCCTGGTTCATTCAAATTACGAATCCTATTTGAATATTACTCACGCATCATCACTAAATTTAACTTTATTAGCTTTACATAAAGTTGATTTTAGATCGGTTTAAGGACACGTAATAAGGACTTTTTGTGATAGTACAGTTTGTAAAATGAAACTTGATACTATAAGTTAAGGTTGAGTTTCGTTTGTTAGGTGGCAACAGGTATTTTAAATGGTATATTTGTTTGATTTACCGGTGTTACGAGGTTCTGTTCAATATAATATGAAATGTTGACGAATGAAGAGGGCTGGGTATTGAAATTGTTTTTGTATCCGTATTATTCCTTATATTGGGAAATAGAGTGATTTATATAAAAGTTAAGTCATTATAAATACATACCTACTTATGATTAGATTTTAGGAATTGTATTGTTCTCAATATTTAAATTTAATTGGACTGCCTCATTAATCAAATAGTTTTAGTAGTAGCTTAGTGTCTCGCTGGCATATCTACATGACTGCGTACATCTTTGCCAACCTTTAGACATACCTACTTAGGCGTGATGAAATGTTTAATGAAAAAAAATTCGATCTCAGGCAGGATTCGAACCTGCGACCCTCTGGTTAAGTACACCGGGTGTCGGTACTACCGAGACACCTGCCTCTGATGGAGAAATTCTCTTTCATATTCTATGCCTTAAGGTGACGTCAGCGACATCTGGCAATCCCACTTTTCACGGATTTTATCGCGTTATATTGATATTATTTAATTCCCGACATTTCGAATCCTTTACGAAACCATGGTCACGGGTGGAGACCTAATTTTTCAATAAAAAATAAATATGTAACGTTTTATTTAAACAGGAATTCGTACAAGTCTGCCGACCCCTCAACGAGTCATCGTAATCCACGTTTATGAATCATAAAGCAGGCGGCGGCGGCGGCGGGCGTTGTCTCGCGAGTGGCGGGTTAATAGGGGGGCACCAATTAGTAATGTTTACTTACTGACACTAACAGCGAGGCGGATTAACTGACTGTTACTTTATATTTAAACATTATTTTGAGTCAACAAAAAAGATTTGTGACTGCCTCATTAGTATAGTGGTTCGTAGTGCAACTGCTACGCTAGAGATCCTCGGTTCGATTTCCAGGTCGCGCAAAGTGTTATTGGGTGCAATTAAGTGGTATGAAGTTCTCAGTAGAAACTCGGCAATAGGCTAGCCCCCTATTACATGGGACCTAAACATAGCGGCGAAGTGTGGGTGCTCCAAGCTGCTACTGAGAATTTCATAGAAAAACTCAATAACACTTGCTCGACCTGGGTATTGAACACAGGACCTCTAGCGTAGCAGTCGCGCTTGGTCCTAAGCGCGACTGCTACGCTAACTAGACTCATGAGGCAGTCTATTTAATTTATTATATCATCTGCAAATCTTTAAGCCATCATAAACAATTACTAATGTTTACTTACCGAAGTTCGTTACGTTCGGGATTAACCGACGAAGCAGAGGAAGTAAATGTTTTAAGAGATTATGTCTGAATGTATGTGTTTTTGACGGAAGTACATTAGTTTAAACTTGTCATTTGGATTAAGTGGTGATTTATAAATTTCAATGTCAACAATCACACGCATGTTTTAGAAATAAAGTCTGAACAAGCATAAAACAACTACCTCTTTAGTCTAGTGGTCCTAAGCGGGGCTGCTACGCTAAAGGTCCTGGATTCGGTTCTCAGTGTTTGGATTTGCCCGATTAATGACAATAGGATTGGTCACCTTGACATTAAACATGAATATAACTGCAAGTTGTTGTTTGTTTATTACTACACCTCTGCCTAACCCTTCGGAGAATACAGGCGTGATGTTAAGTATGAATAGGCATGAAAAGGACTGACTGTTTGTCTGTTATTCAGCCTATCTCCGTGAGAATATTACCAAAAGTTAACCAAACAAGCCTGTCTTTCTTAAAATAAACAATTCATCTACCACACGCCAATTCCCCAGTGAGAACAGGCACACTATTTCCAAAAACCATCAGAACATACATCAACTAATTATGAACCACTTAAATCTTAATTTGAGCACGTTTAGCGAGAGATGCGCAGGAGTGGGCCGGCCGGGGGACTACAAAAAAGCGCCGCTTCTAACGTGTGACATATGGTGTCAATGAGTTTATACAGGACGGTCTTATAAAAAAATATGTTTATTTTTCGCACTTGGCCATCCTGCGTTTAAAAAAAAGTTATTTTTCAATTTAAGAGTCCGTACAAGAAATGCAAAACAATATTTTTTTCTGTTTATTTTCCGGTATAAACAGATATAAACAAGATGTCTGTTGAAGCTACTTATAAATAAAAAAAATAAAAAAATCTGTCACATCATAATAAGGAAATATAAGTAGCAGTTCCAGTAAGCGATTATTGACTGATCTCATGACCTGACTGAACTAGGTAAAAAAGAAGTATAGGTAATAGGATAGTATAGGTATATAGGCTAAAAAGTAAACTTTACTTAAAGTATATTTCTCATTGGCTTTTATTAAAATAATAGAGAACGCACCAAACACAAGAACTATTTAGTAGTAGAATCTCTTTAGTTCAAGCATATTTTACATCAGTCAAATGTTCCTGAACTATTCAATTATTATTTTTCATATGCGACACTTGATACTATTTTGGAGCAGCCAGCTACTGATAGAAAGCCAAAAAAAACAGAACATCTTCTTAACAGCTAAATCCTACGTTTGTTCGATTTTATAAAGTAACGCAATTAGTTATAAGTAACTCATATTTTACTGTAGAAAAATAGCAACTGTGATATTAAATCACACGGCACGCAATAAAAAAGAAGCAGGCTGTTAAATTTCACAGGTGATCTAGTCAATCAATCAAATGTTTTTATTTCAAATAAGCTTTTACAAGCATTTATGAAACGTTATTAACTCTAGTTGCACGGTTCCAAAAAGTTGAGCCGGCAAGAAACCCCATGGACACTCTTTTAAAATATATTATTTCTACATTATTCGCTGGTACATTATGGCGATAACAGGATGTGAGGACATTGGAGGTTTATCTCATAATAAAATTAGCCTGAAGTCGGAAGTAATGAAAGAAATATTCATTTCATCAAATGAAAATGAATTAAAAGTAGCAATAATTTCCATGTCTACTGTTTAGTAACTCCAGACTCTATTAATAACCCATTTCTTAGTACAACTTCTGTAGGATTCGAAGAGACGGTTAATAAACAAATGTACGTACTTCAAAGACTCAAAGTCAGCTGTCAAATGGACGGGAGCGCATATTTAATACTAGCTGCGGCTGGTTGGAGAGAATTTAGACTAACTGCGTAAAAGAGGTTAAAGTATTGCAATTTAGTGCACTTGTGAATGTTTGATAGACTCCGATATACAGAAATATTAATAGGAAAAACAAATGCTTAAGGCTTATCGTTCACCTAGACGACATATTTTTTTTTAATTGTAGATGCGTAACACATTCTAGGTTCATGGCAGTAGTAATTGTTAGATTAACTGTACAATATTCTCAATTAAGTCCTTGATAAAAATTTTGCAAAAAATCTTTAGAATGTAATAAAGAAGTTTGTTTAACTCTCTTAAGCTATGTAGGTACCGCGAGTCGAGCAAGACTATTTAGACGGTATTAAAATATTAATCCACCTGAAGATTTTGATAAGTAGCTAACTTCCTTAATTATGTTATCCAATTATAACATGTCTTGAACCCAAAAAGCTGTGTAATGACCTACAGACACAGTTTGCCCATGCTTGTTTTTATTTATTAGATCTTTTGAGTAACTAAACATTGTTATCTTTAAAATGAGAAATATATTTTATATCCTTACAAATTTATTGAACAGAAGCTTGATATAACTTACAGTGTGCATTCTATTCAATAGATTATAAATAAAAACACGAAACGTCCCGTATTCTAAGAAAAAACCGTTCTACGAAATATCCAATGCGAAAACACTACGAAAAAAACAATTCCACTTTTAAATCCTCCTGTATACTCGAATCCCTGCGGACTGCATAGATCAATAGTACAGTCGCGCACACAATGCAAAATGTGTTTTAAAGGAATTTAAATAGGGAGCATTTTTGCTTAGTAAGAGAGTAATTTGGTGAGTACAACTGGATCGTCAATTAGTGTGTCTGTTTAAGAGCAAGGCACTCTTGTTAAAGCGCAGGAGACACGTGTCGCGATGCAATTTGTTGAGATAATATTATAATAACGATGATAGAAGTGTGTTACGCGAAACTATTGTGGGAAACTCAGAACGTGAGCAAGATTATATTTGAAAGAATGAGTTTGTCGGTCATGCTTCTTGTAGCGTGTGATGCCATATAAAATTAAACTGTTTTATATGTTTTAAAAGTATTTTAATTTAAGTAAAAAAAAATGAAAACTAAAATACTAACCTTGACTTGTTATTTGGCAACAGATAGTAATTTTTAAAATTAATCATCATCATCAACATCATCAACTCATTACATTGTCCTACTGCTGGGCACGGGTTTCAACTCAGTACGAGAGAGATTAGGCTATAGTCCGCCACGCTAGCCTACTGCGGGTTGGCAGACTTCACACGCCGTTAAGCAAATTTCTCAGGCATGCAGGTTTCCTCACGATGTTTTCCTTCACCGTTTAAGCGCGTTATAATTAATTATTAATATGACTTATTCTAAAGTCGAATTAAATTAATACAAATACGGTAGTCTTTTTACGGAACCAATTCCTCCATCATCAAATGATTCAGCAAAAAAATTTGGCCAAGGGATCCCATCCAAGACATCGGATCCCAAGTTTTTTCATCCAGTTTTTCCGTACGTTTTTACGTTGCCATCTCGTTAACGATGACATTAGGGTATAATAGACTTCCTATTGGCGACACGTGGGGATAGCAGTTACTCTAAAGGCCTCCCGAGAGAATTAATTATCTTTTTGGACCTTTTAATAAATTGTACGGTGGCCACCACATCAAGTTACTACAAAATGACAAATTTTCTCAGTCGATTTTAAACTTAATTTTAAACGTTAAAAGGTTTAACATCATTTGGAGAAATTTGACAGTTTTGTATAAACTGATGTGCTGGCGACTGGACGTTGTAAAATAAAATTATTATTTTGCCTGGTTTGTATTATTGTAGTGTATATTTTTGGCCAGGGTTGCCTTCTAGCCATAAGGTTCTGAAATCGATTCCAGGGTCTGACAGTGGTTATTGAGTTTCTGTTATCTATAATAATACATATTATAAAAAGAGGTATAGTTTGTGAGTTTGTGATGTTGTAGGGGGTAATCTCTGGATCTAAAGAAAAGATTTAAGATCTAAAGAATTCTTTCAACAATAGAAAGCTACATTATTCCTGAGTGACATAGGCTATATATTATCCCGTAAAATTAAAAGAAACATATAGTCGACCTAGTGGCGGAAAACTAGTATTTTGTATAAAATAATCAATAATAGATTATTTATCAGTTCTTTTTAGAAAATATAAAATAACGTTTAATCTAGGTAATTTTTCTTTAAAGGTCTCTTTATCACTCAAAGTTACTACAAAAAAGGCATTCTAAGTCTTAAAGATTGTTTTTTACTCATGAAACTACATCAATTATTACAAATTTAACTACAACACATAATCTACTCATTCTTCCTACATAATATACATTTCATCAAAACAGTTCCTACACAAACGATGTCGCCACGACCCGTGGCCGCCGGCCGGGCCGGGCGTAGTTTTAATTAGTGGCACCATATGTGACGGCTCACGTCGCGGGGGCCCTCCATCCATCTGCTACTGCCACCTTGGTGATTGTATAATTATCTAAGAACGTTTAATGAGCTGGTGCGAGCGATAGGCGAAGATAAATCGTTTTTAGTGACGCAAGGTCTTCAGTTATAAACGAATAATTAAAGAACTACTAACTTATTTAAGAGATTGATAGTTATGTATAAGCTTTTTATAGTTCATAAAGGTTTTCACGTTCGAAAGTAGTGTTTTTTTAGATTATTTATTTTATTTTTAACCCCCGACGCAAAAACGACGGGATGCTATAAGTGTGACGTGTCTGTCTGTGGCATCGTAGCTCCCGAACGGATGAACCGATTTTGATTTAGTTGTTTTGTTTGAAAGGTGTATTAGTCGGGAGTGTTCATAGCTATGTTTGATGAACATCGTTCGAGATATAATGCAATTGTCGGGGGGTTTTTTAATTTATATCTTCTTAAGTAATTTACTTAAGTACTTTTCAGTACAACCCGGTCTTAAGCAAAATTCAATTTCTTTTTTGGTGTTTTATTCAAGAGCTATTCAAAATTTTCCTATACATTTATCACATTCCTACGTCCCTCTCTGGTTCGCATTGATTACCTAATACGTACATAAACTCGAGTTAAACATTCGAATTCTTTTTTAATTTAAATAAAACAATCTATGCGGGTTGTGTTAAATAATGTAGGAATTTAATACAGTGTCGGTTTAAATTCCTACATTATTTAACACAACCCGCTCCCGTCGCCTCTCTTAACCCACACATTCACAGTGAACAACACGACAACGTGTGGGTTACATTCGAAAACGTTTAAATTCAGAGATTTCGTGGAACGCCCGACAGCTCCCACATTAAGTGATTTGTAGGTACAAACAATAATAATTAATATTACTCAACTGAAAACACTTTTTTCGATGACTGTACTTTGAGCTACATAATGACCATTGAATTTCTGTCAAACAAATAGACATTTTACATGTTTTCCTTACAAGTAGTTCCGAATAACAATATTGTTGAATGAAGTGGCGGTAGCCTAATGGCTAGGGCGTCGGACTTGCGATCATTTGGTTGTCGGTTCGAAACCCACCCATTGCACTACCGACGGCGACGCGAACCTACTCGTAATACAAGCATTTAGCTTAGTACGAGGGGTAAACAAGAATACTAGTAGAATGTATGACCCACATTGCTAGTAAGCTTTAAAAAAACTGCATGTCAATTGCATTCCGTCTTTCTTATGTCGAGTATTAAAAAAAGCAACTCACCTGTGTTTCGGTAACATTGAGTAACTTGGCCATGTCAGCTCTCTCGCCTGATGACAGGTACTTCTTCACCTCGAACAGCTTCTCCAGCTCGAAGATCTGTCTCCCCGTGAAAGTAGTCCTGGCCTTCTTCCGTCTGCCAATGCCGGGTTCTTCGCCTTCTTCGCTGGTGAGGGAACCTTCCCCTCCTAGCGGCGACCGAACGTCTTCTGTTGACTTCTTGCGTTTGATCAGTTTGGATGGATCTGAAATGAAACGTTTTTGATATTGAGTTTATGTTCTGCTTAAAAAAAGAATTTTGATGTTGTCTAAAAAATTTTTTAACCCTCTTTTTGTATTTGTTATGCATTTTCCATGCTATCCTATCCTATCCTACTATCCTACTTCCTATCCTATCCTACTTCCTACTATCCTACTATCCTACTAATATTAAATGTAACTAAATGTAACTAAATTATAAATGTGAAAGTTTGTGAGGATGGATGGATGGATGGATGTTTGTTACTCTTTCACGCAAAAACTACTGAACGGATTTTGATGAAACTTTACAGTATTATTGTTTATACATCAGAATAACATATAGGCTTTAAATTATAACGATATTTTGGGAAATTCCCACGGGATTGGGGAAAAACTATTCCACGCGGACGAAGTCGCGGGCAAAAGCTAGAAAGATTATAAAGTTATTTTAGTGATGGAAAAATCCCTTCAAGTCCCGTATTATAGAAAGGTACCTACGATACAAAATCTATTGGTTTGGTCTCATGAGATCGGTACGGGCAAAATATAAATTAATTTCGGTCCATTTTTTTTAACACAGTCGCACATAGAAACAACTGATGATTCATAGATAAAAAAACCTCCTCTTTGAAGTTCGAAATCGGAAACACATAAGAAAAGTATTGTCCAATCACGTTACTTAAATAATCACTTAACCCGGCGAGTGGTGATCACCACGCGACCTCACCACAACCAATAAAAGTGGCCATTACAGCTTCAATTAGATGGCTACTGTAAATCAAACGGGGACACCCATTAATTGCCCCGTGTAAATCTGCCAGCGTTTACTGCTAACATTAGCGTTGAGAAATTTCGATTTATATTGCCTTTGCTTGAGCAACCGGTGGGGAAAGGGTTAAGATATTTGGGAGACTCGAATTTCACAGTGTCTGAGTGTTCGGTTTCTTAGCTACGGGTGAAAATATTTGTTAGTCCAAGGTAATTGTTCTGGATCTGCTGTTTGAATAAAATGTTTCTGCTGTACTGTAAGAGTTTTTATTTGTAAACCGAAGATTCTTTGTACATACGACAATTTTTTTATCTCCAGTATTTGATGTCTTATAATATGTGTTTCTTCTCCTGGATTTATAAATAAATAATAATAAATAGTTGACTGCCTCGTTAGTCTAGTGGTCCCAATCGCGACTACTACGCTCGTGGTCTTGGGTTCGATCCCCAGGTCGAGTGTGGCAAAGAGTTATTGGGTTCATCTATTAAATTCTCAATAACAGCTCGGACTCAGAATTTGTGCCCGGTGAATGGCAATAGGTTCGCCCCTTATTACATGGGACCTAAACATACCGGCGAACTGTGGGTGTACATTAAATACACCTCTGCCTAACCCTTCGGGGAATACAGGCGTGATGTTAAGTTATGTTTAAATAGTTAACTTGGTATTAACGTTTATTTTTCGCCCATAATTTTTCGAATTAAGATTCAACTCTACGTAAGGAAGTTTTAAAGATTTGGATTCGGCGCTATGTAAGCGCAAATCCAAATATCCGAATCAAAATTATGGTTTGCTTTAAAACAACGCTTCTTTTATTTCTGCAATAAAAACTTATTACCCTTTGTAAAGAAGATCATTACTTAAGAAGGGCTCGACCAATTTAGCTGATTTTTCTTTCATTGCATTCGTAATTGACAGCGGGATAGGGCTTGTATGAAAGACTTTTATTAAATCCACCGAAATAGTCGGAAATTCGAAAGCAGTACACTGGTCGGAATTTTTTTATACAAGTGATCGTAACGAGGAGCGCTGGGCAGGGGCGCTGCCAACTCTTATCGGAAATGTCAACCATTTTAATTGCAAGACGCCAACGAACGAGGACCGAACTTGCCCTTGCATAAGTACCTATTTATCTACTATTTGTTTTATTACTCGTTATGTTTTACTTGATCGAGTAAAATTAAAAGATATAAAACGTATAACAAAGTTCAAGAATGCAACTTTCAAACAAATAAAGTTGAGATGGACGGGACCACGGAAGAGATTAATTTTATCTCTTCCGTGGACAGGACATGATGAGAGAGCAAAAAGAGAAATGGACAAGACTAACAACAGAATGGTACCCACGAGACAGCAAAAGAAACAGAGTTAGACAGACCAAGAGATGGGAGGACGACGTCAGAAAAATATCGGGTCGAAAATGGACTCGTATAGGACAGAACAGAATGGAAATCTTTAGAGGAGTCCTTTGTCGGAAGACGACTTGCACCAAATTAACGACCGTTTGCGGATGTTTATTATTAGTGTTAATTAAGTTAATCTAAATAAAACTACTTTTTACGGATTTTATCGTGTTATATTGATATTTTTAAATTCCCGACGTTTCGGATCCTTTACAGCATCCATGGTCCATATCAATATAACGCGATAAAATCCGTAAAAAGTAAGCTTAGTTTTAGCTTAGTTTTATTTCAATGTCTAATATTCGCATAAGTGTTAGAAACCAGTAAGTTAATCTAAGTTAATCAAAGAATTTACTTTTTTTATTTTACTTTTTTATTTATTTTTTACATGATTTTTGTTGGGTGAAACCGCACTTTGCCATGGTCTGGTTGGGCGGCGGGCTTCCCTGCTATTGAAAGGTGTTGCTCAAACAGTGACTTTGGGTGATTCTATGAAATTCTCAATAGCAGAAAGGAGTTTGGATTTATGACGATTGTTTTAACATAAGGCTCGCCCCCTATTACATTGGACTTAAATATAGCGGGAAAAAGTGGGTGTACATTAGTACACCTCTGACTAACCTTTCAGGGAATACAGGCGTTACCTATGCTATCTATGTTGAAATATATTATATCAACGCACAGGCATAAGCTACTTTTAAAATTTTTCAGTAATATTTTTAGTACAACAAATTAATTAATTTTATCCTAGCAAGTACTACCAAAATACTTAGACACGCCATTTGTATTAGGTACTACAAATAGCTCACAAATTGCCTCTTAAAATAGTCACAAAGTATCGTTTATTACCGAGCCGGACATCGTCGGGTATTGAGTGAAATATCGACTGTTTACAATGTTGGAAACGTTAATTCAGCAATTTATAGCGGGACGTCGCTTATTCCCGGTACGAGCGGTGGAGCGCTGGCATCAAGTGATCCGATTCTCTTTGTGTTCACGTGTCATATTTTAGAAGATTATTGTAGCTGTTGAAATGATATAAATAATAATTTTGTGTTTGTTTCTTGGTTTAGTAGTTGTAGCGTGATTGTCGAGTGTGAGATCCCGGGTTACAAAGTTACCGATCACAAAGTTGAGCCAAGTGTTATTGGGGTTTTTCTATGAAATTCCCCAATAACGCTTGGCTCAAGTTTAGTAGTAGTAGTGCCTGCTGGCATGTCTACATGCCAGCATGAATGGGTCGCACGACCACGACGCACGACGAAGTACTACCCTTCCGCAGAATGTGTGGAGTGCCGGAGGCCCAATTTCTCCCTCAGTCCATTTCCTTTTCCTTTTCTTCTAGCCCTCCCGTTTCCTTAAATAAGCTCAGCAACGCATCTGCAACTCCTTTGGTTTTGCAGATGTCCATGGGCGGCGATGACTACTTACCATCAGGTAGCTCGCCTGCTCCTTTGCTGAGTTATACCATAAAAAATAAATAATAAAAAAACTCAGTAGCAGTTTACAGTAGGCTCTCTACCGATTGGACCTAAACATACTAACGAGGGAAGGTGTGGTTTTTACTAATGTGGTTTTTAGTCGGTACGAGTCTGACTTACACAGTCTCCCCCGGCGGCCTTGGCCAATCCATGGCGGAAGGAGGAGTTTCGCAAAATAAATATTTCACCCAAAATTGACAGGTTTTTTTATGGTATAACTCGGCAAACGAGCAGGCGAGCTACCTGATGGTAAGTAGTCATCGCCGCCCATGGACATCTGCAAAACCAAAGGAGTTGCAGATGCGTTGCCGAGCCTATTTAGGGAAAGGGAGGGGAAGGAGAAGGAAGGGGATTGGGGTAGGAATTGGGCCTCCGGCCCTCTCGCTCACCGAACGAAGCGCAGTAACTAAACGCTACTACTCGGACGTCGGTCCTCTGCGAGAGTGTGGTACTTCCCCGGTCAAGCCGGCCCATTCATGCTGCGAACAGCGTGGCCCTACCACAACAAAACGAATAAATCGAAGAATTCAATACGTCAGAGCGGACATCCATCTACTTATAGCTAGACCGATTTCCCACAGCTTTACCTCGCAGAAATACCAATCAACACATCCCTACGCAACTCATATTAATTCCTAAATACATCGATAACATAACACTCCCCTCACTATACGAACAAGATTAAATGTCGAAAATATCTTGAAAATAAACTAACAAAATATACTTGTCATAATTCAACGCTGAACATTCTGATGTGGAATTGAATCTGAAATCCGCGGCATATTTCAGTCGCGTTAGTTCTCTAATATAATAAAGTGGGTGAAATATTATTTGGTGTAAACAATATTTGATGTAAATGTGTTTTAAGGGTTAAACGGTTGTTAAATGTAGGGTTAATGATTTGCGTTTAGGTATATCATCATCTTCATAATCTTTTCTCAACAATGTTTTTCTCCAGGTTCCAGCCTAACCAGATTTAGCTGAATATCACGTATTTTACACGAAATTACTACTATCAAACCCCTCCAACCCAATTTCTGGGGTATTAGAGATAGATAGAAGAGTTTTCAGACTTCTAAATACTACTATCATTTGTCATAGGTATTCTTATGACTACCGGGACCAACCTGTCTAAGATACGGTGGAGTTTCTATTTGCTGAGAAAGGTCATCAACAGCATTTGATCAATGTAGTTATTACCTACTTGGTCAATCACGGTAGACATATACACGATATTGTCTAAAATATATGCTAAAATGTAAATAATATCAGATTATAAATTAATAAATGGAATTTTGTAGAATTTTTGTCTATCTGAAAGTTTGTCTCGAATAGGCAACTAGTGAATAGTGATTTTAAACTAGATTTTTGTGTATATTTCATTTCGATAATTTTGCAGGGTTTAGAAGAAATTAATATAAATATTTGTGCTCGCACACAGCTAGTTTAAAGCGGCGGTAGCCTAATGGCTAGGGCGTCAGACTTGCGATCATGTGGTTGCCGGTTCGAACCCCACTCATTGCACTACCGACGTGAACCCACTCGTAACACAAGCATTTAGCTTAGCAAGAGGGGTTAACAAGAATACTAGTAAATATGTGTGACCCACATTGCTAGTAAGCTTTAAAAAAAAAAAAGTTTGTACATACAAAAAAACTCAAGAGTTTTTTGTCCAGGATTTCAATTCAGCCCACCGTGCACGGGGAATGCAGTAATCACAATCTTTGGATATAATTTCACTTACATGATTGATATATCGTCAATCTCAAAGCGATTAACACGCCGCAATGAACAGACCCGATAGCAAATAGGTACTTGGCTTACGTAATGTTATGATGTTAATGTTGTTATGTACATTTGATTTATGTCTGCCGTCCGAAATAAATGTAGACCACTCTTTATAGGTGGTGAGAGGAGACTGCCTCGTAGATCTAGTGGTCGCAAGATCACTGCTGGTAGTAAGGGTCTGGATCGATTATCATATCGAAAAAAGAACGGAATATCGATTTGGTGAACACCAATGATAAGCAAAATAGATTGCTATGAAAAGTATCTTTTTAGTAATTTTTTAAGAATAAAGCTTACTAGTTATGTGGGTCACACATTACTAGTATTCTTGTAAACCCCTCGTGTTAAGCTAAATGCTTGTGTTACGAGTGGGTTCACGATCTCTTTAGAAGCTATCAACTCTACTAATAGATAGATTTCTGATCACAGTCATGTTTTCAAGTATGGAAACTCTCTAATTCAAAATAATCACTATTTTCTCGATTTTTTAGGATGGATCCGAGCTGCCCTACACAGCGATGGTTGGCGCTCTTTGTGGGAGGAACCTACCTAGCAGTGGATGGCAATGGGTGATATGATTACTAAATCTGATGGTTCATTTCTATCTGGGCTTTTATGTTTCAATTAAAGCTCTTTATTCTAAACGATGAAGTACTTAACTACAAGCAGTATTCTGGATTTGTGCTCACCTCCTATTGCATTTGTGATTAATAAAATTCTGCCTTACCCTACGTCCTACGAATACGGGCGTGATGGCATGCAAGGTTCTAATCTTATTAGAACCTCATCGATACAAGAAAAGTTTATTCCACTTCCGCGTTCTATGCCTGTAGCTACGTATATCTGCAGGTAATTTGATTAATAACTTTATAAATATCGAATGCAACTGTACCACCCACGTAATGTCATTACGTGAGAAAGCTCAGCCGAGCGTCGCATGCGCAGCTCTCATAAAGATAAAGTAGCCACTTGTACATGAGCGACGCGATTTGTATTAATCGCACAATTTAATAAAAAAAAAAAAACATAAACAGCCATATTTGTGTTTTGTCATAACGAATTTTTTCATCTTCAAAATCTTGAGCATTATTATTGGTTTAATTTATCTGCGTCCGCGTCCTAAAATTAAACTTTTGCTTTGAACTTGAACCTATAAACTCTATTCATAGAAAGCAAAGATTTAAAAGCCTTAAATGTAGGTGGATTTGTCCAACGCCGCGCCAAGTACTTATATACCTACTACGTAGATATTGTGAAGTTCGGTTCTAGACCTGGGGCATAAGATTATTTATTCCATTATTTATTAAGATTAGTTTTGAGTTTTCTTTACTAATACTACTGTATGGATTATTTTTGATTTGGAATAAAGGTTTATTATTATTCTAAGTGCGACTGCTACGCTAGAGGTTCGATTCAAAGGTTTGAATTTGATTTTGAATTCCCAGTACGAGCAAAAAGTTATTGGGTTTTTTTATGATATTTTCAGTCTCAGCTAGTAATTTTGCCCGGTTATTGGTAATAGGCTCGCCCCATATTACATGGGACCTACACATACTGGCGCAATGTGGGTGGACAATAGTACACTTCTGCCTACCCTTCGGAGAGTATTCTCCGAAGGGTTAGGCAGAAGTGTATAGGCGCCTGTATAGGCGCGATGGCATTATTATTATAAATGTCAAGCGGAATATCAAACCCGCTCCGCTCATCACTATGCACCAAGAACAAGATCGCTGACACACCACTGACTCACATTTACGTCATATCGGATACATTACCTGGAATCTTATTATGTTAGGCTCCGATGTGTGAGTTACTGCTAACTAATTGTTATAAAGTCCAAATGGTATTATGTATTGTAATTGTAAGTAATTGATTTTTAATTGGAACGTTTCGTTTAGGAGTTTAAATTAATTATAACTGCGCAAATCAGTTGGTCCAAGGTTGAGCAAATTGCAATGAATCCGTGTCTAGGTTTATTGGAAGGAACGACTATAAGTTCAGTTACTTTATATAGTTTAGTAGCTGTTGCCTAAGGTTTATATAGCTTTCCAAATCGCCTATGTGCTCAGGTGCAATCTATCTCCTTGAGAAATGTTAACAAAATCTGTTCAGCGATTTAGACATAAAAACGTAGAAACGTAGTAAAGAGATTAACTTATGACACCTCTAGTAGGTGCCCGTAAATGCTTTTCAGATACAAAAGTGCTTCATCCGGAAAAAGAAAAACTAAAATAGCCACAATTATGTCACTTTACTCTTAAATAAAGAGTCTTTCATTCAAAAACCACGTAACTTTCAACTAAAAAAGACATCTTGCAAAACCCATTCATGAAAACCAGCTAAGAAATCAAATAAAGCACCGCTACCAATAAACATGGCGAAAGAACCGCGTAATAAAAACTAGTATGTTTGTTACAGACAGACGGACGTAAATCTGTATATATTGAGGAGGCAGGATGCGGCACACCTGTGCCTTAATGACCGCGTTATGTAAAACGAGGTGATGATGATTAACTTTCGTGTTTGGATACGTGTCGAAGAGATCGACACTTGTGTATAAGAAAAATTATGTGTTTTGTTCAGATACTTTCCTTTCCTTCCTAAAATAACACACCACCGCCTGTTTACCTCGAAGGATTAACTAATTATTAGTACACACGGTCCACAGTTTGCCGGTATGTTTAGGTTCCATGTAATAGAGGCGAATCTATTGCCATTAACCGGGCATACATTCAAACTCAGAGCTGCTACTGAGAATTTCACAGAACAGAACCCAATAACACCTTGCTCGACCTGGGAATCGAAGCGAAGACCTCTGGAGTAGCAGTCGCGTTTAAGACTACTAGACTAATGATGCAGTCCTTCTTTTGCGTGGACATTATTTACTTGTTTTAGCAGTTGTTTTGGAGTTTATTCTTAGAATTCGTCAGTTAGGTCATTTTAACCTCATCCAGTGTTTATAAATCAAAAAACATTAAGTAGTGACTATGAAAAAAATTCCATTTGCAGAAATAAATAATTGAGTATATACTTTATCCTTTATCAAGTACGCAGCAGTTTCGAAATAGCGAAAAGGGGTGTATTCTACAAATGTCAATAACGTTTTAGCTGAACGCGAGTTGAAATGTAACAACTGCTTGACTGCAGTAGAACAACACTAGGTCGGTGTAAATCACTCAAAGATTTACGTGGCTTTAGACAATTTACAACTCTTGAATGTTAGCTTAAGAATAAATTAACTTTTCAGAGTATTTCCATTGCGAAGATGGACTTAGTTTTGTTTTTCTCAGTAGGAACTTTATTTTTTCTGGTGAGGAAGTGTTTCGACACATCCTTTAGTTCTGCCAGCATAAAAAAATCGAACCAGTACATTCCCTTAAAGAAAAGAGCATACATCTTATTTAAAAGGCCTGCAACCTATTGGTGACACTATACGCTGCTATCTATGGGCGGCGGTAGTCACTTACCATAGACTAGGTAACCCGAATGTTCTTTAGTCCTCTCTGTTATAAAAAAAATGTAGGAGGAGATTTTCTGAGCAGTGTGATTAACCCTTAAGCAACTTTAAATGAAACAGCTATACGCAAATACTATTAATTATATCCGAACCAAATCCGAACTAACTTTTCCGTCGACTTCGTCTGCGTGGACTTCAGAAATAGGTTCCTCTCTCTCTCATTTAAGAGCCCAGCTCTTGTCTGTGAGCAATCGCCACTGTTCTCTATTCTTTGCCTTCTGAAATAGGTCAAACCGGGACAAAATGTATCCTTTGTTAGACCAGTTCATTAATTGTTCTGGGGTCGCAAAGGAATAACAACTCGCTGCCGTGACTCCAGCAAAAAGTGGTGAGACGAAACACCCGTGTGGTTTTAGTCAGTAGGTCACCCACTATGGGGGGAGTCTGGCACACCCCGTCGCCTTCCCCGGGCGCCGGAAGTCCATGAGGACTTCCACACAAAAAAAAAGTTATATAAATTGTTGTGATTGAGTAACAAACATTCAAATATACTACTTTCTAATTATTTTTTATTATATTAGTATGATCATTATATCCTACTACCAGGCATGCTGTTTTGTTGACTTTTAAAAAACGCATTTATTCCCAGCGTGCAGTTAATGAAGTGATGAAGGTCCGTCCCCTCACAGACGAAAAACAATTTAACATAAATTGATTATAATTAAATAGTGAGTCGTTTCAAAGACGATAAAGTGACACGAATTGAGAAGAATATGCTAAGATGAGCCGCCAGCTGATGCTGGTTTAGGCATGTCGAGAATAAATCGAAAATGATTGACGAAAGGGATTTATAAAGCGAATGTCAGTGGAGCCGGGAGGGGACACGCTAGAAAGACATCATCATCCACACTATGTTTGCCCAAACGCGGTCTCCACTCTAGCACTTGCCTGCTCCAACGATCGTTTGTCCGTCTGCAGACATGGCCGGCCCACTTCCACTTTAGACTTTAGTTCTTTGGCGAATGACTTCGTTGCAAATTCTATCCACCAAAGAAACTCCGAGCATTGCTCTCTCCATTGCACGCTGAGCAACCTTGAATAAAAGATGACAGAAAGACATACACCGACCTTATTGGTGAGGTCCTTCAAAAAGGTCAGGTGCGTAGTATCGGCAACCGGCGCGTGTGTATGACAAGATGTATAAATATGGACGAAGCAAAAGAAGTATGCAAGAATCGTAGCAAATGGCGTTCTGGAGTTTCTGCCTGCCCCTATGGGAAAAAGGCATGAGTGTATGTTTGTATGTATGCGAGTCAAACATCAAACCGCGATCAACAGGAAATCATACACATTAACCGAGGCCTGCAATGCACCACTTAACCTATCCTAGTGGGATTATCTAATAGGCTAGGACCCAGTAATATGTCCATAAATTTGTCGCCTTTAGACTGTGAAGCGATTCTTTGAAGTTTGTAGTTAATTTAGTAATAGGACGGTCTGTAGTGGTTTATGACACCCATGGGTCGCTTATTGTGTTTATTTTTTATTATGATCTTGCTGGCAATGTGCCGGAGATTTAGGAAGTTGGAGACAATAAATTCTCTGTGTGGTTTGATTTTAGCAATGATTGGTTACTGTAATGTCTAGCTTTCATAGTAGTAAATACATTCAATCACTTCTTTATGTAAGTAATGGTTAGGATTATAGTGTAGGTATTTTTTTTCTATATAGGTAATAGGATATTGAAACAAAATTAAAAAATGTGTTTTTTACATTTTAAGTATCAGAGAAATCACTGATGTGGATTGCACAAGTTTTAAACTAATTTTGGAATCAGGGGTTAAATTTTAAAGTTTCACTTGCTCTTGCACACTATTGTATTCTTATTTAATAACTCTACACTCAATGTTAGTATGCATCAAGTGGTACAAAAAGCGCCATTGGTTTTTCTATGAAATTCTCAGTAGCAGTTCGGAGTTTGGGTTAGTTAATAAGCTGACCCCGCATAACATGGGCCCTAAACATATCGGCGAACTGTGGGTGTCTTGGAACACATCTTCCTAATCCTTTGGGCAATACAGGAGTGATGATCATTATGCTATATCATATGTAAGAGTGGATAATATCAAATTAAATTCGTGCCGTCACATTGCACTGAGTTTGGACAGTTAGATTAAACCTTTGTAGAATAAGTACTAAGCTCACTCAATCATGGCAGCGCTCATTCGCAATTGTATCATAATTACAACGTCCCGACGTTACCATTAAGCTCAATAATCGATTAGGCGCCACACTTGCGAAACAACCGCTACCTAATTTATCGATTCAATTTAACGATCATTTTATATCGATTAACCGTTATTGGATAACAATATTTATTAACATCATTAGAGCTCATCACTTCGATACTGGTACGTCAACTGAGTTACCACTTCATCCCTAAACAAATAAAGTTCAATTTGGGGAGGTGTTTGTCTGTACATAGATCATAATTATGAGCTTTCAGACTAGATAGTGCTGTGATCTTTGCGAACATTATAGACGATTATTAATGTCTGTTATTTGTGTCGGGGCGACTTCGTTGAGCGGTTAAGATTAAGTGCGTGGATAATACGATGTGATGTCTAACCTATGAATATAAAAGGATACATTAATAAGCTCCTGGCCTATTGCTAAATCGTGACGCAATAACACTAAGGTATTAAGAACTAAGTTCTGTTCGGGCTGTAGCTATTATGATCATAAAAAGTCTCTTTGCCGCAACCATAGAGCAAGGGAGGGGGCGGTTTTTAGTTAGTACAAGTTTTAGTTAGTTTCCGTGCTTCCCGTACCTACCTATTGCCAATAACCGTAAACGAAGCCAAGGCGCGGGCTGCTATTGAGGTTTTCCTAATGAAAAAAACTAAACTCAACCTCAAATCAAAGTAAAGATCATATTCAGCAACTGCGTTTGTACGATAATGAGACAGTGATGAATGACAAAAACGTGTTAATAAAATATTTCATTTACTCACTTCTAACGCGACATACAATATAGCTAAATATATCGAGATAATTCCAAAACAAATCTTTACACTCCTCATTATTAAAATCTTCAATCTAACTTCAACAGATATCTTCACCCGCCTAAACTCAAAAATAATCGAGTTAGAAACTAATCGATGCCACAGAATCGACTAGCACCACATCGATGTAACTTGCGGCTCGACAACTTGCTGTGTTTCGACAAAGTTTCGCAGACAAACCCAAACAGAAACGATTAGTTTCAAGATTGCTTCAGGAACCAAGAAACGATTAGACATTTACAGTATAAACTATTAGGATATCTTATATTGTGACCAACATTATTAAAAACTTGGATATGTGTCCAGTTAGTGGCAATAAGCTAGCCTCTTATTATATGGCATCTAAACATATCGGCGGACTGTGGGTTTACCGACATTATCACACCTTTGCCTAACCCTTCGGGGAACACAGGCGTTAGAACCACCCCTGAGCCATAATGATCCTAATCCATATAATTTATTTATTTATTTATTTATTTATAATAAATCCGATAGTAGTTCTGTCTGTCCATTTGTTAAGATTTCACGCATAACCAGTAAATTTTGGTACCGTACCTACCTATAGAGATAGATCAAACGTTGAAAGAGAAAACTACTTAATTTTTGTACAACAAAGTCTTTTAGAATGCGAGTGAAACAACAGGCAACAACTAGTTCAAGCATAGTCACGTTATGGCAAAAAAATATAGATATGTAACTCAAAGCAGAAGAAGACCAAAAACCTTGACAGCCAGGTCTATCTTCAGGATATAGGTATTGTGAAGGGAGGGTCATAACTCACCCATATCTTTTAACTTTTGTGAGAAAGACCGGATCATTCGGACCCATTAACCCGAAAATTTCGAAACTCGAAACAAAAGCAACTCGATATATAATCATCTAAATTTTAACACCTTCCTGCTATCATCCCGTGGGGTTAGTAGTCTTTAATCTTCACGCCCGCTTGTCTGCGGCGTCAGCAGGACATAAATCATGCGACGTGCCCCGGCAGGCACAGCTGTATCACTGCTTTATTAGTTTAATACGACTCACTGCGTTGAAGGATGTCGTGGTGTAATGAAGGGGAGGTAGGATACGTGCTTTCTTTAGTAGCAATTCCAACAATTTGAGAAGAATTTCTTTAGTTTCCAAGATTTGATCCTTACAAATAAGGTTATTTTTAAACTAGGCCGCGTATATGTCTTTGAGGACTTCAGAATTGGGTCCAACCTGAATAAAAAAGTATTCTAGAAAATGTATTTCATTGGAAAATTTATATTATCTTTGTGAACATTTCGCATTATTGAATGCTGAAATATAATCAAATCAAATCAAATCATCTATGTATCCTATGTTTTTGTCCAGGATATAAACTGTCGGTATGCCAAATTTTTTCGTCTTTTTAGGATTGAGCAACAAACACACAAACTTTCATATTTATAATATTAGTAGTAAATGTTTTTAATATATTCTCAGATGAGATAATGTCTAGTCTAACGCAACTAATATAAAAAAGCGCATCACCAACTCGCGCTTAACCAATCTTATTATAACCCAACCTCCATCAATACAGCGCTTAGTGTCTTCGTAAAAGACTAAATAAAGTGCTAATGGCCTATCAACGGCTTTGTTCTATTTGCGGGCAGGGCCGGGGCGCAAGGCGATGGCGATGCGTTTATTTTGACACGCTTTCATTATCGATGGGGTATGTTCTGTACTGGAGGGAAGCGATGCTGGTAATATTGCTATATTTAGCTATATATTTGTGTGATTATTAAGAGACATGAGACATGGGGAAATTAATTAAGGTACACTGACGTTTTAAACACAAAACAATGGGAAGATTTTAGGGTATGGTTAGCATACAAATAAAATTGTCTTTGCTTGATTCGCCATCATTATCATCATAATTCCATGTAAGTTTACTGCTGAACTTAGGCCTGTCCTAATTTAATATTGTCTTTGTTTGCATAACTTATCTTAATAAGGACCAAAGTATTAATGATATCACATTTTTTTTAAATATCTTAAAAGTAGCGTAGGTAAAAAAAAAAAATATTATTACATCTATACTTATATTATAAAGCTGAAGAATTTGTTTGTTAGTTTGTTTACTTGAACGCGCTAATCTCACGAACTACGGTCCAATATGAAAAAATATTTCAGTGTTAGAAAGCCCATTTGTCAAGGAAGGCTATAGGCTATATATCATCACGCTTAAACCGATAGGAGCAGAGCATAAATGAAAAATGTTGCAAAAGCGGGAAATCCGAGAAACCACGCGGGCGAAGCCGTGGGCAGAAAGCTAGTATTTTATAAAGTACAGTTCCTTCAATAATAAATTGCAGGAACTACAAACAATAGCTCGCATTGCAAATGAAATTAAAAATGCGTACAATATTATGTTCATAGTAATATAGCAATGTTCCCACAGTGTGGTGGAGCCTTTAATGCAGTGCAGCATCGAGTGCGCTAGTCTAAACAAGGGGGGCGAGTGCTACAAATTGAACTATCGCTACTTGCGCCAGTGGCTGGCGGATAGTGACAGGGATGCCTCTCGCCAATAACAACGCAAGACTACTAATAATCACAAAGTGAATTTTATTTAGGTTCCACAAATATATAAATATTCGAATATGTCGAATTTCTCTTCCACATTTTATGTCTTCAAGTGACGTCAGCAACATCTATTGAAGACATTAATATGTTTTTCCAACACGACTTCCGCAGAAATAAGCAGTTTAATTAGAAATATTTTAATTTTTTGTTACAATCTATTGAATTTATTGTTATATTGAAATTTGCCTTTAGCCTGAAGACTGTGTGAATATTAAGCGAACGTGAAGCAAATAGGGTCTAGAGTTTCGAGGAATGAGGATGCCATTAGGCATACTATTCTATAGCGAATAATAAAAAAGTTTGATTATTATTATTAAAGCCAAAATGCGCTGACTGTAGAATATTGTGCTTGTCTCAATTACGACGAGATGCCGGTAGACTCGGGCGAGCGAGTTACTCTCGCCGAAGGATGCCTCATACACATAAATTAAGACTTTAGTCACTTTAGTCAGTGTGTACTTGCGAAGTTACATCTAAAAAGTGAAGCTAATATTAGCGTGATAAAAACTGTAGAATTATAATTATCATACCAGGCAGTGAGAGCTGCTTCGCTAATTTTCTTCTCCGACTTACCACGGCTCAGACGTTGTCATATTAGTAACATTATGAATACGGGATCGCAATAAAAAACAAAGTGAGACCTGCAGCTCATATCCACTAATCTGCCCGCTGACAGATGACAGCCCTAAACCGCATATTAACATAGATAAATCGTAGCATCAACAAACTGGCGATTGACGCAATAAAACCCGGGTTAGCATTGCCGCCATTAATCCATATAAATTTACTTGCTAAAAATAAATTGGCAACCCTAAGAGACACAGCTGCAACGGCCAATAGCTTATTGCTTGGACGTTCTACGTTTGAATTACATCTCGCAAACTTATTTGCACGCACACACAAATAACATAACCTCTTTAGTGCTAAATAATAAGGTTTAGTTTAGCATGTGATTCAGTTTTGTGCTAATGAATAGTGTTGTTAATGTATTCGTCTCGATTAAAACGATAGAAATGCGACGGCAATTCGATATTAGTTATATCGAGCGAGTGTGGCACGACTCTTAGGAATGCTGGGAATATATCGTGATGGCGACTGACAAATTGTGAGCATTCGGGAGGCAATCAGCGTTGTACTTGAGGTCGTTGGACGTGGAGATATTAATATCACATTGAACACTGAACCAGAACTGTAATTATAATTATGAACATCTATCTTTTAAAAGCGTAGTATCACTTAGGTACTCACCCCTCAATTTCGGAAACGGAAAAGCTTTTATAGAAACTTAGGTATAAAGAATTTTTAAAGTGCATTAAGGATGAGTGAGAGAAGAAATAACCTAGACAGTTGTCCATTTATTACATATATTATATCTGATAAGCAAGTCTACTAAAACTCAAGCTTCTCTTTCGCAACGAAAACCACACACCAAGCTCATATCAGGTAATAAATAAGCCTTAAGTCCCAACAATTTAAAACTTTAAAAACAAACTTTTAACGCATCAATTAAGGTTCGCCATAACCCTTGACATAAAACGTAAGTGCAGCAGTTTGCGAGAACGGACTAAAAAACAAAGATACAACATGCAGTGATAAAAACACAATAACATAAAAGACAATACGATGACTAACGAATAAGAGCAACCGCACACCGCGCGACCCCGCGACTTGCGTCATAAATGCGCAACGAACACCAAAACGATTTTGTAATTCCTAGAAATTGTAAAATCGCAATAGATTGACATATGATGTATTTAACACGTATTGCAATTATATTAATAAAAAATTACGGCCGACTGCATAAATTGTTGTAGAGCGATAATATATTACATAAATATTGATTTTATGTTATGATCGTTATGACATAGTAAAATTATAAAACATGACACCGATCAACGTGACTCTTGTTTAATCAAATATCTGTTACATTCCAAAACCAATTAATTAAATGAATAATTAGCACGTCCTCCTACACTCTTTCACGGTTCATAACTTTACATAATTTTAATCCATACTTATAAATGCAAAAGTAACTGTTTCTGTTTACATTTTCACGCCTAAACCTCTGACAAGATTTCAATAAAATTTGTCAAGAAGGTTGATGTTATTTCCTTGTTTATAAAAAAAAATAGTAATTAGTCCTTTCGGGATAACTTAAGTTGCACACATGCAGGCGAGGCTTATAAGGATAAATGTTTGAAATTAATTATTTTTTTTGATAAACAATCAACTTGTTATAATAATGACCGACTAAACCGAAAAATCTCCGATGTGTGCCGCCTCTTACGAAAACAATGCGCCCCATCTGCGTCCATTGGCGTGTACTAAAAATTATTACACTGCCCAATTCAAGAGCACATTGTGCAGAGTAACCCGGTGTAATTGAGTGTGATTTACAACTCGTTCGGGTAATATAACCTCATGAACTTCGGAGAATCTTATGTGTTTATTTGGCACCATGTGTGGTACACTAATGGATTGCTTTGGCTTTACTTATCGGTCACATTGAAGATTTGGTTGGGAAATTATGAGGTTAGTAAGTATAGTCATAAGATCAAAAAGATTTATCTACTGCTTAGACAATGGTGGCTCATTAGTTATAAAAGTGTTATTAATAGATAGGCTATTTATTCACTGCATAAATTATGTAAGTATTCCACTATTTCACACGCCAAATCTTATAGAAACTAGAAACTTCATTATTTGCAAATATACAGAATATTTGCAAATAATGAAGTTTCTAGTTTCCGTAAGATCTATTTTTACTGGCACTTAAACTTTTAAGTTGTTGTAAGTGCGACTACCTAAGTGTTGAGCTAGAGGTCCTTGGTTCCCCCCCATTGGGGTTCTCGCCTTGTCGCGGCGGGGGGGCTTAGTAGCCGTGGAGTGGGCCCACGGCGAAGCGAAGTGGAACCCCGAGGCGGGCGCTGCTCCTGCGGGCTTTGCCCAGGAAGCCCGCAGTCGAGCGGCCACTGTAGGTTGCGGTGTCGTTTGGGAGGCACCGCAACTGAGGCGGGCCGCGGTGTTGCATTAGCGACACTGCGGCTGAAGGTTTACGGGGCCGCGGCGGGAGAGGAGTGCCGGTATCGTACCGTGCCGGTGCGGTATCACGGTGCGCCGCTCTCCCTGCCTTCCGCGGCCTCGGCGGGGCCGCAGCCGCAGGACTGCGGACTCGGTGGGGCCGCAGGGGGAGAGGAGTGTCGGTATTACGATGCGCCGCTCTCCCTACCCTCTGCGGCCGAGGTCCGGGGCGGCGGATGCGGGGAAGTCCGCCAACCCCCGTCCCATGTTCGGGACAGGACCCGAGGTGGCGGCGCGTAGTGTTCCACGCGCGCCCCTCTAGGACGTAGGGGGAGTTTTGACTCCCCACTACACGGCGGGGCCCGCAGAGGCGGGCCATCACCAGTCGGGGGCCGCGGACGAATTTATAGTTCCCGTAGCCCCCGACGCAGGTGCGAGAGGGAACACCGTGTGGTTTTAGTCGGTAGGTCACCCACTCTGGGTGGAGTCCGACACGCCCCGTCGCCTCCCCGGGCGGCGGATGTCCATGAGGATTTCCACACGCACAAAAAAAAAAAAAAAAAAAAAAAAGAGGTCCTTGGTTAGGTTCCCAAGTCAAGCATGTTATTGGGTTAAACTATAAACTCTCAGGAGTAGCTCGGAGTTTGGATTTCAGCCCGAAAAATGGAAAGCAGTGCGAAAGACTTTTTAAGTTAACGCTTATTTTGTAGCTCAGACAATCATAAAATAACTGTTTAATGTAAAACAAATTTATGTTTTTCATGAAATGGTTATTTCTGTTATTACTCCATACTGTACAGTTAGTATATTCCTTTATATACTTACAGATAGATGATACAATATGGTTATAATAAATTATATGAAACAAAACACGTCACCAGTTTTATAAGCTACAATTCAATTATGGTTTGAATATAAATGCCGGCGAACCCACCCCTAATTCAAGCATTAACGTGGTGTTTCAAAATTGCGATTTCATTGCATTTAATAGCTAGGGCTGACACCTGACACTTATTGTCAGACAAAGTTGACGTCATAAATGGATTTTCTGGACTTATAGCAATTTCGATGCCGACAGAATATTTAAGAAACAGTTTTTTTTTTGTTTATTTGAAATATTTACCTTGACTGGCGACATCTTCGCCTTAAGTCCAAAAAACAGAACACTAAAGAAATTGCCCGCATGCAAAGATTTTATATTGACCATACAATCGATAAAATTGCAAGTTTATAGCGACGTATTTAGATTATCAGCGACTGCTACTTCGTGTCGTAAGTTTGAATCCAAGGCACGTTCCGATTTTGGAATCATGTATGTGTGTCATATACGAAAACAATTTGAAAACCAGTGCAATAATGAATTTTCGAAAGTCAGAAATTAACTATTAAGCTAATTATAACTTTTTTTTATGGAATAAGAGGCAAACGAGCAAACGGATCGCCTGATGGTAAGCGATTACTGCCGCCCATGGACACCCACAACACCAGAGGAGTCACAAGTGGTTTCCCGTCCTTTGAAAAGGGAGTAGTTACGCTCTTTTCTTGAAGGCTTGAAGGTCATATTGGGTCGGAAATACTGCAGGCGACAGTTCATGAACAGTTGCTGCACTTGCTTACCTCGTGTACGAAAGAATAGATTTTTCAATTAACTAGGTACTTGAAGGGTTAAATGATAAAGCAAGACATCGTCAGTTAAATTGTTTCTCAGAGATTTTCTCAACGGCAGCATGTAGAATCAACCCACCCGCACTTAATCAGCGTGGTGGTTTATTTTTTGCGTAATGCAGTTTAATTACAAAATTACTAACCTTTAGCGTGTCTATCTTCCTCCGTCCAGCCCGACTCCTTAGACTTTGGCACAGACAGATTCAGAGGCTGCTCCTCACATTTATAATAAACAACCTTATCGAACTCACTGTCACTAGTTCTAACACTCTTCTGTAACAACTGTTCCTGCAGCTTATTCTTATGAACACTTATCAAGTTCCTATTCACTTCTGTCACTTGCACACTCTTCTCTTGGTAACCAAAAGGTTTTTTCACATCGAAATTTATTTTTACATTCATTAGCTGACTCACTGTTGATTTTTTAGTATCGTTTGTTTTATCTACATTTGTAAGGCCTAAAATATAATCTATTGTGTGCGGTGTCGGTTTCTTAGGTGGTTTGCCATAGACATGTGGATGCCATGACGGTTCATAAAATTCATCTCTTTTCTCTTCTATCGCTTTGATTTCTTCATGATTATTATCAAAACTATCTATATTAACATCAGAAGCGTCTCTAGATTCATCTATAACTAAATCTTCTTTCTCGTCTCCGTCGACGTTTATTTTTTCGTTCGGACTTAACCTGTCGTCTGCACATTGGAAGAAATTGGGGTCGTTGGTGAAATTTTGTACATCTATTAGGGTGTTGTCTTCCTGATGGGGTGTGTATGATGATACTACAGTTTGCATTTCTTTTTCTTTAGTATCGTCACTCATGTGTTAGTCTTATTCAAATTGTGCGGAAATAATACATGTTTGTTTTTATGATTGTATTAGCGTTTGATTGCGTGCGTGGGCGTCTCGTGTCGTTTGAACTGCTCTTTGATGTCGGCTTGATGTTTTCATTCGTTTCCTGTAACAAACACACGGGCTGGTATTATTGGGTGGTTAATAGAAATGAGTTACGCGGGAGTTTTGCCCGCTTAAGTGGATGATGTAGTAGTATTTTTATCTTTTAAATTTAGTATTTATTTTTTGTTTTTAATTTATTTTTGTTTATAAAAAAAATACGGTTTGACCTATGTAGCATTACAGTTTTTATATGTGGAAATAATTTGCAATTTTAATGAATAATGATTAAAAGCTTGTTCTTTCCATTTCGAATTTGACTTTCCCAACACAATGTTACATAGTTAAAAGAATACCTATCCCTTTTTCAGAGCACTGCAACGAGTGACGTAACATTTTGCCTCCCATTCTGTTCACAAAACTCTAATAAACACTGGTACATCAACAGCAGCCACAAAATGAATTAAACGATACACTAACAGCCCAATAAACGTTTCGTGCTCTATCTCGCAGCGGCGGGACCCCTCCGCCCCCCTCACCCCACCACACCCCACCGCTGGGCCCCCCGGGCACCCCACACGCACACCGAAACACGGGATCAACTGATCGGTAAGCGCTGATTGATTTTTATTGGAATCACATATCAAGGTTGTCGGAAACATTTTTTTTTTGTTTTTTTTTGAGCTGTTATTTTTTTTCCGGGAACGTATAATCGCTTGTTGCTGACTCAACTCTTATTTTATTTTTTCAAATGTGTCAAAAGCCTACTAGAAAAATGAAATTAATAAATTATTGAAAATTGTTAAAACACATAACATTGTGGAATAATACATACAATGCAAATATTTTTTTATTCGTAGCAAGTGGAAATCAAGTTTCTGCCTACCCCCTTATGGGAGACAGGCGTGACAATATATATTTTTCGCACTTATTAGGTATTTTATCAGTAAGTAGGTACTACTTTAAAATTTAGTTAAGAACATTTTTTTTTTAACTACGGCAAAACCAAAAGAAAGAGTTATGTTTTCGAAGCTCTTATTAAATAAATACTAATAACTTAATCAATAAAGTTCTTCACGATTACAACCACTTACACACACATCATTACTTTAATTGGCAATGCATTACATACATTATATTATTTATATTTTCCTGTTCGGATTCAATTAACACACTCTTAATCATTCCTAGTAATCAGTCATCTAGGGCATTTAGTATCACAATTAGATCGAGGCGAAAGATATAATTACACCGATAAATTATAATGTACTCAATAATCTTGTTCTTTCGTGACCTAGTAGTTTTACACTAGTATGATTTTATATTTAGGTTATACAATCATTACCAAAAATTAACAAATGGAAACTTTATAAGTAGTTCACCAATAGTGTCTTTCCAAAATAGGTAGATATCTAATTAATGTAGCTTCTGGTAATGTGTTTTGTATATTGTATTTTATTTAAAACTAGCACCGATGACACATGTTATCCTGCTATAACTCCATCTAAACTCAAGCACTCACAAAAAATCATCGAAATCGATCAAGCCGTTTAGGAGTAGTCCAGTGACACATTGATTCACTTTCACTAATATCAAATAGGGTATCAAAACTAACAGCGTTCTATGTTGTAAAACATTTAACAGTAACTAATTTGCGCTCTCAAAAATATTAATAATAAAAGACAGCGTACGACGCGAGTGGTAGCCCTAGAGGGAAAGCTGAAACAAAGCGCTGCCGGAAAACACGACGACACGACACAACGATACAATGCGATTCGTAACATTTCGCTACGATTCACAGCGATTCACTGCTACTCCGAATATTCGCGACACTGTATGGTGTAGCTATTGTTACTTTTATTATGTCAGTGTTTTGTCTATGATATGTAGTATTGACGTGTAGTTGATAGTTTTATTCAGGATAAACTTTAGCCTTGGCCGCCAAATTCAATTTACGTTTTTCGCTAATTGTTTTTCTATAACACTTTCTAGGTACTACATGGCAATAGAACTTACGACATGAACATAACTTCTTCACAATATTTTTATCGTCGAAGATTTTGGTGTAAAAAAGAATATTCGGCCAAAATAAAAAAAAAATAGGTACTTACACCAAAATCTTCAACGATAACGATTTATAAGCAAAAGTTCCTTTGCAGTCAAGGAACAATTTATATATAAATCTTTAAAAATAAAAATTACCACCTACCAAAGAGAAATAATAACATCTAATAAGTTTATCACAAGGACGATTTGCGGAAGTCAGCTGGCAGCAACTGGATTAAAAGAGCTAAAGATTGGGCTCTTACGTGTAGCGTTCACTTAAAGAGGCCTACGTCCATCAGTGAACAAATACAGCCTGTTAATGAATATATCACAGGTTCACGTCAAAAGTTTCCGACGCACATACTCTAGAAACATGTACTTTTAGGAACACAAGACACACTTATAGTTCGTTCAAAGTAACTCTGCTCGTTTGAAGTTAGCCGTTTCATACTCGTAGTTTGTTCGAAATAACTCTGCTTGTCTTAAGTTAGGTTTTTCGAACTATCGCACTGGTAAAATCGCTTAATTAAGTACTTTTTTACACAAATATCGGAATTAGTAAAGAAAATAATCACAAATGTGAAAAATATGTGACCCTTGTCTCTACTCTTACTATTAAATTTTACCACTGGCACTGCTAAACCACGTGCGTACAATATCAGACTAGTACAGTTATTTCGAACAAACTGTACTTCATAAAGCAATGCGAAAGTAATACTTACCCTAATTGAGTAACAATTAACTATCTATTATAAACAACAAATTAATCTATCATTATTACGCACATGTAATCGCGAATCGCGCAATTGATCGACAAAGCGGTCTATTCGGTAATAAGGTATCTATAACGTTAAGGCCATCTCACACGGTTACTGCGGTGTATTTTATTTAACTAGAAACCTGCCCTAGCTTCACACAGTTGTACACACTTATTTATTTTATTTATTTGTACTTGATAACGTACAATGGGCGACCTTATCGCGATCTGAGATTTCTTGCAGGCAACCGTTGGATGAACACAACTGCACGGGACAAAATTAGGGTCACATTTCAACAACAACAACAAAATATAACCTAAACCTTCATCATGATTCACTGTGTCTATTTGTATAAACTGCATGAAAATCCGTTCAGTCGTTTTTGAGTTTATCGCGAACAGACGCAGACGCAGCGAGGGAAATGTTTTATAGTAGTGAAGTTTTGCATTAATTAAGACGACGAGAAGAGGTTCGATCCCCAGGTCTAGCAGGCTTTTTCCACGGAAGAGCTCAATTCCGTGGCTTTTTCTATGAAACTGTCAGTAGTACCTCGAGTTTGGATTTGTGCCCGGTCAATGCCAATAGGCTCGCCCCTATAATATGGGACCTAAACATACCGGCGAAGTGTGTGAGTGTAAATTAGTAAACTTCTGCCTAACCCTTCCGGGAATACAGGCATGATGATATGTAAACTTAGTCTTAAATAGATTTTATGTCATACAGTCAGCTTAAATGCAGATTAAGTTCATACAGATATAAAAATATGCATAACCGTCTATATAAGCTCACACAAATCACTACATTTATTATTTAAGATATTTAATAAAAACTGCCTCGTTGGTCTAGTGGTCCCAATCGCGACTGCTACGCTAGAGGTCTTGGGTTCGATCCCCAGGTCGAGCGGTGTTATTGAGTTTTTCTATGAAATTCTCAGTAGCAGCTCGGAGTCTGGATTTGTGCCCGGTGAATGGCAATAGGCTCGCCCCCTATTACATGGGACCCAAACATACCGGCGAACTGTGGGTGTACACTAAGTACACCTCTGCCTAACCCTTCGGGGAATACAGGCGTGATGGTATGTTATGTTATTTAATAAAAACATAATATACAATATAGGTACCTAGAATGTAGCTCTCGTGTGCAAAAAGCCTTAACAGACACGTCGTGCGAGTCCTCCCGACTCATAGGTAATTTAGTGATGTAACGCAAAATTTAAACGTGCGCGATAAACTGTTGAAAGGTTATGAAAGTGAAGATTTGTCGATGCACGCAGATTATTTCGTAGTAATTATGATTTTATTGCTAGTAACGTGATGATGAGCTTTGTATGTTAATCGATAATAATTGCCTACGTTAATGAAACAGCATTTCCAGTACATTCACTCATTTGATCACGGCTTATTTTTATTGATATTTAAACTAGTGTATCCTGTGTATCTGATTTGATATCTCTAATAGTCATTAATATTAATTTATAAACAAGTTTCTAAAAGGTTAAGTAGGTATTTAGAATTTATATAATTCTTAACGACTTCTACTTTTTATATGAATGTGTTTTATTATTTTAATAACTTTAAAATGATATAAAAATTTACAACAATTGCGGTCATTAAACAATAATTTATTTGTATTTTACAGCTTTTATAAAATGTCGACGAATAAAGATTATTATAGTAACAATACTTAACGGTATTTTTTGTTTCAGGTTTTACAAAAAAAATATTACAAAAATTGTGCACCCATTTACCATGGTACTTCACTATCACCTACGGTTACGGCCTATAGGGCATATCATAACACAGACGATCGCATAACGAGGGGTTACTATAAAACAATAAACCTCGAATGTTATAAAGGGATATTATAAACCGCACATCAAAAATACTAATTGATCGACAAATTTACTGATTGAGCAGCAAAATTCTAAATACAGATATCGGTTAGGTTAGGTTAGAACTGTGACCACACATCGTCCTCACGTCGCCAGAACCAAATCGTGTTCATGTTTTATTTGCATAGTTCTTAAACAGATTGAAACATAGGTTGATTTAATTTATTTTATGTCTCAGGGAAAAAGGATCAATCATTAACAAAGAAGACAGTTTCGATTTTTTGCTGGCAGTTTTTGTAAAATTAAAACGATCATTGAAATACATGCCTATTATAAATATGTAAGAAAAGACACATTAATGTAGGTATTTATAATTTTTATATCAATTTGTTAACTAATCTGGAGGCACGGTAGTGCCAACGCCAAGACGAACCAAATGAATCAGGGCTTGAATTAAGTCACTGGTCTTTAATTTTATGTCATGCAATACGTGCAAAATGTAGGTATATAATATTTAGAATTCTGGGCTGTACGCCATTATCATCTTACCCTGTTCCCAATTTATATCGGTTCGGTGCAGTATATTATTTTCTGATCTTGGCATTATTTATTTATAATTTAAATGCTTGATGTACTTACAGCAACGCCAACACGTCATTAGATTTAATTCATCAATGGGAGCTATAAGCTACAATGTCCCAGGCCCAGCTGAAAATCAGGTTTGCGGTTCAGTGCTGCAACATTATGCCGAGCTGGTAGCATCTTACGCATGTTGTTTTTATCTTTTGTAATTTAAAAAATAATTAGGTACTTGTTATTTGAGTCGAATAATTCTTTCTTTCATTTATTACAATAAGCCAAGAGCCAGTAATAAGTATTAATTTTGTCATCATGTTAAATAAATGAAATGTTTTAGGAGTTTTTTTTTGTAGCAGTGATTAAAATCGATAATGAAATCTTTAAGATATCTAAAAGACTATCACCAAAAACCAACAACAACAAACATGCACAGCCTACGCCTGACAGAACTGAACACTATTAATGTGATGCCAACTAAGTTGCAGGGTAATTCATGTACTCTCCATCAATATGCACTACGTATCGTTAACAAAAGGGTTGCTTTCCAAACAACGTAAAATGTAAATTTATATTTTATTAGCTTTTTGCCACGGGATATAAAAAAGCTAAGCTTTTCAACGATTATTTTTTTATATAAATTATACATAAATGCCATTTTAATTCTGCTGCCTACTGCCTCATTGGTCTAGCGGTCCTATACTAGAGATGCTACGTTGGGTTCCATTCCTAGGTCAAGCAAAGTGTTATTGGGAACAAAATTTTTGAAATTCTCAGTAGCAGCTCGAAGTTTGGATATGTGCCCGGTGAATGGCAATAGGCTCGCCCCATATTCCAGCCACCTAATTATACCGGTGAACTGTAAATGCTGCCTCAGCCTTCGGGGACTAGATACGGGCGTGATGGTATGTTATTATTATTATCTTCCATTTAAAATTAATCATTTTTCTTACATTTTTCACATAATATAAAAACATTTAAAATATCGGTAAGTATTAGGAACAGGGTTCTAGCTAGCGGTGTTCAGGGCTCCAAAGAAAAGAACCTTATTATTATTAAGTACTCTAGACCATTTTGTCCCACTGCTGGGCAAAGGCCAAAGAGAAAAGGTAGCTTCCTCTTTCTAAGAAAATCTTTCTCGAAAGAGCAGAGGTCGCAATCGACCGATGAACTCTGAACTTTCGAGAAAGATTTTATAATTATAAAAAAAAAAACATGTCACCAACGCACTGTCCTTAAGTAGCAATACATTACATGTTAATTCACATCGGTTTAATTATTATAATATGCTTACATTCACACAACTTCATTGACGTCAATCGACCACGCACTACATAAACATAATGTCATTAAACACAACATTATACACACAAATCCAACCTTTATTACACATTCAATTAAGAAACAATATAGTATGAATAGATTTTAAACATTCTATAAAGCTCCAGTGTAGGATTTCAAGTAGATATAGCTAATTATTGGAGTGTTTATAAACAAAAAAAAAGAAATGTGTGACTTTATGCGTTTATATTATGTGATTAAGTAGAGGTAGCGTGATAAGCAAGATAATTTCAAATTCCTTTTTATAACCTTTTCTTTAAATAGTATAATATGAAATAGTCGCTCCCGCTGTTTGTACGTTTTAGTTCTTTTAAACAACTAAACGTATTTTAATGCAGTTTTCAGCATAGGTAGAGTTATTCAAAAGAAAGCCTATTGAGATTGACCTGGCACATTTCGTAACTCTGAGATGCTACTGAGAATTTCATAGAAAAACCCTATAACACTTTGCTCGACCTGGGAATCAGACCCAAGACCCACAAGAACACAATATAGAATATTTGATATTGTTATCTACCAACTAACTTATATACTTAACTTATAATATATGCATGAAAGTACTATACTAAGTTATTTTAGTGAAGGAAAAATACGACCGCGGGCGGGATTCGAACCTGCGTCTTCTGGTTAAGTACACCAGATGCTATGACCGCTAAGCTATGGGTCGCGGTGGCTTAGCGGTCATAGCATCTGGTGTACTTAACCAGAAGACGCAGGTTCGAATCCTGCCCGCGGTCGTATTTTTCCTTTACTAAAATAACTTAATAATCTTTGCATGGAAAATGCCTAAAAAATACAAAAAGATAAGTACTATACTAATTATAATCAGCATTCAAAACGCAAATCGCATAGTATCATAAGTATGTCAAACGAATTGTGGGATGTAAGTATGGTAGAAGGCTGGTTCTTTCTCCCACAAACTCTCTATACAGAAGAAATCGTGGTGTGTGGTATCTATAAAAAAAAAGTGACCGTCATCTCTACTTCCATCTTTCATTGACATAATAACAATTCACATTATTAACACAACGTTTTCAAACGATGCCACAGATATCAAAAGAGCCATCTGGTGTTTTTATTAAAAACAAATACACAGCTTTCATCAAAAACATATGAAAATGCAATAAATTAATTTGGAATATCAAAGGAGATCAAAACAGCGTTAGTTGAGGAAATGTTCACAATTAACACAAACGGTTTAACAAGATAACTGTCATACTCATCCGCTACTTGCGGGGAACGTTTCCGAACGAAACTTGTTCGAAAGTCAAACGTTAGCTTTGAAATTCTTTTTTTTAATTCATAGACTATAACTTCAACATCGACGACACTTTTTAATCGATCAGCAAAGGAAAAATGTATGCCTGATAGAGTGGTCTAGTTTTTATGCGTGAGGATACAGAGTTCTTTGATTGTTTTCAAGCAACGAGTTGCTAGATTGGTCTGTTAGGGAAACCCCAAATTTTGGCCAAATTACTAACTCTAGGCTTGTTTTATATCACAAAACAAAAACTATTCCAATTTCTTTAAGTAGATATCAGATTAATTTCCGCTCTGTTTAAAAATCAACGATCCCAATTCTGTCAAAAAATATGATTTACAAAAGCGTCAACTTATACTTCGTCATCATGGTATTAAAAATTTCACATAAGAAAGTAGGGTCGCCAGCAAATCAAGTTAACACAAAATGGCTAAACTCCAACTGAGTTTAAACTTAATCATCAACGTTTTAAGGTATAACTTCATTTGGAGAAATTTGACAGTTTTGTATAACCTGATGTGCTGGCGATTGTAGGTACACTCGTCTCTATTTTTTTTTTTTTTTTTTAAAAAAAAGCTTACTAGCAATGTGGGTCACACATTACTAGTATTCTTGTTAACCCCTCGTGCTAAGCTAAATGCTTGTGTTACGAGTGGGTTCACGTCGGTAGTGCAATGGGTGGGGTTCGAACCGGCAACCACATGATAGCAAGTCCGACGCCCTAGCCATTAGGCTACCGCCGCTTATCCGAGCCTAAAAGATACACGCAAAAATAATCCGTATTATTCTCATTTAAAGATTACAATTATGTGCAATCTATCGCTGTAGCTTACGAATATAATCTCAGACAGATATAATTAATATTTATTTTATTGCGTCAATAATTTGCAATCATCAGCTCTACTTACGCGTGTTTAATATAAAACAAGTTCCAATGTATTGCTAAGTGGTATTCATTGAATTATGAATAGGCTGAATAACAAACGCACGACTCAATTACAGTTCAAAATCACTTTATTAAGTGTTACATACCATCACGCCTTTATTCCCTGAAGGGTTAGGCAGAGGTGTATTAATGTACACCCACATTTCGCAGGGATCTTTAGGTCCCATGTAATAGGGGCGAGCCTATTGCCATTCACCGGGCACAATCCAGACTCCAATCTGCTGCTGAGAATTTCATAGAAAACTCAATAATATTTTGCTCAACCGGGGGATCGATCTCAGGACTTCTAGCACAACAGACGCGCTTAGGACCACTAGACTAATGAAGCGGTCTACAGGAAGTATTTATACCTACTTAAATCTTTAAAAAAAAACACAAATCTCTTCTCTAAACACCTCAATGTAAAACTGAGTCGTATGTTTAATTGCTGTCTCGTATTTTAGTAAATTTAGTAGAGATATTTAAAATTCACATCAATGGAAATATTTTTTTTATAAACAAATCTCTCTTCAAAAATTATCGACGCAATTTAATCTAATGGCCAACGATCAAAGTCGTTGAGCTCTGAACATCTACATACATGGGCTGTCTCCCTGTCGGTGACATCAAACCGGCCACACACGGCGTGTGATCGTGACGTCACTTCCGCGACTTTGTGCCGCAGAGCCGTCACCTCACGTAATAATCCTCACTTGTAATTGGTCGGAACATGACAGACATTTGATGTCATAAGTTACACGAGAAAAGAGGTTGGCTGGTTTTGAAGTATATATCTTAAGACTATGGATGTGTTGAAAAACATTTTCCGAACTTTTTTTCAACTATATTGCAGGCTGCAAAGTGGTTATGGGTTTTTCTATTAGAAAAGTCACTCTGTCAGTCTTTCCCGTACAACACCTATCTACACAATACGCACATATACAAACATAAGTGGGGCAAGCATTACTTTAAATAGCTAACTTTTGTTGTAACTAAGTATATAAATTTATACTTATACTTCAGATATATATAATACTTTGTATCTAATATGAAATAAATAATAACCTCTAACTCAACTTATGAAAAACAACCTCTGAAAGAGAGTTATGCGTGTTATAAAACTGTCAAATCTAGTTGTCCATTGTCAATAAATTGTGATTAGGAAGAATTAAATATTACGAACTATAGATCGGGGCAAGGTTTTTTTTTATCACTGACAGGCTTACGCTTCACCACAACTTACCTGATGTTAAGCATCGAAGTGGTCTACGATGGAGCGCGCTTGCCTAGAAGGTACCTATTCACTCTCGTCTTGAAGACACCCAAATTGTAGGTCTCAGGGAACAAAGATTCCGGCAGAGAGTTCCACAATAGAGCAGTACGCACTATAAATGTAAACGCAAAACGTTTCGTGCGAGATTTAGGCACTTCCACCATGTAGCGGTGGCGCCTTGCCGTAGCTCTGCTCGTCCGATAGTGGAACGAGGATGGTGGAACTATTTCATGTAGTTCCGATGCATATAACGAACAAAAGAGACTCTGGATTACAATTTTTGTATGAAGTTATTTTTCTAACGTTCACTCTATAACCCTATTCAAACCTTGTTGGTTTTAAATGAGACTAGTTTCTGCCCGCAATTTAACTTGCGTAAACCTCAGATTGGTTCCAACTTGACAAAAAGGGCATATATTCTAATCCAACCTGGATTAGAATATATGCCCTTTTTGTCAAGTAAGCTACATGATTGCCAAATTCCATCCAAATCAGTCCAGCCGTTTCTGCGTAATTGAGTAAAAACATTCCAACAATAAAAAAGCTCTCACTCGAGGTTTGACAGCGTCAATAAGGCCATGTTACATGCGAGTATACTTCCTCGATGAGCGGCTCCGAACAAAACCCGCTCCACAAAATAGTACAACACTACACAATAATTATTATTTAATCAGAACAACAAACAAGCGAAACAATTATATGTCGCCGCACTGACAATTAACACACGTAATTGATGATATGCTATCACAATAAATTATAATTATGATCTGTTTATCTCCGTCTATTTAAGCAGATATGGAATGGATGAAATAATATAGCATCACGCCTGTATACTTGAAGGAAAGCAGAGTTCTTTTGTGAACCGTAGCTAACTATACACTCCTTGAAAGAGTAGGTCGACACATAATGTTATCTCCGTGTTTTTCATTAGGTTATCTGTTGAACAGGAACAGGGACAATCAGGATAATTCAATCTGATCTTCTAAGTCCCATCTAATAAGGCGCGCGCCAGGTATCCAGAGCCCTCTATATTGTAGTGAATATTATCACCGCGGGGTGCTAGTGGCCTAAAAATCCCACACATCCAGGCCTGATCCCCAGTAGGCCTTCAGCCTTTTGGAAGGTTAATTCCCCGTAAAAAAGGTTAGCGTCCACTTATGACCATACCTCAAATCCTAGAGAATCAAGGAACTAGTCTGTAGTAGTAGTGCCTGCTGGCATGTCTACGTGCCAGCATAAATGGGTCGCACGACCGGGGAAGTACTACCCTCCCGCAGAATATCGACGTCAAGTAGCAGTATGCATATTGTTGCGTTTCGTACGGTGAGTGTGGAGCGCCGGAGGCCCAAATTCTCCCTCAGTCCATTTCTCCTTCCCCTCCCGTTTCCTTAAATAGGCTCAGCAACGCATCTGCAACTCCTTTGGTTTTGCAGATGTCCATGGGCGGCGATGACTACTTACCATCAGGTAGCTCGCCTGCTCGTTTGCCGAGTTATACCATAAAAAAAAAAGAATCGGACAGAGGCTATCAGCCTGTTGCTTTACACAACGACAATGAAAAAAAACAACAAAAAAACGGGCCTGTGAATTCTACAGGGGCTTTGGGCATAATTAATTAAGAATAAGAAATATTATTTAGGGCCGTTAATAGGAAAAAAATGTTAATACCATTTCGCCTGCTGTCTGCCACGCTTCGCCGGTATGTTTGGGTCCCATGTAATAGAAGGCATTAGTATTATTGCAAAAAAAAAATAAAAAAATAAAGAAAGGTACTGATATTGCATGAATGTATTCTACTCAGTGAGTAGGTGCCATAGATACCAGGATCAAGCACTGTTCGAGAATGCCAACACTGAAATAACATGACAACACAATTGAATAGGAAAACCACGGGGAAAGAAACCTATTATACTCGATCGACGAACTGTGAATGTCTCGAGAACGTGTCAGGAGCGCCTGGGGGAGAGCCTTGCGCTATTGCGATAAATGATACTCATTTCTGCAAATAGATCCTTTAAAGACACTTTTACAAGTCAGTTTTTTTTTATTACATAGCGAGATGAAACGAAGAAACACCGAAAAAAACTCAGAGAAACATGTAAATTTACGTACGTACGTATATTTTAACGTCCGGACAATAGTTATATTATTATATAAATCGAACATCAATACTATGATTGAAAACGATACATGAAACACAATGATCTTACTATGAAATGTGAAATATCGAAGTAGTAACTAAATCGACAAACAACATTTGAAATTACAAGATAAAATACTAATATTTAAAGGATCATCATACTAAGTTAACTATAAAAAATTAGTAAACCGCGTAAGACAATAAAAAAAATAGATTTTTTTCTCTGTCTGCACTCGAAATTAAGTTAGGTATTTATTTATATTAGTCGAAGTGTTATAAATAGAAGCAACATGCAGTCGTGACCCTGGATGCCGTTAAGATAAAATAAAAAATAAAAATAAAAAAGCCTTTTATTTCTTGCATTTTACTTTACATGAGTTTTACAATTAACAATCCTACAATTAACAAAACAACCTACAATAAACTTGTTAGGATACCTACAATTTTTTTTTTTTTTTTTTTTTAAACTGTTATGTTTTTTTCAGCAAGAACCCCAGGTTGGGTGAAGGCCTCCTCCAAAGATGCCCATTTTTCCCTATCTTGCGCTATTTGGCTCCAGTTTGGGCCGGCATTTTTAGCTATCTCGTCTTCCCATCGTGTCAGTGGTCTTCCTCTGCCTTTTTTCCCTTGTGGGCCTCTCCACAGGGTTGCTTTAACAGTCCATCTCTGGTCTGTAAGCCTTGCTATGTGACCTGCCCATTTCCATTTTAATTTAAGGGCATAGCTCAAGGCATTTGTGGCTTTTGTTATTGATCTTATTTTTGTGTGTCGTATCATATCTAGTTTTTTTACCTTGAGCATGCTTCTCTCCATTCCTCTCTGGCAGGTGGTTATATTATGCCTAGTTTTGGCCGTGAATTTCCAAGTCTGACATCCATATGTCAGGCACGGTAAGAGGCTAGAGTTCATAATCCTGGTTTTTAAAGTTATAGGCATGTTGCTTTTGAAAATTTCTTTTAAGCTCCAAAATTTGTTCCACGTTTGCTGTATTCTTCTTTTAATTTCTAGGTCGTTATTTTTTTTATCAAAACTAATCGTTTTGCCCAAGTATATATATTTGTCTGTATAATCCAGTGGGTTATCATCCACTTTTATTGTCTTTTTATGGCTGTTCGTCATTGTCATGGTTTTTGAGAGGTTAATTTCTAGTCCTACGTTTGTGCTAGTTTCCTGTAATGACTCAACCATGAGCTGCAGCTGTGAGCTTGTCTCAGATATAATCACTATGTCATCAGCGAATCTTAAGTGGCTGAGATAGGTTCCTTTTATATAGACACCTAGTTTGCTCCAGTCTAGCTTTTTGATGATGGTTTCAAGTACGGCTATAAATATTGTTGGTGATAGCGGGTCACCTTGTCTCACACCTCTTTTTATGGGGAAAGATGGGCCCAGTGTTTCTAGCTTTATTCTACCCATGTTGTGGTTATATATGTTCCTGATGACATCAATATAAATTTCATTTACTCCTTGTTCTTTCAAGCTTTCCCATACGCTTTTGTGTGTTACAGTGTCGAAGGCCTTTCTATAATCAATAAATGCGAGGTAAAGGGGTCTCCGTTGTTCTTGATATTTCTCTATAATTAACTCTAGGGTGTGTATGTGGTCAACAGTAGAGAACCCCTTCCTGAAACCTGCCTGTTCGACAGGTTGTCTAGCATCTATTACAGGACTGATTCTGGCGTTTATAATGGAAGAAAACAGCTTGTACAGACTCGGTAGTAAACTTATCGGTCTATAATTACCTATATCTTTTGGATCGCCCTTCTTATATATTAAAACGATGTTAGATTCTGACCATTGTGTGGGTGTTTCAGATGTTTGTAAGATCAGATTGAACAGTTCAGCTAGTGGTGTGGCCAATATCATGTGTGCTGCCCTAAGAGCTTCGTTTGTGATGTTATCTGATCCGGGGCATTTTTCTGTCTTTAACCTTTTTATTGCTTCTATAATTTCAGTTTCGTTTATTGTTTTAATGTTCTTTTCGCTGTCATGCCTACTGCTGGTAAAGGCTACTAAATTTACCATTGTGCTAGTTCTGTTGTAGTGAGTTGCGGTAGATTGGGTTTTATCACTGTATAGGTTTTTATAAAAGTCGGTTGCTCTAGTGATAATATCCTTACGTTTGTTCAAGTCGTTGTCTGCCTTCATTAGTCCTTCTATCCAGGTTTTGTTTGCTCCGAGGTCCTTGAAGGCCTTTTTTGTGCTTCCGGTCATATTTAAATGTCTTTCAATGATTGCTTGTCTGTATTTTGCATAGTCGTTTTTTACATATTTGTTGACTAACTTATAGAGTGCGGCGAGTTCATTTTTCATAGAGCGTGACTTATTTTTCGTTTTCTGTAATTCTTTTCTTCTTTGTAAAAGAGCTGTTGTTCGTGTCGACAATATCTTATGGCGTTTATGTTCTTGTCCCACTACTCGGGCTAATCTTTGGCTAGCGGTGATGGCATTAGTGATGGTATCGTATTGGGACTGTACTGTAATATTTACCTGGTGATCAGATGAATTAGATAGCATTACAGACAATTTTTCCTTATATTTCAAAATTTCATCTTCACTCTTAAGTTGGCTCATTTGTTGATTTGCGAATTTGGCTCTACTTTTCTTTTGGTTACTTAGTCTCACTATTGCTCTTATTGGTCTATGATCTGACGGGTAATTTAAGTTCATAGTACCAATATCTTGGAATATTCTCGGTTGGTTTGATAATATATAATCAATTTCGTTTTTGTTTTCCCCGTTTGGGGATTTCCATGTCCATCGTCTGTTTGGTTTCTTTTTAAAACATGTATTTATTATTGCGAGTATATGCTCTAATGCAAAATCCACAAGCCTCTGACCCCTATCGTTTCTTTTTCCGTAGCCGAATTGTTTCATTACTAAATATTCTTCTTTCTTGGGAAATCCGATCTTCGCATTAAAGTCTCCCATTAGTATAGTGGTCTTATGCGCGTTATTCAAAGCATTATCGATTGTTTTGTAAAATTCGTCTACTTCGTATTCGCTTGCCGCTGCTGTTGGTGCGTATACTTGTATGATGGTGATCATGTAGCCTTGTATGTTCATGTTTAGTATTGCGACTCGTTCCGTCAAACCAGTGAAGCTCTCTATATTGTTTTTATGTGATTTGTTTATTATAAAGCCTACCCCATATTTGCCGGGTGTGTGGCCTACGTAGCAAAATATAAATTTTTCGTATTCTTCTATTATGGTACCTAGTCGTCTCGTTTCCGATATTCCTATTACATCGTACTTAATTTCATTAAGCCGTTAAGATAATGTAACTATATTTTTTTGTTTTCACTTCCGCTATCTTACATTCCGAAAAAACAAAACCCTTTTGTATCTTAATTGACATCCCAATTTGTAACCAATCAGAGCTACGCATATAACGCCGTATGGAAAGTACTGTGTACAAGTAAGATTGTCGGATGAATGGCATCGCGATAGGGTTGGGCGATCGTGCCGATAATATAGCACCTGTCTGAAACAACCTTTCAAAGTAAGTCTTTCATGTCAATATTATAAGGAACTTTTAAAGTAGGCACGAATTTATTTTCATGCAAAAACTGCCTCATTAGTCTCATGATCGGAACACAAACACAGTGTTATTGGATTTTTCTATGAAATTTTCACTAACAGCTCGGAGCTTAGATTTGTAAAAGGTTAGGCCTATTACATGGGAACTAAACATACCGGCGAACTGCGGCCTATGGAAATACATTAATACACCTTTGTCCCTTCGAGGAATACAGGAGTGATGGTATGTTATTTCTTGTTTGTCTATCTGTCTGTACTATAAAAAAGAGGAAAGATTAATTTGTTTATCATCGATAAACTGTGAAACTGCTGAACCGATTTTAATAATTATTTCACCATTAGAAAACTTAATTATTCCCGAATAACATAGGTTATTTGTTTTCCCGCAGGATAACCGGAATTCTATGCGAGCGAAGGCATGGTTAACTCTCTATAAAATCAGGCAGAAGTTCGGAGTCTTTTCTGCATTTTAAAATGTATTTATGACGACTTGTTAGCATCTACCAGTATTCCTTACCTCCAATTTAAGCTGAACAACCGATTAACTAATTCCTTAATCGAAAGAATTAATTTCCAATAATCCTAAATGTAGTCAAAAACAGCTACACAATGTACTAATTTGTTTTAAACAATTCCGATTGGCCATGCATCACATATGTATAATGGCTGGAATATTTAAACGCGAATATTGCTTGTTTTAGATAACGATAATCTTGCCCAATTACTGTTTTATCGTTTAATCTTAATACTACAGGGTAGGGACTAAGCGATACCAATTTATAAATTCCGTATAATCAGCTAAACAGTATTCGAATAATAACTGTTAATGGACCCATTGGAATAGTGGTCGAAAGCAATACAGCTTAGCGTAAGGTTTTGCGTTCGATTTTTTAAAATAAATTTCTTATTAGCAGTCTGCAGACACAATGCAAAATCTGTTTTATTAAAAAGAATTTCTAAATTAAAATAAAACTACAATAATTCATTCAGAAGGTCGCCTTAGATAAGAACATCATTAGTGTCTCACGCCAGAGGTCCTGGGTTCGAATCCCAGGTCAAACAGAGTCATTGGGGTTTTCCACGAAATTCTCAGAAGCAGCTCGGAGTCTGTATTTGCGCCCGGTTAATTGCCATAGGGTAGCAGCACTTAATAAAAACAATCGATAAACTGTGTGTGTAAATTAAAACACCTCTGCCATACTCTTTGTGTATACGGCGTGATATGTTTACTGTAAATATACTTATTTATACATTAACGGTTATTGAAATTGTGTTTTTATACTTTTTATAGCTTTGTGTAAGAGTATACAATCCTGTTATAGTTTTTCCTACTTATCGTATACAGTATTCCTTTTCGATCAATTAAATTTCGTAAATTAAAATATATCATCACGCCTGCATTCCAGAAGGGCTAGGCATAGGTGTACTTAATAAACATCAACAGTTTTCCGGTATGTTTAGGTCCCTAGGGCGAGCCTATTGCCATTCACCTGTCTCATATACTAGCTCTGAGCTGCGAGAGCTGCTGAGAAAAACACAATAACACTTTGCTCGACCTGAAATTCTAACCCAAGACCTGTAGCGTAGCTGTCGATAGGCGAACCAAAAAAAATACTTTGGCGCCCAAAAAGAGCCGCTCGGAAACGAACTCAGAACCTCAGGCTAAGCAGTCTTTACAACCATGGTAACAGGAGTAATGAAGCAGATGTTAAATTTTTCATTTTCTTTTGTCTGTCTCCCTAGCGGAAAAGATACCAATTTCCGCCCTAACCTAATTTCTAACATATTGTGTAATCATAATAAATCCTACCAAAACAAATTTTATTGAACAAAAAAAACACGCTTTTCTAAATAAATAACGACTGCTTTTTAAATCTCTAAATTTTCAATAAAGTCTAAAAATAAAATTCTTAATTATATTTTAACCTTCAACCCTTCAATTGCCGCGGTGTTTTCGCCTCTCAGATCAAATAAAAAGTAAAGACGGAACTTTGCGAACAAAGAAGTGAGGCTGGCTAAAACTACGCCTAACGGTGTACAACACATAATTATACGCACACACGTATACCGAAATTCGCCTTATCTTGTCAGTCAAGCTATCGAAAGCTCGACTGACAACATAAGGCGTAGTTAACTTATACATGTGTGCGTGTAATTGTGTGTTGTACACGGCATGGCGTAGTTTTAGCCGGCCTCACTTCTTTGTTCGCAAAGTTCTATCTTTACTTTTTATTTGATCTGAGTTTCGCCTACACTTTTTCAATTGCATTAATAAAATAATGGTTTGGGTGTGAATACAACACAGATAGAGGTATAAGATAGGTACTAACTATCTTACATTTTTTTTATATAATTATTTGATAAATAAATCCGTAAAAAGCAATTACTTTCATTCATAATTTGAACCGGCGCGGTAGCCTAATTGTTGCCGGTTCGAAACCCACCCAAAGGTTAAAAACTATGAACAATAAAATTTAGCCAGATGTTTTGCATACAGATCATGTAAAGAACAGGACAGCCTAAGCAGAGCAGTATGGCCCAAGTTCAAATTCATCTGAGGAATTTAAATTAATTATCACCTTCCCTTTGCCTGACGGCAAATGAGTTGTAATGGTGACCCGTTTATTATACAAACATTGTGAAGTAACTTGCACATTATAAAAAAACAATGAATAAAGTTGTGACGTGTGTCAACAAGGACTAGGTCAACGTAATGGTTTGTAGCCTAATCCCCACTCCGAATGAAGGTCCGCACCAAGCAGTGGATAGTAGCCTGGATTATTATTAACATCAATTTGCAACAAAATAATCAAGTGTCATCACGCCTGTAGTCCCCGAAGGGTTATGTTTTGGTCCTATATAATAGGGGGCGAACCAATTGCTCGAGGCAACCGAGCAGCTACAAATCCAAAATCCAAACAAGACCCGAAAAAAAATACTTTTGTTTTAAAAACTACGGCTGTTTCAGGAACAGGGATACCTGTTTTCAGGCGTTCAACTTTCTAGTTAAATCAAGATTGATAAGAAGTTCAGCCGTGATGAATTTAAAGTGTTTTGATAACTAAATTAAGGAAGAAAATATCAGTATTTTCACCCACAGTTTTAAACACACATAATTTTCCACCCTTTTTCCACCACCAATAAAGGAATTGAAAGTCGCGCTTCATAATCGATTTATTCTTACTTGCTTATTTATTTTTTTAATTAACCTAACCCCTTTCCCGCCGTATTAAACGTGCCGAATGGATTTGTTTAATCATATTATTAGTAAAGAATTTTTATTATGGACTGCAAGAAAAGTCTATGTTTGAATAGGTACATTGTTAATTACTTTTATCTTATTTCTTATCTTTTCTTTAAAGTTTATCACATTGTGTATGGAAAACATATTATTTATTGCATTTGCTAAATACACCTATACAATGAATTATTACCGCTTTTCTAAAGATTTTGAATTTATTTTACGCATTCAGACTGAAGTTATCTAAACTTATTGCAATAATTTAAAGTGATCCATTTCAAAATGAAAATCTATATGAAATGATAATTTATACCTGCACATAATACATATTTATTTATTTCTTATTAAAAAATTATATAATATTCCTTAATTTCATTTTTTAATTAAACAAAAATTTGCAATCAACTTTGTAACTAACAACAACAACAATAAAACGAACTTTTACTTTAAACAAAAAATTTACTCACCTCTAATAAGTTATCCGTGCAACACAACACAACACTCAATAAAAAAAACACAGAACAGTCACAGATCATAAATGTCAAACGTCAATTACACTTCCGATAATCAGCGCATTGTGGCGGGAACGGAACTTAACGAGAAAACGAAACGTGTTCGTGCCGATGTGACGTTGTACTGGCGGCTCGCGAAGCCTGCAGCGATGTGTGGGTGACGTGAAACACGTATTGTGCCAGTGTGCGTGTGCGAGGAAGATAGCTAGCGAACTGTTAACTCGGCGATCCTCACAGTTAGACTAACTCACATCCAAATCGCTTAATTTTATGAGTTGTTGCCTTCTCCACCCCCTCGCTGGGGACAGGCGCTGTGACTTTGGAGAAACGTCTCGCGGGACAAAAGTTTTGAGACTCTGATTCGTGATGTGTTTATGTTGAGTTAAATAAATTGAATAAATGTGGTGAAGTGAGTTCTAGCGATCATTTGAGAGCAGGAATATATAAAGCGCTTATTCAAGTTATTAAGATATAATGATAATTTTGACTAAACTCGATATTTATTAAGACAAAATATAAGAAACTAAGAATTTTTTAATATACAAATGTTATAAAAAATAATTATTTGATCAAATGCTGTTGCAATTGAAAATAGAGGCGCAGAAAATATTTCTTATTGTTCTACCTGCTAATTTGTAGGTACCTTGATATTTGTCAGATAACTCAGATAATTATACGCACAATTAACAATTCCATCCATTTATCTCATAGGCATAATTAATATAACACTATTGGCGTCACAAAATAACTAAAGTATTTACGATAAAGCATTTATCATGCAATATTTATTTTACCTAGGTATCAACAATTTTGTCTGGTCATAACACTTAAAAACATGTAAAAATATTCGATTAACCCTCTCAATACTGCGGTAATGATCCCTGATATCAACGATTACTCGTAATCGTTTCGTTATCATTTATATATCTAGATTAATATAAATTTGATTGGTGCTATAATTAAAATTAGTGTAAGATATGAATGGAAATTATTATCAAACATCCGTTTACATAATCGCAATACAAGTTGCGTTAAATGGCGCAGTGCAAGTGTACGCAAGGCTACACATCATGGTATACAAATACAGTATCTACTGACCTCGCATTGTAAACGCTGTCCGCACGATGCGCGGCCAGCATATATTGGTTTTGTATAGCTTGATGTGTAGCCGTGTGTACGTACGAATACATTTTTCTCTCATGTATATAATCATTGTCTGAAAGCTCTGGAATAAAATTGTAATAACAAATTCATTTGCTCGATCGATCCTGAGGCTTTATCTTGACATCATAATAAGCTATAATGCCTGCTTTCTCTTTCACTTGAACAGAATGTATTCTAGGTTTCCTTCCTTTTTAAACTTTATTAAAATTATTTTAATATCTAAATGTTTTTTAAACCATTCTTATTCCACTGTGTACATATCGTTTATTTAAGCACGAACGCCTAATAAAAGTTACAGGAAAATGCAATCTATAACGCTAGCCTTTGAATTAGTATAGTAAACTTTGTACAGCCCAAAAATACAGGTTACATCCTAATATTCAAAACCAATAATACCTCAAAATGAAGTAATAAACTATATTTCAAAATTGCACTGCCCCTTGACAAGGTCACTGCAAGTAAAACATTTAGCGCCGGTACAGTAGCAATAACTCAGCGCAGGAAATCACGTCATCGCTCTATTACAGCGCGCACACATGCACCCACACGCACACAGACGAACGTGTCAGATGTACAAGAGACTTGCTGAGCTGATAAAGGTGAAAGCTTTGATTAATTTATTTAGTAGATGGATGTTTTTGAAAACAATTTTTATCCACCTAATAGTATCTAATTTTGGAATGGAATACAGATTTGGTAATCACTTCTAATTGTACTTACACTTTCATTTTACATTTATTGTGAATGAGAATTGGTATATTGTTCGTAACATAATAAAATTATTAGAATAATTAAGAAAACCAATTAATAATACCAAATATTCTTAAAAAAATCAGAAGGAATTTATCACTCTATTTTTTATTAGTCAAGTCAAAAAAAGGAGCCACTTGATGTTATCTACATATCATCGGCATCAGCGTCATCACCGCCCATGGACACCAAAGAAGTTTTTAGTGTGTTGCCGAAAAAATAAAGTCCCTATGGACTGCAACTGACAGAGGCGCAGCAACTTGTTATTAATGTAATTTCATGACAATAAAAAATATGAATTAAATTATAAAACAATATTATTAATACAACTAAACAAGTAATCTATTGTTAAAAAAACTTGTAATAAAAGAAAATAACGTACCTACTCAAAACACAAATAAATTTGCAAATCGCACCCTAATCCGCCGAACGTACAACAACACCTAATTGTGTGCCCGCCATCACATCGCATTGTTATTACTATATATCCATTTGAAATATTAACGACACACGCTATATCACGGGCTGTTATATAACAACATAACAACGTACAACAATATAACAGTAATTAAGCGACAGTTGTTTGCCCAAGTGACGCACATTGTTTCGTTAGGCGGTGTTTAATTAGTTCTCGAGTTAATTTAATCATGCCCAGTGCTGGGATTAAGAAGTTCTGTGTGGGAATTGAGTAACACGGCCGTACATGGCACGGTATTAGGGATATACAATGCGATTTTGTACGGTAATAAGAGTTTGTAAGATTCTCGGAGAATTTCAGGACCAGCATTTCTTCCAGCATCACTGCAAGCGAAGCAAGTTTACTTTTATGCAACGAGAGATAGTGCAAGATAAATGAGTTATTTTCTGCCAAGAGCGTGCTAACAAAGAGATTTGGAGTTTTGTTACGAGCTTAGACAATTTAGAGTATAAGATTGAGTAGGTCATACGCTACCCCCATTGAAAATTGAAGGGTACGGCTGCCTTTGAAAGGTTCAGAACAACATATGCATTACATTTAAAAACTAAATTCCTACGCACAACATTTTGAACCCAGCCTTCAGCAAACAGGTGCATAAATCACAACAACATTAAATATAATTAAAATACATCATTACCTCCACAATTATAAACAAATATTAAAGATTATCAACAACTATCATATATCCAGATTTAATTAAGTTGAATCGATTGGCTCAATTTAACGGTTAATTTATAATCAACATTAAGTATTAATCTTTGGAATAGTAATGAATCGCCGCCGCTGTCAATTTCCTTCAATACAGGAAGTGCTTACTTAACTTTACCGGTTTAAAGAGGTATCCTGTATTTTTAAAATGTATGGGAAGCCTTTCGCTTTTTTGGACTGGTTTTTGTAATGATAGGTCAATCAATGAATAAATTGTTTGTACATATTAATTATGATGATTTATTGCGTAGCTTAGACTAATTATAAATCATAAATGTATCAATAGTGACAACGTTACAAAGCTGTCTCTAAAATAACAACTTGCACGTTGACTTTTGGAAATTAAAATAAAAAAATAGATCAAGATGATGACTTGTGCGACACGATAACTTTTTTAAGGCTATTTTAGAAGGCAAAATTGAAGGAAAGCGAGAAAGGGGAAGACCTAGAAGAAGTTTTATTCAACAAGTGAAGGAAAAAGTGGGAGTACAGTCGTATCAAGAGGTCAAACAGAAGGCAGAGAATAGAGAAGAGTGGCGATTGCTCCACCGACAAGAGCTGAGCTCTTAAATGAGAGAGAGAGATAGAACGGCTGCACTCGACTTTAAAAAAAAGCAATGTGGGTCGCACATTACTAGTATTCTTGTTAACCCCTCGTGCTAAGCTAAATGCTTGTGATACGAGTGGGTTCACGTCAATAGTGCAATGGTTGGGTTTCGAACCGACAATCATATGACCACAAGTCCGACGCCCTAGCCTACGGCTACCGCCGCTTAAAATTGTATAAAACTACTACAATAAATTCCTTTAAATTTAAAAATAATGGGTTTTTGACACTACAGAAATATTTCACTCGTTCTCATATAAGTGACTAATGTTGTTATTTGTAAAACTGAACTTTTAGCTTCACTGACTGACTTACGCTTTCACTGACTTAAGCTTTTTTATAGTTTCTAACAAACAATGACAATGCAATTATAATAAGATACCTTTGAATCATTTTTATCTTCATCTATGAATCATTAAACCATAATCTATGCCATACTTAGATAATGTTTTTTTTTTCATCTCATCATTACTTTTAGATTCTACCTTACACTCGAGTCAGTCTGCATTCTAATTAGACTCAAGGTTTTCCTTTGAACTACTATACCATTAGACCTACTGCAGCCTGGTTCTTGGATCTGGAATTAATTATAAGTTCGTTTGCCATCAGAACAGGGTTTAACCATACATCAGGTACATTGAGCCCCCGTAAACATTTAAGAATCAATGATAGCAACCCCTAATTATAGATTGCAACTTGATCGTTGAATGAATTAAAATACCTAAAATTTTAGTCACACGGTGCTACAAACTGAACAAAAATAACAACTACAGAATTAGAAAATCAAATTTGATTGTAAATACATCGCATAAATTGTTATAAACCAATTCAATTGTTTCCATAAATCAATTAAATTGTATACGCAAACGTCACCAGCGCACGTAGGGTTAGCGTATTTACAAACATTTCTACGTCACGAGAGATTACTGTCTACGGCGTAGCGCTACGGCTGGCTGGCTACGAGCTACGAGCTACGAGCTGCGAACGCTCACAATATTATTGTATTTTTGTATTATGTAACAATAGTAAAACAATGGAGTCGCTTAGTGTTCTTTTGTGTAAAAAAATGCTTGTATTTTATAAATAATGTATTGTAAAGTAGTAAAGGAATATTTAAATAAGTTTCTCATTATGTTTTGTTCACTATTTGAACTACCGATAGAACCGAACGTCACATAATGTAAACAAGTATGACGGCTATGGCTTGACGATAATGTACGAAATCCGCCTCTTTGCTCGTGTAGCTCCTACCGAAAACCGCATTAAGGAACTTCGTTAAAAAAATCATAGAGTTACTAAAACCCATATATTTGATATAATATTAAAATAAAAAAAATATCTATGGTATATCATCATCATCAACCCATTACATTGTCCCACTGCTGGGCACGGGTCTCCTCTCAGTACGAGAGGGATTAGGCTTATAGTCCACCACGCTAGCCTACTGCGGGTTGGCAGACTTCACATGCCATCAAGAAGATCTCTCAGGCATGCAGGTTTCCTCACGATGTATCTATGGTATCTATGGTATATATTATGATATTATTAGATAAATCTCAACGGCTCGGATCCTGTACAGCATCAATGGTCACGGGTGGACACGACTGGTCTACTGAATTTCTAACTAAATCCAAAATTCTTATTTTTTTAAAATACTTAACAATATGTTTTTCATAAAAAACTTCTTATGTGTATACATCTATATAATCGCATCACGTTCATCATTTTATTACTAAACAGACCTCATACCGGGGTATGTTAATAGACCATAATATTTTTTACAAATACCCTCCGCTCACAAAAACCCATATAATTCCAGAAAAAACCATAAATTACGGTTTAGGAAGTCATTACTAACTAAATAGCTTTGAGTGAATCCGTAAATGTGTTTGGAAACATGTTAAACTATATTATTATTAAGTTAAGTATTTTGTTTAAGATTGTACCTACTCAGCGTCACGTTAATATTTTGGAAAACCAAAAACTACTGAACGGATTTTCATGCTGTTTTCACCAATACACAGAGCAGTTTCAAGAAAAAGGTTTAGGTGATTAATTTGTTAAGGCTTTGTGAATTACTTGAAATAGTGTACAATCTTGCAAAGCCAGAGTTGGTTTAAAGATAAAAAACTACAATGTTTTCCCGCAATTGGTTTTTTGTAAATCTTCATAGCTATATCGCAGATTCTTATTCTCGAATACAGGCGTGATGGTATGTTTTCCCGTCAATACTGCTTTATATAACAAATGGGTCAAGTAACGTTCTTACGCATCAAAACTATATTATTCTCAAAGGCCACCCTGGCTCAAAGTCGTGCCTAAAAGAAAACCCACGTCCTCCACGAGTCGTGGATGGTGGGTGTGTTAAGAATATTCGATCATCCGACAGTATCGAGCGAAACTCAACCTTCCGGTTCACGCACCCCTCAAGCCATTACTACTATCAATAATACAACCACTAACTCCAGTAGCCACCTTAGCTGCTCTCACAAACACAAATAGCTACGAAGTTCTTCAAAAGGGCCCAACAACTTTACGATGGAATAAAATGCGACATAAAAGATAACTTATAATACTTAATAAGTTAATAGTACTGTCGATAAGTTGTTGTGTGTTTGTTAAAATATGTACAGGTTGTGTACATTTTTAAACACAATAGGTATGTTGTTTTAGTTGGAAATGCGTCACAGCGATTCGCGAATTGCACAGCATTTTGGACTCTCCGGCGTGCTAATTAGGACACAAATCCATAATCCCTTTAATTTTAATTTTCGGACATTAAAGTCAGATCATCTCGCCTTAGGCGACAGAATTGAGTTCTTTTTTTTTACAGCAGTCAAGAAAATCTCTTTGGCATGCAGGTTTCCTCACGATGTTTTCCTTCACCGTTTAAGCGCGTGATCATTGATTATTAATACGCACATGACTTCGAAATGTCAGAGGTCTCGAGACTATCACTGCATTAAAACAAAAGAAAAAATATAAATATCACGCAATATCAGATCAAGATTTTATGAACAAAAAAAAACTACATGATAAACCACAACCTGTATATAATCGTGACAATAAAACGGCCTCTATTAAACGGAAAGCATTTTGATTGACCCCCATTGTAATATAACACGGGGCGACATTAAGAATTACATTATAAGACACATTAAAGTGAGCACACGCTGTATTCTAATACATATATGTAGGTTGTATATTTTTTTTACTGGATTTACAGTAAAATCTTTGTACCTAGTAGGGAATAATAATTAAACTGAACCTAAATGAAATAAAATAAAATACTTAAAAAAATATTACTATCTATCTCATTAGTCTAGTGGTCCTAAGCGTGAATGCTACGATAGAGATCATGTTCTCGATTCCCAGGTCAAGCAGTGTCATTATTTGTTTCTGTGAAATTATCAGTAGCAACTCAGAGTTTGGATATGTGCCCGGTCAATGTCATTAGGCTCGCCCCCTATTACATAGGACCTAAACATACCGGAGAAAATTAATAATAAGTCTACTTTTATGTCCCTTTTTGCCTAGTTAATTAAACGAAAACACACATAATTATAAGCCGATTTACCATCCACACACACGTCACACAATCGTATACAACACACCCACACGCACACACAAAAACAAACCCAAATCACTCCACAACTTGCCACGTCAATCAAAAATTCATTGCATTCCCCAAGAAACCCTATAAAAAGCCCTTTAAACAATTAAGCAGGGGCAATTAAGACGACCATTTTGTTAATCGCCATCGGACAAAAAATCCTATAAAATTCCTATAAAAAACCTCCTATAATCGCTTTAAAGACGTCTCTATAGTGTTTTTGTGGGCAACCGCGTTCGAAATACCGGCTCCTCGTAAAATTAGGGGCTTCAAGTTAAGGCTTGTTGCTTCCACGTGGCAAGGATGGGTGGGATTTGGTTATGATTTTTGATATTCACGTGTTAATGAAATTTCATTCATTCAAGTTAAATTGAAGACTGAAGCATTCAGACCTGATTATAAACGCCATGTTTACAAGTATCCATTATTCTTTTACCTTTTTTCAGTGTAATAATAACTGATTAGTGGGAAAATATTCGACATTGCGTTGGTACCACGCCAGATGAACTCTAACAGCGGAGTCCCACCACTTTTCATAATTTACTTTATTCCAAGATACTTCTTAAAATAGCCATGATGCAGGGGCGCAACGGCTGAGCAATTGGCTACTGTGTTATGGGTCGCGGGTTGGATTCCCGCTGTTCCAGATCTGAGTATGTGAAAATTTGTATTTATAAACGCCCCCACAATACCCAATAGAAGGCAATTTATATAGAAAAAAAAAATTCGCTATCAATTCAAAGAATGAAGTCGAACGATATAAGAAATTAAACAAAATCCACAAACCCAGTCAAATTGTATCATTTCAATTATTAGATCGATAAATCGGTCAATATTTTTAAAAGTTTTTATCCAAAAAGTGGGTCATATGGAGGGTAAAGCGAGAGATGAAGTTAAAGTGGACTAAAAAAGGATGGCCGAAGAAAAAATCCTAAGTCCATGGTATCACAAAACATACATATTTTTCTTTTCCCCGGTTCACCATAAGAAATATGAACATAAACAACATTCTAAATCACTGACGACATTATAATGGGTCGGGTAGTTTGAAAAAAACCCATTACGAACATATTTTAGCAGTAGCAACACTAAAAACATCATAATTAAAAAAGCACAACATTTACTCCGCTATTGACAATACCAAACTTATAGATAATAGGAACTTTATTATCACGGATATAAGGCTTAACTTCCTATAGAAAATGGTTATAGGAACTTATTATTTATTAATGTTGAGTTAAGTCTATGGTTTACGAGCTCCTCAGGTAGCTGTGGGCTATAAAAATTAGTGGAACCATTTATATAAGTAGGGTTCCGTAGTACAATGTTAAAACTTTAGACAGCAAATTAGGCAGCAAAAGCAGATTGATTTGATCACCTATAGGTACTCAACATAACATACCATCACGCCTGTATTCCCCAAAGGGTTAGGCAGATGCGTACCTAGGTACTATATCCTCACAGTTCGCCAGCCGGTATGTTTTAGATCCCATGTAAAAGGGGCGAGCCTATTGCCATTAACCGGGCACATATTTAACGCCGAGCTGCTACTGAGAGATTCATAGAAAAACCCAATAACACTGCTCGACCTACGAATCGAACCCAAGACCGTTCCAGTCGCGCAAAGGACCACCAAGCAAATGAGGTAGTTATAATAACTTTTATGGTATGGGTTAATGCTAAGTGCGTATCTAGTTAGTAAGCCTTTTAATAAATAAATCGACGTACCTAAGCATTGAAATTGTAGCGACATCTATTGCGCTATATGGAACTAACTCGACACAAATATTGAATCGCGCAAGTAACATTAACCATTTAATACACGTCAAGCTATACAAATCCAGTTTACATCATCATCATCAACCCATTACATTGTCCCACTGCTGGGCACGGGTCTCCTCTCAATACGAGAGGGATTAGGCTATAGTCCGCCACGCTAGCCTACTGCGGGTTGGCAGACTTCACATGCCGTCAAGAAAATCTCTCAGGCATGCAGGTTTCCTCATGATGTTTTCCTTCACCGTTTAAGCGCGTGATAATTAATTATTAATACGCACATAACTTCGAAAAGTTAGAGGTGCGTGCCTTGGATTCGAACTCGAGACCTTTGACTTGGCAGTCCAATTGTCATATCACTAGGCTATCACTGCATCACACCACACCACACACCACTGCAGTTTGACTTTGTTTGACAGTATATAATGATTACCTATGCTCCACGATATCTGTTTCTTTTCCGCTGCCGGAATCCAGTTTACGCTGGCCTCTTAATATATGGAATGCCTATACAATACGAGATCAGCTTAAACCTGGAATCAATATCATAAGATCAGCTGAAATAAAGTGTGTACGACCTGCTGAGATTACTTGACATTTCAGCAGGAACAATCCCTGAAGGGTTAGGCAGAGGTGACTTATGTACACTCATACATCGCCCGTATGTTGAGGTCCCATTTCAGCAGGAACCCGTAGAAAATACTCCATCTCCGCCATTAAAAGGTTCAATCAACATTTATAAGTGGGAATAAAAGTTGTAAAGTCGCCGTGTCCCGCCGCAATTAGCAACACACATTAATATTTTATTGTTATTGCTTGATATTGTTTATTTATACACCTTCATATATTATTGATTTCAAATCAAGATACATCTTATTGTAATTATATCAAGAAACTTGCTATATATTTACAGTAAAACCATTCCTTTTGTCCCAGATTTCATAATAAAATTACAGTTTGTTCGAAATTCTCCAAGTGGTTTAACAGTGATAAATTTCAGTAGAAAGAGTCGGTGTAAAGAGAATTGGGGTATTATTTTCTTTACTAATTTCGATATTTATGTACAAAACATCATCAACAACATATCAGCGCGGTAGTTCGTAACGGCTAACTTCAGACAAGCAGACCTACCACACAATGTGATCAAAATTTTCATTTACTTTTCTAATACTTACTTGCTATTTATTGTTTTTAAAATCCTTGCATAGATAGGTCCTTAATTATATTCAAATTAGTGGAATTACATACTTACAAAGCTTACTAAGCTAGTTAGCTTGAGCTAAATTATAAAAAGAAACTGAGAACACATACTTAATTTACAATAAACTGCCCGAAATGCCTCATTAGTCTTGTCATAAGTGATCTGTTTTGTTTGAAGTCGATTTCCAGGTCGCACAGTGTTATTGGATTTTTCTATGTTATTCTCAGTAGCAGTTCGAAATTTAGATTTGTACCCGGGCCCTATTATATGGACGTGAACATACCGGCGAGCTTTAACCTTTCAGTAAGTACACCTCAGCCTTACCTTTTAACGAATACAAGCGTGACGGTAAACTACAATAAAGTTCACCTTTAAATTAATATATCCCTATTTTAACCGCAACGCTTTCTATTGAAATAATATTTTGTACATTTGTGGGTTATCTCAGGGGTTGCAACCTGAGATAGCGGGGAACGACAGACGATACCTTCCTACTCCTTTCCTCTTGGGAGGGGAGGGAGTAGGTGAACGAGTAAGGAGCGATGTACAAAAATTTTCCGTTGAAAAATAGGTCACTATACAAATTAAATGATTAATTCGGATTCCTTCTCCAGGTGCGTTGTAGTGGGTTCGATTCCACTGCAGAGCAAATATAAATAAATTTATTGTTGCACAGGGAAGCTAGTTGTTTGGTATTGACACAAAGACAAAGAAAGAATCAAATCTATTGATATCCTAAATATACAAACACACACAAAACGAGGAAACAGGGCTAAGATATTTAAAAAAAAATCATACAAAAATGAACCTTCTGTCGCACATGATACGACCTAAAGAACACTGACGTTCAATTTATCAGAGCAATATGAAATGATGTGTCATCTAATGACTAACCGACCGTTTCTAGATGTCAGAAGACTGTTCGTCTCAGCTAAACTAACCGTGACATCTAAATTCGGTCGATTGCTACACAGGTGGGCCAAACAACGAAAATAGACTCAAAATCAATACAATACTTGCGAAGATAGTGATAGTGAGGTGATAAGCTCTAATAGATATCGATACTCGAATGGTAGTATTCGAATAATAGTGGATTTTTATATTCACGTTTTTAATTTGTCCAACACTCTGAAATTGTACTAAGCATTTTCTTAATTTAAACCTTCAGGCAGGCCTTAAGCCAAAGGTTGTGCAAAAATGGCGGATACGGGGTCACATCTTGCCCTTCCTCGATTTTTTGTGTTAATTGATAGGAAAGGCGACACTATCCGCTGATTCCAAAAATATTGAAGTGCTGACTTCATAATAAAATAATCTGTACTTCATCACTACATAGTATAAAACAAAGTCGCTTTCTCTGTCCCTATGTCCCTTTGTATGCTTAAATCTTTGAAACTACCCAACGGATTTTGATGCGGTTTTTTTTAATAGATAGAGTGATTCAAGAGGAAGGTTTATATGTATAATACATACATATTTTAGTATAGAAAAGCCAATAAACCACGCGGGCGAAGCCATGGGCGGAAATAATATTATAAAGCTGAAGAGTTTGTTTGTTTGTTTGCTTGAACGCGGTAATCTCAGGAACTACGGGTCCGATTTGAAAAATTATTTCAGTGTTAGATAGCCCATTTATCGAGGAAGGCTATAGGCTATATATCATCACGCTAAGACCAATAGGAGCGGAGCATAAATGAAAAAGGTTGCAATAACGGAAAGCCACGCGGGCGAAGCCGTGGGCGGAAAGCTAGTAAAAAAATAAAAATTCTTTATTTACACCTTCAAGTTTTAGTATTTATTACAAAATACTTCATGTAACATCTGCTTAGGAAATCACCACTTGCAATACCTATCGATGTCGATTATTATACAGCTGATCGTGTCCCCTAGCTACAATTCCGTAGGGTTGTCAACTCACTCTAAGTAATCGCCTATTATCTATATCGATTCAGTCCGACACTGGCCACCAATTCTCGATTCCATTGTGGCAGTAACCCTCACTTAACGACCATTCCTTCTTGTACTGCATCCATTACTGGTTGTGACGATTTATACTTCAAGAATCTATGAACATAAATGGTAATGTATATTATTTTAAGGGTAAAAGTTGTTATTGTTAATGGTTTTTGGTGTAGCATTAACACTGATTTTAACATCGCTCAAACGTAGAGGCGGGCTAATGAAGCGATCAGCAATAATTGATTCAGCCTTTTAATTCGCCTCTTTATTGAGCTTTCTGAGATCCTCTTAAAGGGTTGAATGATATCTTATAAGTAATTGGGACTGAACTTCAATTCTTTTGTCGGATTAACTCAGCTGTCTTAATTAAAACATTTCATTCCTAAACAGGCGTCTTGAAAATTTCACGTTTATTTTTTGTGTGTGTAGTTTTCATCTTAAATGAATTATAATAACATACATTCAACATGCAAGATAATAAAAGTTGTTACCGGTTCTTCTCATAGTACCAACTGAAACCTAGTATTTAACCGACTTTAGAAAATCCAAAAAGGAGGAGGCTATTGATATTAATTTTCAAAAAACATCGAATAATGGTCTAATTTTAATAAAACATTTCAATTTGACTTTGAAAACTGCGGTTTCTGCAGTATAGTTGTATGAATATTATTATATTAGCTCCGTAGAAAATACATTCTCTAACTTATATTACTTATTGAAAGTATTTGTTTGTGTGTAAACCTTTTTTAAGAGCTTCTGGAACCTTTACTTTCCTTTTTGCTATCGTCCACTTTGAGAAAGATTGCTGTGTGGTCACTACTGAAGGCCCTTTTAATACACCCTATTTGTATTTGCTAGGGTTGGCACGTGTACACGAAACGCATGCCCTATTAGAGTAAGGGTAAGTGTGGTTTTAAGTCGGGACGAGTCCGACACACTGCCTGCCACCCTTGCCGAAGGATCCATGAGGATATTTCGCAAATATAAAAATACATATAGCTCTGATTTTAATGAAAAATCTATAACTTACGCCCGCGGCGTCGCTCCATGGACGAAAGAAAGGATCTTTCTTTTTGAATTTTTTAGGTATTTTCCATGCTAAGATTATTAAGTTATTTTAGTGAAGGAAAAATGAAATGACGCAGGTTTGAATCCTGCCCGCGGTCGTATTTTTCCTTCACTAAAATAACTTAAGAAATAATCTTATCAGAAACCAAAGTATGATCTTTTGTTTCTATAGATCTGCATACAACAGTGAGCTCAAGCTTTATCTTAGGATCTGTTCAACTAATTAAGATAAGTTGTACTGCAGTTTTTAAGTTGGGGCATATGCTTTGACAGTGAAAACTAAATTGAAATCCAATCAGGATATTTGCGCCAACACCTCTCAAACAGACTAACAGACAAGAATTACAAAAATCAAAATGGGTTCGAAGACGTTTATATACTCTAACCTACTTGTTTTTTTATATATTCAATGTACAGAAACAGGTTTTTCACATTTTTATAATAGTATAGATATCCCCTTTGGTATACACTTATCACGCATATATAGGTACTTAATGTTATTTCAAAAACTGTAAGCAGATAAAATATTTATGAAAATTAAGTTTATAATTATGTTATAAAGATAATTACGATAACTAAAACATTGTTTTAGCATTTATTTTCATAGACATCAATTATGCCTTGCGTTAATATGCGTTCATATTTTTTAATCTTTGGAAGTTAACTGGTAAATATTATTTTAAATAGTAACTGATAGTAATTTTAACTATAATCAATAAGTAAGTATTTTTATTAACACTTTACTTGGCGAATTATGAGACCGAGTGAATGCGGCAATTTGTCAAACGGAAATTTCTTGATAATTTAATTAGAACTTACATGATTTTAATCTTTATAAGTAGGAACAATTCATTTGTGTGTCTGAAGTTGCCCGCAAGTGGTTATTTACAGTGGTACATTGTATATAAAACATAACATAACATACCATCACGTCTGTATTCCCCGAAGGATTAGGCAGAGATGTACTAATGTAACCCACATTTCACCGGTAAGTTTAGGTCCCATGTAATAGGGGGCGAGACTATTGCCATTAACCGGGCACAAATCCAGACTCCGAGCTGGTGTTGGTAATTCATAGAATAACCCAATAACACTTTGCTCGACCTGGGCATTGAACCCAGGACCTCTTGCGTAGCAGTCGCGCTTGGGGTCACTAGACTAATGAGGCAGTCTTAAATTTTATATAAGCAGTGTTTATATGTTAAAGTAATATAGGTCGTAAATGTTACGCATTCATGAATTCCAATATTTTTTGACAAAAACATTTATGTGTTTTTACCTGCGCGGCTTTTTGGAACGGCTAATTTCGGACTTGAACACTTATTCTGTACGAAGTGTTATATGGGATGATATAATGGCTCGTGTTATGACTGATTTGGGAATCAAACCCATGACCTCACTCTTAGCCGCTCTGCCAGTGTTGATGCTCCCACTAATGTATTAATATGTAAGTCTAATTCTAATGAGACTACTTAAAGGGTGATACCTAATGATAAAATAAATAACACAAAACTCTTTTTAACAGCCGTTTTTCTTCAGAAAAGTTTAATTTATCGTCCCATACTTTAATCCTCCAACCAAGGAATCTCTTTGACATAACAATTCGGAAATACCCAAAACATTAATAAGAACGCTCCCAAAATAAAAAACACGATCAAACAAAAACAATGAACGACCAATTAACTCCCAAACTCAAAATCAGGGTAAACTCACCAATTGTCGACCGCTCTATTTGAACGAAACGTACAACAGACAAAGGGAATAAAAGGGGTTTAAAAATACGCCCAGGCCCAATTAATTAGAGACAATTAGCCACCCTTCCTGAAGCAACAAAAGGTAGAAAAACTCTTCTCATTAATTACGAAGCAAAGAGGGTGAAAGGCGAAACAGGAAGGTACTAGATCTCTCTTTTGTTTTTGAAGAGAAATCCATTTGTGAGACAGGCTCTGGCGGGAGATGCGGGAATGCCACGCCATGATTTTATTTATGTTTTATATTAATTAAGACTATATCACAGTTGGATTAAAATAATTTGATGAGATATTTTCGTGTTACATAAAGTTTTTATAATTTCGTTGTTACCTATTCGGGATTGGACTTTTTATTTAACTTTAAGAAAATAGGTTTAGTATTAAATAACTGTACTTGGAAATACTGTCACTTGGACCAATTTAGCATCCTTATCATCACCAGCCTATGCAGCCATCGTTGAATCGTGGAACTGAATCTTATTAATCAGATATCATACTAAACTATTCTAGAAGCGAATTATATCATAATAATCCAATATTTGTTTAAAGATAATTTTATACAGGTAACAATGAGATAATAATAATAATATCATAGTAAATATTTTATAAGATTTCCAGTAAGAAAAAAAGTGTAGTGACAACCAGTGTCTAGAAATTGGAACGTAAAGGTCTAATGATAGTCATTTCGTGTTAAAATTACTGATATTCAACCCACATCTCATAAGTTTGGAAGGCGCTACCAACATAGAAAAGATGATGGAGAAAAGAAATTAAAAAGACGGACAAATTAAAAGTTTACGAAATTGAATTTTTGCAATATCAATAAGCTCCCCAAACAACCCTGACAGTTCATCCACTTCCAGCCTAATTACAATGCTTTCAACAACTCACAGATTACACGAACATACATTATCGACACTATCGCCACTAATCCACACCTGACACCCTAGAAAAAATATTCCAAAGTGCCTTCATCGATAGGCGAACATTTTAATCGACACAGATTATACCTGCCATTAAATAAGTAGCTATCAATTACCGTACTTGTACTGATAATTTTTAACAGCACTGATAAAATTCGGCAGTGCTAATCAAGCCGTCACCATGTGCGCGTGCAGGCAAAAAAGGTCTTTCCTAATAGATGATATACTAAGAGAAGTGAAGAAGAAACCGTATAAGAATCTGAGTGGAGAGCCGAAGAAGCCACTGACGTGTAATGGAACAACACCAGCCGAGATTACCAAGATAGAGGTGACACTGACTACTAAAGTTGAGGAGCCAGCAATTGAACTTAGTAACAATGATGTCAAGTTCGAAGTGCCAAAGGATCTTGAACTGACCAAAGTAAATCTAGAACAGAGAAGGAACACATACCCATTGTACCCTACCCCGATCAAAGCCAATGTCTCTCCGCTGTCGCCTTCGTGGACTCAGTACAGAGGAAAGGAGCCGGTAGGGTTTTTGGAAAGGCCCCCATTCAGTTACTACAGCGACCCCATGCTAAATACTAACCAAATACTTAGAAGTCAACTAGCTGCTAACAGATTTGTGTCACATCCCTTCACTATACGACAAGCTTACGGATTTGACAGAGGTAAGTCTTAACTTGACACACAACAACATCACAACATGTTAAACTTTACAGTTGCACTACAATACCCAACTTTTCCGACGGTCTTCGATAGGGGGCGGTCTAAACTCCAAAGGTCATACTGTTTCCATACATACATACACTCACGCCTTTTTCCCACAGGGGTAGGCAGAAACTATGGACTGCCACCTGCTACGACTCTTGCATATCTCTTTCGCTTCTTCCACATTCATACATCTTTTCATACACACGCGCCGGTTGCGAGTACTACGCACCTGACCTTTCTGGAACTGTTTCCATATCTTTATGTATCGCCGTTTGTAGAGATCAAGCTATACAAATCCAGCTTGCAGACTTTACAATGGAAGGTCCCATTTTATAGGCTTTCTGTAAAATTTAAGGTCAGCCTATATTTAATTTGTATAGCTTAATGTGTAGCCGTGTGTACAAACGTTACGGTGTACATAGGGAATTTAATTAATTTTCAAAAATGTTTATAACAATATACATATTATGTTTTTACTTAGCTAAGAATAATGAAACTCACTGGTAAATAATACTGCAGTACCTAGTTACCGGCACTTTATCAAATGTGTACAAAAAGAAAAACAAATAAAATATATCGATTATCATTGATAAGCAACGGACGAATTAAAACAATTATTAATATTGAATATTACTTTGCTTACGTCATCTGTCTCTAATCACAGAGCACCCATGTGACTTTCGTCTTTATCTTAAAACTTTAATAATAATGATTATTACATTTTGTCTGTCTTATTGCTTGTAGTCAGCTAATGTGCTTTGAAGAGCTTATTACTTATCATAAAATATTTTCCTGAAGCAATACTCATATAATAATTAGAATACTTTAAATAAGGTAGGTACTACTTCATAATAAATTTTGGCGCAATTCATTTATCGTTGGCTTGGTATCTATATTACGATGACTTGACCATAGTTTGTTTTGTTGAAAACAAAGTTAGTTAATACTTTTCGAAAATACCGGAATCAGTAAATTCTGAATAATACCTATTAACAAACAATTAAAAAAAAATACACTAGATACTTCATGTTACTACGTAAACAAAATCCAGTTGTTTCACGACTGATATCGATCGATGGCATTAATCAACATTACATAGACTATACATGATTAAAGACAGCGATAGATACGTCATACATCCGTGATCGATGTTGATAAAACATCGATGCCACGTCTATCATCATTACCGTCATCATCATCAACCCTCTTCCACACTGCTGGCTACGGGTCTCCTCTCAAACTAAGAAGGGATACAATATTGTCCACCACGCTAGCCAACTGTGGATTAGCAAACTTAATACGCTCGCCGCCGACAAAATCTCTCATGCATGCAGGTTTCCTCACGATGTTTTGGTGATAAACACCTTAATATCACTGCGTCTTTAGACCGAGACTTTCAATTATCTATTTAAAAGAAGGTATATAAAGTACAACCACAGAATATATTTTATTCCCTCAGAAACATCAAAATCAATAAATAATCGATAAAATACCAAGTCGCAAATTCGGTTCATGAATGCCAAAAAAAAATTTAAATGCTGAAATTATTTTTGTCCCAGATACATTAATATACTTTATTGTTATGAGCTAAATTATCAATTTTACTATTTTATAATTATCTCTACTTCTCTTATAACATTTTATATCATTATTAGATATTTATATTTATACCAATTTCGTCCACCCAATGGTTGTCTGGAAGAAATTGCTTTTAGCGATAAGACCGCCAATTGTACCTACTTACTTCGTTTGTTTTGTATTTTGTTTCTTGTGTACAATAAAGAATAATCTATCTATCTATCTTATATCTCATATATGGCTCCATTTACTTATAATAATTTGATTATTTCGTATCGATAAAAAAAATAGTTAATAATGTTAACCTTATCAATGTTGACAGAAGAGTCGAAATCTATAGGTAAAGGGCTTCTTATAAATTACAGATGTATTTATAAGAAGCCTTCATACCTTTTACGATCCAGAGTAGAATCATATAATTGACAGCTAGAAAATTATGAATGCGAAAATGCTAACTATGGTTTTCACGTATTCCGTGCAATTTTCAAACGTTTCTCTCCTTAAGGCGTGATAATAATAAATAATAATAATAAAAAAGTTTATTTCTCTCAAAAAGTACACTTTTACAAATTGTGGTATTAGTCTTAGCATAACAAGTAACTTTTTGAGAGCTGGAGTCCGTACTAGGTTCGGAGCCTGTATGACGGATCTCCAGGCTCTCTTACTCCTTATAACATTTAAAATTAAAACTGCTAACGTGATAAATTACATACATTGTGCAAGAAGTGATGGACCTCGGCGCATCATTTTGGCTTGGGCGGCAAATATTTTTTTGTTCGGTTTTTCGTAACTTTTGCGTCATATCATAACATATTCTAGGATTATGGCAGTAATCATAATCGCTACATAAACTATAACTTTTACAAAGGAGTCGTTACTAAAACTGAAATAAAACTACTTTTTTATGAATTTTATCGCGTTATATAATATTATTTAATTCCCGACGTTTCGGATCCTTTACAGCAGCCATGGTCACGGGTGGACTGTAATATAAAGTTACTAAAACTTTCTGAAAGAAGTGTAAATGTAATTTTTGCCGAATTCTCTATTTTACACCAAAACCTTCTACGATAAGGATTATTAAGCAAAAGTAGGAACTTAGTTGTGAATACACTATACTTAGCTGATGTCGCAACTTCTACTGCCATGAACCTATTTGCTAAAAAACAAAAAAAAAAAGCGGCCAACGAGAGACGATCAGCCTAGATCCATGAACTACGAATATTTTGAAAAATATTACCGAATTGGTACACTCGTTTATTTATATAGGTAGATTGTTTTAAAGACCAGTAACACATTCCTTTCCCAAGGCGAGCCTCCTCGGAACCTAACTACTATTGCTCACCATAAAAAACGTATACCTAGATAAACAAACACCACAATGCTAGTAATGCCTTCATTTTCATAATCTAAACTGTTTACCTACATTTATCGAATCCAAGCCGTTGCCCCGATTTTATTCGCAACAAGATGATTTTTGAAGAAAGTTCCTTCCACAAGGTCTCATCTATCTTTATACCAAAATTTATTGAAATAGGTTCATCAGTTTAGACGTGAAAACGTAGACAGAGTTTAGCGTTTATTATATGAATACGTAATAACAAACTTTAACCTACCTCACACAAATTCTTCAATCAACCAAATTTTCTCTTCTCCTTGTAGCGATGATGCGAGTATTTTGCAAGTTTCAACAAATAAAATATTTTTAAGTCAGACTCAGACATTTCATTCTATTCAAAACGATATAATATAATAATATCCACGATTATTATAAGAAATTGAACTTCTGATCAGTTCTGATCCTCACTTAATTAATTTAAATTTGGAATTGGCAGATTAAAATAAGAGACTACTAACGCCATCTCTTGGGAAGCAATTATATTTCTCATGTAGAAGTCGGTAAAAGAGGTGGTTGAAAAAAAACAAAAAATATTAGCTTATATTATCACCATCACGCAAAGAGATTTAATAGTAGTGTATTAAATCTCTTTGCCATCACGCCTGTATTCCCCGAAGAGATGAGCAGAGGTTATAACGTACCTAAGTACACCCACTCTTTGCTGATAGGTATTAATTACCGCCCTGCTACTGAGAATTTAATAAAAATCTCAATAACACTTTTCTCAAGCTGGTAATCGAACCCAGGACCTCTAGCGCAGCAGTCGCCTTCGGACCACTTAACTAATGAAGCAGTCTTTCTTTCTTTCTTCAGTCAAAAGAAATTCTATTTACGAAATTTAAACAGTTTCCTTCATTAGACTACATAATTATGTACATAATCAATACACATATGTTTTCAAAAAAATATATAAAAAGCCTATAATGTCCCACTGCAGAGCAAAGGTCACCCTACTCTTTCACTTAAAAAAAAAACAAAAACAAACTAACGAATACCTATTCGTGTTTTTGAAGATACGATGTAATTCTACTTAAAAAACAACTAAGTATAAAAATATTTCTGGAGTAAAATGTTATCTAGCAGACAACGATAAAAGTAATCGATTAATATAATTGATCAATACGATTGTTGCTTTGCGATACCGATGATAGCCTAGCCCGTAGCACTACAGTGCAGTGTCTTATTACTTGGAAAGATAAAAAACTTACTCACCTGCTTTCGTTGCTATTTCGTTGACACTGAAAATTGGCCAGAAGTGCAATGCAGTGTCCTTAAACACAATATAACTAAAGGAATGTTGGGCAAACTGACGAAGACTGGCAGGGGTGGCAAAAGTGGGCAATTTATACTCTAAAACCGCTTTGCCCACCCAAGAAAAATCTAGAGTTGAAGAATTATTAATTTTAATTTTGATGTCAACCGAATACTTTTTTTTTATTGAAAGCCTACAATCACCATTCTAAATACAAATCTAAGTTTTTGAGCTACGATTGAACATACATAGACTGTAAGAAAAAAAAAAAAAAATTATTTGTCACAGTCAAGTACTTTTTCGCACCTACTATTAATTATCACGCCCATTGCAGGAAGGTACTACCGAATATTGACATGCAGTCTGTTTTACTGTGTTACCGTTAGCTTGCATAGTTCACAAAAAACTTGTGACTAAAGGTCAGAAATAGATTTATGTTGACGGAAGTTGTAAACGGCCTGAGACCTCAAATGCAGCAGAAAAAGCCTTTTTTGGCTTCAAATTTTTTTAATGCCGTGCCCTTCGAAAGTGACAAATCCTTTAGGCCTAATCCTTGAGGTACACGTGTAGCTATCTAATAAATATGAATATTATGTTTTTGGATATTCTACATTATTAATAACGATTACAAGATTAATTTATACAGATAATACCGTTATAATGGGTAGGGCTTATTTCCTTAACACCAAAAGAACAGATTACAGCAACGATAATCATTTTATCTGTTCCAATTAAAAAATACACAACAATTTATCGAATAAGTATCTATTACCCCGATAACACTATTGGTTATTAGTAAAAATATACTGTTTTTGAGCGATTATTATCGAATAGTAGAAGTAAGCTTATCTTTTAGCGCTATTATATATTTTTAAGGTAACTAGAATAATATCATCTAATATATTGATTTAAGTCTTCGGATCAAAGATTTAACGATATTTTTAATTTCATTTAGGCTTCAGGCGAGGTTCATTCGTTCGTTCAGCTATAATAACAAATACTTGAAAATAAATTTCCTTTTACTTGATTTTATTTTTAATAAAAAAATATCGGCGACATGTTGCAGAACATAAAATTGTATTACAAAATTAGAAGGCAATTTTCAATAAAAAGCTGTCAGCGCGTATCAATGTTTAGTCATTTACCTTAGGCCAATACCTATGACAAATGAGTCTAATACCCTGCTGGGGACACCTTCAAGGCTTCGTAATATCCCATTTTATACACCGGTGTTGCCCACTCCAGAAAATATTTTGCCAAAAATAGAAAATCAAGTGTTAAAATGTTACTTAAGATCTCTCGGTTCGTTCCACGGCTGATGAAGCATTTATCAATGGTATCGTTTATCTTCACAGTTCCGCCTGCCTGCTGCAACCCGTGGTGGGGTCTGGGGGGTAGACGGAAGGGGGGGCAGGTACGCTTCACGGCGGCGCAGACGGGCGCCCTCGAGCGGCGGTTCAGCGCCAGCAAGTACCTCAGCCCGGACGAGAGGAGAGCTCTCGCAAGCACTCTGAGGCTGAGTGATCGACAGGTAATAAAATTACTTCCCATACGGTGGATTTACCATAAGGGCTACAGTGGCCAAACATTTATACGCTAAAAGAAACTAAAAGAGAAAGTTTATACTCCCAGTTGCCACTGCCTGGACTATTTAGTCTGTAGCTGATCTTTGGGTAGTCATCGGATCAACTCGGTTCAGCTTTTTCTCAGACATCTACAGTTAAAAATGAAATATAATCTATCGTTAGATCGTTTAATTTGCTGAAGTTGGTCGGATAACGGTGACGCTCTACCAAAGAATAGAACTGACGTACAACGCAACGTTATTTGTGTATGTGTTTGTGTACCTATGTATGTTGACTCTGATGTGCAAGAGATTGCTTTTACATTATTAACAGGCACTACAGTAACATATATTCTGAAACAACCAAGTTCCAGTTCAAATTCTAATGTTCTTATTTCAAATAAGCTTTTAGAAGCGTTTATGAAATGTTATTGACTCTAGTTACACGGCCTTGAAAGAGAAGAATCTGGCAAGAAACTCCATTAACGCTATTTTAAAATGAAAAGTTTTATATTATTCACTGGAACATTATAGCGATAACAGGATATGAGGACATTGGAGGTCAATGAGAAACCAATGATGATAGACCGAAGATCGGGCTCTGTGGCATTCACTAGGAGAGGCCTACGTACAGCAGCGGACGAGTATAGGCTGATGATGGTGATGAATAATCCACTGTCGACATGTCTTTAGCTGAAACTTAAACTCTCCTTTTCAGGTCAAAACCTGGTTCCAAAATCGCCGTGCAAAATGGCGGCGTACAACACCAGATTCCGCAGATGCCGGCAGTCCACCGACCGCTGACGAAGGCTCTGATGATGAGGTCCACATAGCTGATGAAGAACCATAAAAAAATGGTATCCGGTCTAATAAACTATCATTGAAACTGCCCGCATGTAATTTGTTTGATTATTATTATGATCCCTATTATCGAAACAGATACTTTATCAAAACAAATATAATGAGCTACATTGTTCAAATAATGTTTCGAATCCTTATATCATTTTTTTCTGAATCAACCGTTACGAATTTAAGGTAAAGGTAAGATTTGTACGGGTGCTAATACAATACAATTACAATAATTTGAATATATGCAGTCCTCATACAAATATTTTAAGGTTTTTTTTTTATAGGATAACTCGGCAAACGAGCAGGCGAGCTACCTGATGGTACTTACCGGGTAGCTCAGGTATCAGCATACCTATGGGCGGCGATGACTACTTAGTCATTGCCGCCCATGGACATCTGCAAAACCAAAGGAGTTGCAGATGCGTTGCCGAGCCTATTTAGGGAAAGGGAGGGGAAGGAGAAAAGGAGAAGGAAGGGGATTGGGTAGGAATTGGGCCTCCGGTCCTCTCGCTCACCGAACGAAGCGCAGTAACGAAACGCTACTACTCGGACGTCGGTCTTCTGCGAGAGTGTGGTACTTCCCCGGTCAAGCCGAAGGTCAAGTCATTCCTTGACAGTAAAACCTTTTTTTAAGCAATAAGGGTCGCCCATTTTTAGTACATATTCTTGTTAGCCCCTTATGCTAAGCTAAATGCTTGTCTTATCAGTGATCGCAAGTCCGAAACCCTAGCCGGCTACCGCCGCTTTAAAATTTACTTTACGCCTTTATTTTATGAGATCAGGCTGTGCTAAGGACTCTTTCGACCTTTGAACAAGAAGTTTAGAACTAACGTGTATTTATATTATGTTACTAACTTCTATTATTCTTGTTTTCCTCCACGACAAAAACATGTGATAGGGCTTAAAATTATCAACAATCCAACACATACCATGCGGATTTAACGCGAATTCCAGATAATAATGATTATTATAATAAATAATCTCAGCTCAGCTTACCCAAAGTAGATAGAAAGGATTAAAATATATTATTAAGCTTTATTTTACTTAGTACGGATTAATGTAATTATAATTTTGTATAATTAAATAAACAGAACGATTAATTCTGCCTTAAGTCTAGTGGTCCTAAGCGCGACTGCTACGCTAGAGTTAGTTGGTTCCATTCCCAGGTCGAACAGTGTTCAGAGTTTATATCTATAGATGCAATAGGATTTCCCGGATAGCTAAAATATATTAGCCAAACAGTTCAAAAAAAAATACACGAACATTTTACAAAATATTTTATTATTAAAAAACAAATAGATCAAGGGAAAACTTTGAAATCAAACAAACGCTTATACGCTAATATAAATCGATCTGAAACGTAATATCTTGTATTTACATCCTTACATATCGCTGGCCCCGGGCAATAAAGCGGTAAGCGCCGGTTACGCCCTTTTTATTATTATTTAATTTTTGGCGTCTCCTAGTATTAATTTATCACTCCTATTTTTTTCAGATTTTTTTAATGTTATTTCTTAACAATAAATGACAACAACAGCTTTATTGCATGGAAAATTCTCTTACGACTAAGTTCTGTATCACTGCATTGCTCTAAGAAACATAACACATAAAACTGGTGGACATCTTTACACTAAATTTCTTAACAACAAAGATCAGTAATACATTTAACCGCGTTTTAAAAAATACACATATCAAATAAACAAACTGTAAACATTTAATACGAAATAATCACAAGAGATTTTATTCCATACAAGCTATTACGCCTTTCTTCCCGTAAATTTATTGTAGCCCCGGCGACGTACAGTCATGTTACTGTGAACGTCATCCCTTTCACTCCTGCGCATAAATGATTACCGCTTGCTTTCTAGCACCGTGTTTAGGTAAACAATTGATACAATAATAACATAATTCGGCGGGCGGTGTCAGTGCAGCGTGTGACGTCTTGCGCTAATGGCCTTTTAGCGCGATTGTATGGTTTTGGATAATTATTACGAGCATAAATATATTGTCTTTATAAAAATGGCAAGACCAGGAAAATCTCGAGCAAGAAGGATGTTATCCATGGTTGACGGTAAGTGATTAATCAGTATTAGGTATGACAATCAGTTGGTTAGGTATGATATTGATTGTTATTCTTGTAATAATCAATATCATACCTAATCTGGTAAATGGTAGATGTAGGTACATCGACCTATCGTCGTGTTTCTATTAGTTGATTAAGTTTACCTGTTTTAAAACACGAAGATAGGTAGATGTAGGTCGGTAGGCTACCTACCTACCTATATACACCTACTTATAGAATCGTTACGAAAGCTACCACAGATTTTTTGTAGGTAGGCAGATATTACAATAATAATTGATATTATTACATACTTACATACCATCATGCCTGCATTGCCCGATGGGTTAGGCAGAGGTGTACCATTGTACACCAACAGTTCGCCGACATGGGACCTAAACAAGGTCCCATGTCATAGGCTACTGCTACTGAGAATTTCATAGAAAAACCCAATAACACATCGTTCGACCTGGGGACGAACCCAAGACCTCTAGCGTAGCAGTCGCGTTTGGGACCACTAGACTAACGAGGCAGTAATTATTAGTCGTTATTGATATTATTAGGTATTTAATTATTTATGACTGCCTTATTAGTTTAGTGGTCCTAAGCGCGACTGCTACGCTAGAGGTTCTGGGTTTGATCCCCAGGTCTAGCAAAGGGTTATTGGGTTTTTCTATGGAATTCCCAATAGCAGCTCGGAGTCTGGATTTGTGCCCGGTTAATGGCAATAGGCTGGCCCCCTATTACTGGTGGGTGTACTTTAGTACACCTCTGGCTCATGGGGAATACTGTCGTGATGGTATGCTATTATGTATTTACTAGATAAATTAAATTAAAGGAAATAACAATCTCACAGAAATACATGTATAAGTAGGTGCTTATAAATGTATTTGTGTGAGATTTCTTTTTCTTTTAATCAACATAATAATAGGTATTATTTTTTGATGGAAAAACGCACTTTATAAGTCTCGCATAGGTAAATACAGATTTAGGCTTATAAAATGAATACATATTAGGATTTCCTTTACTTTCTTATTTAGTTTTACAACAGATTCGATATTTTAATAGGTCAGTACAGTACCCTTTTGTTTTGTTTTAGTTGATATATGTAACGCTGATTATGAAAAAACAGAAGAAATCACCATTTCGAAGAGTACGGAAGACCTCACTGGGACTTTGAGCCCAACTTTACAATGTCTTTCTCCGAATCTCGATTTACAATCACAAATATTGCAATCCCCTTCTACTATTTCGTACGAGTCTGCTTTGTTTGATAATGTTGATTTTGTAGCTTCTCCAACTTTAGTATTTAGCTCACCTCATCACCGTAAGCGCAGACTTAAAGAGAATCTTACCACTCGATCTATAGAATATTATAATGAGTGTGAATCGACCGACCTTAAAACACTAAGTGACGCACCGATGCAACAAGCACCGATGCTACTACCAGTAGCAGAAACGTGCGACCAAACTACACCCCAAGAAGAAAGTATACAATACGCAACACTAGAAACAGTGCACCAAGATCTAGCAATAGACCAAAATATTTTATATTCTACACCGGTTGATAATGATAATTCAAATATTATGATTTTACAATGTGAAGAAACTGTCGTCGAATCTAATGGTTGCAATAATACAACAGCTTTACATGCAGATTACTTATTTGAAAATCAATTTACAACGATAGAAAATGTTGACGTCGAATCTAATGATTACGACCAAACTACAACAACCGCAAATGTTGCGTCTGCATCTGATTTACCATCAACCACCAAAGAACTGACTAGAAAAAAAAGGCGACATGAAGAAAATTGGGCAACAGTTAAGAATAAAAAACAAAAAAATTCAGGTCAAGCTTATACTGGTAGTAATTCGAAAAAAAAGTTTGACTCCAAAACTATGAAGGATACCTGTAAATGTAATAAGAAATGCGGCGAAAAGATTTCTCAAGTGAAACGGCAAGCTATATTCGATGAATTTTGGATACTTGGTGATCACGAGGATCAGTGGCACTATATATTACGACATGTAAATACTAAAGATATTAAAAAAATGCAACTGGTAAGAACAAAAAACAGGACACAAACTATTAGCTATTTTTTCAAGATAAATGGATCAGAAACAATTGACGTCTGCAAAACATTTTTTTTGAATACACTTAGTATAACCGAAAAAACTGTTTACACAGCAATAGAGAAAGGAAAATCCGAAGAGGTCAAAGATAAAAGGGGCCAGCATGACAACAGACCACGCAAAATGAATGTTTCAACCGAGGAAAGTGTTATTGCACATATAAAACTATTTCCAGTTAAAGAATCACATTATGTGCGAAGAGATACTAAGAAGTTATACTTAGAAGAAACACTAAACATTTCCAAAATGTGCAGGCTGTATTCTGATGAATGGTTTAAGGGTGAAAATTTTCCAAATGATATTAAGAAGGCCACAAAACGACAGTATGAAACTGTCTTTAATACAAAATTTAATTATTCTTTTCATAAACCTAAAAAAGATATGTGCGGCCAATGTACTTTGTATCGTCAAGCTGATGGTGAAAGAAAAACCCAACTCCAAGAAGCTTACACAAATCACATAAGAAACAAGGAATGTGTTCGTGAGCTCAAAACCAAAGATAAAATAGAAGCCGAACCTACAACTACTGTCGTCGCTATATATGATCTGGAAAAAGTCCTGACGATTCCTCAATCAGAGGTAGGAATCTTTCATTATAAGCGCAAGTATCCGATATATAATTTTACTATTTACAACGCGTTAAGTGGAAGAGGTTACTGTTATCTTTGGCACTATCAAGTCGCTAAAAGGGGTGCTAATGAAATCGGCAGTTGTGTCCTAAATTTCATTGAAAATGAATGCCAAAATGGTATTAAGAATTTTATATTTTATTCAGATGGTTGTGCTGGACAGAATAAAAATAGAATTATCTTTACTCTTTATTTATATGTGGCTAAAAAGTATGGAGTAAACATAACTCATAGGTACTTTGAAACTGGCCATAGCCAGTCTGAAGGAGATTCTATGCATTCTCTTATCGAACGCGCAAAAAAGAACCACACGATTTATACTCCTGATCAAATGTATGGAATAATCATGAATGCCAAAATCAATGGTGAAAAATTTCATCTTAAAGAAATGGAACAAGGTAATTTCTTCGATTTAAAGGAGATAATGGACAAAAGATACTGGTTGCGGGCAGACCAAACTAATGAAAAGGTTTTGTGGACAAAGATTCACGAAATCAAAATTACTCAAGCACATCCAGATGTTATTTATATCAAGTATAACTTTGACGATGAGTATATTTCTTTAAATACTGCACCAAACACCAGATCTTCAAGAGGAAGACCCAAAAAGACGCCGGTGACTGATGTTTCAGGAGATGAATTGAGAAATCTGTACACAGAGCCAATCGCCTTACCAAAACCACTTTACGATGATTTGATGAGTCTCTGCAGAACAGAAGCAATCCCAAGACATTATCATACATTTTATAATAATTTACATTTTGTGAGGAACTGTGAAGAAGAAATCGATATCGAAAGCGAAGATTCAAATTAAAGTAGCATTTTTTTTTCTTTTTTAAGGACATGACCATTTTATATCTGTTTCCAAAGTATAATCAATAAAAATTATGTGATTTGTTCAATTTAAGGTACCATGTTTTTCTATTTTAAGGCTTTGTCCGCTTTATATTTGTTTTCAAAGTTTAATATGTAGGTACCTTTTTAATAAAAAATATGTGATTTTCAATGATTTTTCTTTTACAAAATAATAATAATTTTCAAATTAAATAAAACACAAATATTTCAATAAATACAGTCTGAAATTGCAACGACAAAATAAATTACAATAAAAGGTTAGTGTGTTACAATGGTAACATAAATATATTTTTCATTGATAGGATTATATATTAGCGATAAGTGAATGATGCAGCTAAGCTTTGGCTTTAGAATTTCCCTGAAGAAGGTGGTAATCGGCTAGTACGCTCAAGATCTTAAGTGGAAATAACGTCGTATTATATACTTACATTACTGAATCTCTGTGGGCAGTGTGTTTATAAAGTCGTTAAGGATGTTGCAATTGAAACGGCAGTGTCTATAATTTGTATTATACATTTTTTCTATTATTTTATAAAGTATTTATATCATTCCAATTATTTTCAGTAGGTAAAATTGGCGAAAAAATAGCTTTAATTTGACACATTGAACACTCATTTTGGACCACTGTACGCTGAACTATAAACAAATTAGCTTCTTTTATTTCTCCTGTAAAATTATATTTTTGATATTACCGCTTTATTGCCCGGGGCCAACGATATGTATACGTTGTTTTCCAGGCCCTCCGACTAAACGACGCGTTCAAAAATTAATTTAAACATACATACATTATCGTTGAAACAATTAAATATATATTCAATGAAGTAATTTAACATACAGCGCATATCTTCAAAACGAGCCGAGTAAAACCTGTACAACATACTTTTTTTCGTCGCGCTTCCGAGATGGCGCCACTGTTAACGTCAATGTTTCTTGAATTAAAGCCACATTTATATTGTAAACTCTTTGCTTAAATTTTACTTTTTTTGTAACATTTATATGTATCTTTGAAAGTAATAATTAAAATTTAAGCAAAGAAGAAAAGAATTAGTTTTTATCGCTAAGTTTATCGATATTAAATATCTGAAACTTTATTCAAAAATATGAAATTTTTTGGGCAACAATTGTTGTTTAATTATGTTTCTTTCGGTAACAATAAATAACATACATATTATTACAATTAATTAAAAAAGACTGTGTCACAATATAAACTTAACTAATTGAAATTCAACTATTCAGTCAAATTTGTTCACAACACCGCTCTAAATAGCTTCTATTTTACCCGCCATTTAGAAATCAAAGCCGCCGTTTCATGAACCTGCACAATTTTAGGTTCATTTTCAATATCTATCAATGATATTATTAAATCAATGTAAGTACTTATTTACAATATAAAATTAATTTGAATAGAAAAATATTTTAGGCGCTTGGTATGAATTAATGCAAATATCTTACCCATAGCATAACCTATTTACAAGGCTAAGCTCAGATTGCGTTCAATATATAGATGGGTAACCATACTTAGTACAAGAAGACCATTGATCTATTTTTAGGAAATTATACAATAATTTCCTAATTACTTTATTAAAATTACCTCCAACCCACCCATATTTCCTGTTAGTCAAATGTCATTTGCGCTTCAAAACTATAGTTACTATTAAAAATACGACTATGTATCTAAAATAGACATTGATTTATATTTCTTAATCTACTTTATTATACATCGACAAAATGAAACGCAATCGAAATACTTTGTATTCTATCCATTACGTAATTTGTACGGCTTTAATAACACAAGTGCTGATGTAAAACGGCAATGGATGGTACTTTAAACGACTGTTTCCGAACTCATAGCATAAGCGTACTTATACATACCTTTTAATTAAAATTGTTAATTTAATAAATTATTTATTATTTACATGAGTTTCATTCGGATTTCTAAAGAAAACAATAGGCTATTGTCTTTTCAAATATTATGCGTATGTAAATAGACTGTATGACAGTAATAACTAAGCTGATTATTGCGTGCAGTTCAATGAAATTATACTAAGTATAGTCGGCAATAAATCTATATGTATGCAATAATAAAATCTGCCCTTCTTCATATACTACTACTTAGTTTATATATGTCACCGTAAAAATGTAAATACCGTCAGATTATAATCTATCCCGCGAGATTGTAAACTGTGGATAGATTGTGAACTCAACTTACTGCTTACAATTTAACGCATTATTTTTCGGTAGATCATAATCTATCGAAGCGAATCCGTCAAATTGTGAAATGGCATGCGACGGAACGCGCCTCGCACGCTGGTTGGTTGAACGTCATGTGCCCCGCCCCGCCTTTATCGGGTTGTCAGTTTGTTGAACGTCACCATGTTATTACGTTTTCTATTTTTTTTTTAATTCTATTTGGCCGAACCCGAAAAATAATGCTTTATATTGTAAGCACCCATTGGGGTTCACAATCTATCGACAGTTTACAATCTCGCATGATAGATAATGATTTAACGATGTTTACAATTTTACGGTGACATAAATACAAATAATAAGTAATCCATTTTTTGCCATGTGTACCTAATAAATATCAAAATAATTATTTACATGAAGTTTATTAAAAAACGCCAGATGTCATGTGATTGCCTGAAATTGTACCTATTTATCCTCTCTTAATTTCAAGTTTTTTATTGTAAATCTATTCTCGTGTTCTCTCGTCTAACCCTATTACCATTCCTGTCACATTCACTCTGGCAGTGTGTGCATGATCAAAGGAAACTGTACCGTAATTCTATGGCGTATTAGTCGGTTTTCCTTAACGCGCCCCTAGCACGCCATGCTTTTAGGAGGTTGTACGAAAAGTACAGTTGGAAAAAATGTATCTGTGACGCAAGCAGCACGAACGCGTACCACAGAAGACCGTACGGATAACCCTGGAATAAAGAAATTCATTTATTTTAAAATTGTATCCTAAACACGCACTAACTGATGTTAGTTTTTCAAATTTAGTATAAGCGTATATGCCACACCATCACGCCTGTACTCCCCAAAGAGTTAGGTTGAGATGTACTAACGTACACCCACATTTCGCCGGTATGTTTAGGTCCCATGTTATAGGGGGCAAGCCTATTGCCATTAACCGGGCACAAATCCAGACACGGAGCTGCTACTGGGAATTTCATAGAAAAACCCAATAACACTGCTCGACCCAGGGATCGAACCCAGGACCTCTAGCGCAGCAGTCGCGCTTAGGACCAGTAGACTAATGAGGCAGTCTATATTATATTGTAAGTGTATATTATATTTTATGAAGCCATTGAAGCGGCGGTAGCTTAATGGCTAGGGCGTCGGACCTGCGATCATGTGGTCATCTCTTCGCCATTGCACTACAGACGTGAACCCTCTCGTAATACAAGCATTTAGTGCATTTAGTGCATTTAGCATTTATTTTTAATAAGAGGGGTTAACAAGAATACTAGTAATGTGCGGCCCACATTGCTAGCATTTAGCTTAATAAGAGGGGTTAACAAGAATACTAGTAATGTGCACCCACATTGCTAGTAAGCTTTTTTTTAAAAAAAAACTATGTTTTGTAAAGCTATGCGTAGAAGTTAGCATGCCTACTAACATACCAATAGCTTTCTCTTGAATACATTGTCCATACATTATCGTTTCTCACTAGAATCAAAAGATAAGAGTGGAAAAAAATAACAATGGAACAGAAACAATGTAAAACAAAAGAATACGACGATATTCTTACGACGAATATGGATTATATGCTTGTCACACTTTCAAATTCTGAGGAACAACTCATAACATAACATACCATCACGCCTGTATTCCCCGAAGGGCTAGCAGAAGTGTTCTTAATGCTCGCCGGTATGTTTTTTAGGGGTCCAGCCAATTGCCATTCACCGGGCATATATCCAAAATCCAAGTTACTACTGAGAATTTCATAGAAAGACTCATTAGTACTATGCTCAACCTGTGAATCGAACCCAGCGTAGCAGTCGCGCTTAGGAACACAAGACTAATGAGGCAGGAACAACAAATATTATAAAGAAAATGTTGTCTTCTACGTTATGACCTAGTCAAAACATTAGCCAGTCAATACGATGTCCAGCGACGCTAAGGGGACGACTGGAAACATTTCTACACTATCTTCATCGAAGATTTTTTTTAAATGTTAGTAAGTCATCTAGAATTGGAAGCAGTTAAACTATGATCCCAACTAAAATTAGGGAGAATGGAGGAAGGGCATAGACTAAGATTGAGAAAAAATATTGACAAAGGACATACTTAATCTTTCTTCTAAAATTGAGCATTATTATAATGAAGTTGTGTCTTACATTATTGAAATAAATAGCTTGTTTAAAATTATTTTTCAAAGTGAGCGCAGACTCCTCACTCTCATTTTATTTTATTGTTTAGCTTTGTTGATTTTCTACCAAATCTATCAGTAGTTAATAGGTTAGTTGAGTGTATATTTTTAATGGTCCAATTAAAATATTAACCACACAAAACACGACCAACAAAATTAAAAATGGTTTAAAAATAAGTAAGGTATATAACTTTTTTATTTTTTGCTAGGTCGGGAGTGTCCTATAGACAATATTTCATTCAAAATTTAGACTTCTAATTATTCTGAGGGAAAGGGACAGAGCATACCCGCTCAATCCCCACCAAAAACTTTAAAGGATTGAATTAATCTTAGAACTTTTTAAGCCATTCTAAATATTATTTTCAAATATGAATTATATTTCATTATATTTTTTTATAAGCCTGTTATTCTTAAAAAATCAAACACCAATCAATAACACTACTGTGTAATTAAATTAATTAACCACATTTTAAGGCCAGTATGTTAAAATTAAAATAACACACACAAAGCCTCTAATAAAAAAAAGCCTGGTTACAAGAGCCAAACTAAAATAAATAAAAAATTAACTTACACCCACCTGCCACAGCTCGATGTCCACCTCACTGCTATCATCCTCATCCTCATCCATCGTCAGGTATCGCCAGACATCCCCGCAGTAGTACAACATGCAGTACAGCAAGGGTCCAAAGCCTAGTGCTGTGATCCCGTACATGTATTGCCGCAACTGACGTATGTTGTTGCGTTTGATCGCAGACAGACCAAGGAACGATAGCAGTAAAGAGAGGCACCAGATGTATTCCCACCAAAGAGGCTGGAAAAATATTTTATGTATGTAGATGACAAGTTCCAACAAGCAAATGGACTGCCTAATGGTGACTGGCAACCACAGATGTGACTTTATTGGTGAATGTAGGTTCAATACTGAAATTAAAAAAATACTAGCCTACCCAATGACCTTTTTTTAAATTTTTGTGAGTAGGTATCAGTAATGATCCCAGTAATGATCCTTACCGATGAGTAATGATCCTTACTGATGAGTAATGACCCTTTCAGATTGTGTCTTAATATATGGAATGGAAAGAACCAATACATCAGACTTTTACTCACAGAAAACATTCTATTTTCTTTAAAAGTACAGTGAGCAGCATTGAAAGATTATTGACAATTTGCATAAGTTTATCTGTTCTATTTTCTTGAAGGAATGGATAACATAAAATATAAAGTCACAAAACAATTACCGCTGGTATCTGTAGTTCCTCTATTTCCAGTATAAAAATGTCGAGTTTGTCGAGTATGTCGGCAGAGAGCTTCGCCAGCATCACCAGGAACATAATGTGGTGGAAGAACACACAGTACTTCAGACGAGATTTGTTTAGGGCACTGAAAACAATAATATGGGTTTGATAACTGCAGTTGAGAAGTATACTATTGTAAGCTAATTTATATAATTGAGGACAGTCAATCATTTGCCGTTTTAAACTTACGGAAATATATTTTGGGAATCCTTCATTTTCTAAATGTTTTTTATATGGTTTTAAACAAATTTCAAGTAAATTTTAAGTTATGTTATTTTTTTATGTAACCTCTTTTGTGTCCCTTTGCAAATTCAAATAATAATAAATATATATTATAATTATGTATCCTGGGATACTGGGATATGAAGGATAAGTATACAATATGTTAATGCTCTTAAGATACAGAACAAAAATGAAGTTTATTAATACCAACAATGGTAAGAAAATAAACACTTCAACTATGTCCAAAAGAATGTGAATAACATAATAATCTTTAGAGAAGGCAATGCTTGGTTGTGCCGTATCTAATTTTAAGAAGAAATACTTGTAATTTTATGATGTCTATTGCAAGTAATTTTAATATACCTATGCATTAATTGATACACAAATTTAATGATTTCTGCAGGACAGTATAAACTATGTCCCAGAAGCATTAATTTATTAAATCCTAGTTCATCCTTTTGCAAACTTATTCCCTGTAAATTAGGCCCCATAACTTAAAATTAAACAGTAGCTTGTCTTATAGCTATGGTCATAAATCAATAAATAACATAGCTTGTTTTAGAAATGTGTTACCTACTTAAACATATCTGATTATTTCAAGCAAGGCTTTGCCTTGCTAAAGCTATTAATAATACATCCCATGATTGAATCATTACTAATAATTGCCACATAAAATTTTTTTTTTTTTCTCGCATAAAAAAAAAACTAAAGTCAATGTATTGAGTAAGGCGGGAGCTATAAACTTTATGATGCAGAAAAACTATTATGACTCATAAAATATTGCATTTTGGTTACATTAACTACTTTCTCACAGACTTACATAGGAAATGAAATGTATGTCAATAATTATAAACCATATGTTTGAATGAGATTATATATCTCTGTAAAATTGTTGGTTCTTGCATGTGGAAAGATTCCAAGACTTTTTAGATTAATAAGTAGGTAGCTCATAGATATGATAAATACTACTCTTTTGTACTCAGATAACCAGTCAAAGATCTGAAAAGCGAATGTATTGGTTGGCAAACTGTCTCAAATAATTGATGCCATTTCAATTACTGTGGAGATATTCATTTTGTTTCTATTTACTAGACTAATGTGGGAACCTATTCAAATATTTGGCGCGAAACATTATTCGCTAAGGACTGCTTTTGTCTAAAAATAATTTGACGGAACTTGGTCGAAAAAATACATCAACTGTATATCAAGTTTACATTTGACATCCAATTAAATTCTTCCGTACGGCCTTAAATACTTGTAAATAAGCCAAATTACGTACCTAATCTGATATTGTGCTGCTATTTTCTCTCTGTGTTCAAAATCGGCACCATTCGTACCAGTCACCATAACACCACCACGCGAAGCCATTTTTCTAAATTATTTATTTTATAAATACACGAATTAAATACTTTTTATTGATCTCAGATCACTCAAATGACATCATTCAGATAATCCTGGCAAAGATTTTTCTTTCCGATCAATTCATTTTTCCCATCTGCCAAACGAGAGCCAACGAAATGCCAAAAATGCCAACGTCTCAAGGTTTTAACTACGTTCCGAATATCACAATAGTCACTAAATATCATGAAATTATCATCGTTACATTAGATGTAAATATTATTCAGCAATTCACAAGTACATATTTTCTTTGATCAAAACTAATAGTTAGTTAGTAGTTTAGCATAAGTTAATAGTGTTGCATTATTTTTTATAACAGAATGTTTTACCAGCATAATATTCGAAATAATCAAGCTCATATTGAGAAACGAAACGTAAACTTGACATTTGTAGTATAACATTCGGATACACGCACACATTCATTATTAAAAATAAATGTTTGTACAGAAAAAGAATATTTCAACGTTTTATTATTTTATTGTAAGTAAATATAAATCATTATAAGTTCTAGCGTTATGGACCCTATAAACTCAACTTCTATGATTTTAAAAGAGAAAGAGCATTAGAGGTTACCAGCCTAATAATACCTATTTAAGTATGCTACTTTTTATAATATCTTCCGGCCCTATTCGATATTTTCTGCTATTCAGTTTTCACCTCATATTTAGTTTGAATTTTTTTTCATTGGATTTATCGAAAACAATCATAATTATGATTGAATGAAAACAATCAATTAGTTAGGTTTACAGTAATTTAATCATGTTAAGTCGTGAGTCAGTAGTGCGACATGTTAAATCAATGTGGGACGATCTTCAATGTTCGTGGAATCCGTTGCTTTACGAATAAATCAAAAATTACTAGACTAAGGTAGCCATGAAATTGATAAATGCAAAATTAAAACACGTGTAAGCGTAGGATGCTTGTGCATCTAATTACTATGCAGTGCATGGAAAATTCATAAGTTTTCATTGATTTGTAGGATGGCTATCATTGTTTTCACTTAGGGATAATAAATCAACATTCTACTTTTTTTATGGAATAAGTCGGCAAACGAGCAGGCGAAGGAAAAGGGAGAGGAAGGAAAAGGAAGGTGACTGAGGGAGGAATTGGACCTCCAGCGCTCCACACTCACCGTTCGAAACGAAACAGTATGCATACTATCTACTACTTGACGTCGATATTCTGTGGGAGGGTAGTACTTCCCCGGTTATGCCGACCCATTCATGCTGGCATGTACACATGCCAGCACGACACTACTACTACTAATTATTTACACAAATCATATTTTCAATTATTCATACTTTCTTTCCTAACCGGCAGATGACTATACCTGAAGTTATACTATACGGTAGAAACAGGGTAGGTCAAAAACCATTGCTAGTTCCCAACTCTATTAAAAATTCCTAAGTAATTCAGCAAAAACATTCCAAAGTAGCCAAACTTTGACTAAAAAGGCCAAAAAACATTCCCCTAGAATCAACCCATTGTAGCAGATCCTTCTAATGTGGATCAAATTCCGATTGCAGCCTTTTAGCCCTGCTAAAGAAAACCATGGTCACCGTACCAACTGACGTCACGCTTACAGCAATATTGAACAAGAACGCGCGGCAAATTAGAAACAAGCACATAAAACGATAACGATTTTAATTGTTCCGCCAAGCTTTGTTTTATAAACAGAGCTCATTATTGAACGAATCATAATAGTTATTTTGGTTACAAACTCCCCGCTAGTTACGCGCCACTGTTATAAATTAAACCCGCGCACTTTTCAAGTTTTATTGTCATTAAGTTGGACGATTGTGAACATGAAGGTTATTGTGGCTGTCGCTTTGTTTGCCTTTGTGGCTTTACAGGTAGGAAATTGATTTGTGTTTACTGTTGCTGAAATAATCAAACATTCTGTGATTCGGATACACACTTTCATTCAGATTTTAAATTAGAAACAAACTTTATGAGTACCTACCTGATTCTCGTGTCGCGTTTCTGACTACCGTATATACCTACAATATTCTTGCGACATTGACCTGGGTAATTAGTATACCACTAACCAGGACTATCTTAAGATAATACTTAGTTTGATTACCAGAAAAACGTGGTGTTAAAAAAATTTCAACACATCACAGGGGTTATATTTTCCATTTCTCATCTACATCTTGCTGATCTATCGCGTCATAATATTCATACCTATAATCTTAATTTCTTGCCGATTAGGTGTGTATCCGATTTGGCGGTCCATAATCCCGGATATAGTCGAAACACACTTCCCGCGCTACGCTGCGGGTGCGATGGAACAACAACACTGCGCGTAAATGCGTTTTCTGTGTGTTGCACTGCGCATGTTTTCTATACAAACACAGATACCTGAAACCACGAAAGAGATAAATAAGGTTATATACCGTATCGTGCCTGAAACAACGTAAGAACACGCACTCTGCGTGCAGTGTGCGAATCGCCTTAAAGAAAATGGCAAGTCTTGATGGCTACTTTCTGGACTTGGTTCATTTTGAATCTAAGTTCAAACTTACCTATGTACTTTCCAAGTAGCTATGGCGCCATTGACTTATCTACTTGGGCCATTGAGGTGTAATGTTCTTCAATGAGCAAAGAGGCGTCAATACAATTAAACTTTAATCTTGCAATTATATAGATAAGTACGTAAGGTATTTCTATGACTTAGACCCAGCACTCATTGTAGGTCTCTTCAATCTGTACATATCCTAGATTCCTACCTATCGCATAATACTCAAGGCATTCACCATTCTGGATATTATTAACTATTTAATGGTCTTCTTGTGTAGGTTACATACGCCCAAAGTACACATAATGACACCTCGGACGACGAAGAATATCCTAAGAAAATTATTTTGTTTGAAGATCCCCTAGATTCCACTGTAAATAATATTTTATTATACTCTATTATGGCACGTTTGAATTCCTGATAAGTACCCCTTTTAAAGGTAGCTTCCCTTTGTCACCACCTAGGTACACTCGCATTTCAAGTTTCTACACTCCAGAGCTTTGGGCTATGCCAAACAGGGGATATGCCAATTTTAGCTTCTTCACACTCGAAGTTTGACTCGTTTCGTTCTGTGTCGCCTCTCGGTATTGGAAAAAAAAGTCCACAAAAATGGAATAGTTCCTTCTAATTAAGTAAAATCAAATACAAAAAGCTGTACCTAAAACAAGTAAAAATATAGGGAGTCTTGGAGAACGTGCCTAAGTTGAGTCCCCAATCACAAATAAGTAGGGGCGTTACCTATATTGTGACCTACACCAAATAACGCTACTGTACGCCTATCAGAGGTTTCCCGCACATTAAAAAAACAATTATGCAGGTAATTCAATGAGCGTCGTAAAAAAATACGACTGATAAAAATTGGACATGAAAACAACTGTAGGAAATCACGTCACGCGTTTTGTTAGACCGTACGTAGTTAACTGCTACAGTACTTGAGATTCCGAATTACGTTTTTATTAATTCAAATACGTCATACTCTGACGAAATAGGTAAAACAGGATAAAACAAACTCCAAAGTACGTAATGGAAACTAGTTTTAAAAACATATCAAATTCGGACAGTGTTCGAGGAGAGAGAAAGAGGAATGTATGTACGTAAACCAGAAGAAAATAATAGCAAAAAACCTCTTTTCTAAGTATTATCTGACCTATGTAGGACGTACTATGCCATGAATTGGTGCCAATAGGTATTTAGATACATTTAACTTGGGGGAAACCTTCAAAGATACCTCACCAGTATGTTCCCTGTCTTCCTGGTTTCTCTTCAGAAACTAGTGAAAGAGCTGCGAGGATTAGAGTTCTAACCTCATCTACTAGTTCGATATAATGTGACCCCAATGAGACTGATAAAATCATTCATAAAATGTTGATGATTTATATGTAATTAATTACCCAAGTATGCATGTAATGGACCTGAAATATCTTCACTTTTTCTTTGTGTATAACTATCGGCAACTGTACCTACATACATAGGTAATAATAACAATGCACCGCGTAATTAATTGAAAAGATTTACCAATAAGCAATCAGGAGGGTTGCCAAAGACCCTAACCTTGATAAATAGGGCAACTATTTATAGTTATTCGTGGAAAGCTCTTTACATGCACCCCTAATTTCTCTTATTTCACGTTTTCCTTTCTCACTTTTACGCACTACATGGACTGCAAATGCAGCCCTCCCAGGCTTCGCATGAGCCAGAAACTAGTTACAATTCTGCGGCTTTGGCTGAGGTTCTAGCTGATCAGCAAATAGGCATAGGAGGGAAGATAAAAGAGAATGAAGAGGAAGCAGTGAGTGCAATAGATACTCCAAGTAGAATTCGTTAACGAGTCTTTTGGAGTAGAAGGTTTTGTTGGAGTGTGCGGGTTACAGGTGCTAGGCTAGCTTTAGGCTATGGTGATTTTAATTAGCTCCTGCTTGCGACTTTGAATATTGGTACGCTTTTTCTCACAGTGTGTAACGATCCAAGGTATGAAGAAGATTCTCTTACTGACTAGCTTTTTAATTCCAGATGAGCCACGGCGCGCCAGTCCCTGAGGAGGAAAAGAAAGAGGAACCTGCAGCATCGTCCTCACCGGCGCCTTCCGAAGCCACGTCTGCAGCGGCGACGCCTGTTGAGGTAAGAACCATATCCACGCTTTGGTTAAACACGGTAGACTAATCAGATGCGTATTATACTTATCTACTTCATTCATTATTTTCTTTACATAGACCACTTATAGTTTCGTCGTCTTTAAGACCATTCTGTTTTTAGTTTGATTGTGCTCTACAGCTTAAATAACACCCTATCTATATGCCATTATCATCATATCCTTCTTTACTGACTGCAAGATCGTTCTTAGGTTCTGGACCTTTAAATCAGCATACATACATTGTGTGAGTCTCTTTCGCTTCATCCACATTCACACAACTCGTCATACACACGCGCTGGTTGTCAGCAATGTTAAATCTTTTCTGGTCAAACATCAGAAAAAATCTGACTCAGGGGCGATTCTAACGTGCGCGTGGGTACCACGAGAAACCATTCATGCCTCAGGTTATATGGCTAACGATGGATCTTCATAAAATTCTTGGAGTAGGAGTAAATGCAGAGTAGGTTGGTTAGAATGCTAACCTGCTCTACATCTGCTTAAATTTTCTACAACAATAATCATTTTTAAATGGCCATTTTACCATTATATTGGTATGGTCAGATATTCAACAGACGCTGGCTAGTGGCGAATCTAATGTAGTAATCTTAAACTTGGTTCTCTCTTTATAGCATAGATACCTAGTAACAAAATTAGTCTTTGATAACCATACCTACGTAATGGACGCAAAATTATATGAGCATAAAGTGGAGGATCGTGCGATTTTGGTTTTGTCAATATTATGAAATTATTAATTAAAAAAGTATGGTGCCTTTTTTAATTAATAATTTAGAGACAAATTGCCAGCAAAAAAATGCTTGACTAACTGATAACAATAAGCTTTAGAGTAAATAGTAGATTAAAAAAATCTATAGATCAATATTGTCCTGAAGAAAAAGAAGGAGTGATATTGAATGAGATATTAATGTTTTATTGTTACCAGGTAAAATCAGAAGCGCCAAGTTCGGACGCGCCGGCGGCCCCAGCGGCTGCGGCGGCAGCGCCGGCTGTGCCCGCGGCGGCGGAGACGCCCGCGCCCGCTGAAGAGAAGAAGGCCTAGTTTATATTAGTGTAACACCGAGGACATGGTGCGAATGTAACAAACTGGAACGATGTCCGTTACGTAACGTGATCTTTGTAAAATAAACACTTGGAAATAAACGTGTTTTGTGATTGAGAGAGCCACTTTTGTGTGTTATTCTGACAATAATCTAGAATAACATGATTCCCTTATTTAGTACCTATAATGATCCTTTCTAAGCTAAGTTAAGTTCTAACATCACGTAGGTAATCTTCTTCTTACCTCTTCCTTGTTCTTGAGATTGAATTTTGGAAGCTTTTCGACCGTTTCACGCCATTCATTGATTCATTGTCTTTGGAAAAATCATCAAGGCAGAGCGAACGCTAAGAAAGTAAGACATCAATTACACCAATGCATAAACATGCAACAATATTGTGAAGTTTTGTGAGCATGACAATGAAAAGCAATATGTATCTACCTATCTACATAGTATAGTAGGTGCACATAAAGGTTGCAAATGAATTTCTACTTACTCTCACTGTTTACGCAACATTTGCACGTATACAAACAGTTCTGATGCATTGCTATAGTAGGTACATAGCATCGGTATAATTTTTAACGGAGCACCTATGCAATGGTGAATGATATGCTTTATTACCACCGGTAAACTTAAGTATGTTCTGTATTTTACGCGTTAGCATAGATTGTAAAAAGAACCTAAGTCCTACTTATACATAGGTATATAAGTAGGTACAACTCTAGCACTAAGAAAGTAGTACGTACTTATCTGGGAGAGAACACTAATTTAGCCAAACTTACACGTATTAACCGATGATAAAGTAAATAAAGAAATTAGATACTTACCATCAAATTACTTTAACTTGTCACTTAACCATTAAGCATTTGCGTAAAAATAAAAATCCACCTTGGATTGGAATTCCTAACATGCATATCTATGTTAAGCTATCGTACAGCTATGGTAGGTCCATATTATAATTAATTATAATAAACAATCAACTTATTACACAAACGATTTGATTAAACATGTCATGCTTGTCACAGTAATGGATTATCGGAAAACATAGATTGGCTATGGATTCTTCGTTTATATTGCAATACATCGGCATTAGCTATGATTTCATGCTTTACGGGCAAATCGATGAGGTAGAGAGCCGTAGAGAGTCTGTAGCAAGGCTGTTAGTTACATTTTTTAATCCATTTGCAGCCCTCCTACTGGCCAAGGCTGCACATTATATGTAGGTATTTTGTTAGGCTCTTCTCCATAATAACCATTTTTTTTATACCACTATGGTGGCAAATCCTGCCTGACGGCTTTGGGCGCTTGTAACACCAGGGGTATCGCTGGGGTGTTGCTGATCCTGTAAAGGAAAAAGGAGAAGGGGCTAACGGAAGAATTGGGCCTGCGGCGCTCCTTAATATTTACTCCTCAATATTTGGAACGTGCGTTAGTATTTGACATTTCAAATTTACTTGTACCTAAGAATGGTCTATTTTGAATTAGATTAGATTCGAACAATCGATGGAGTAGTCAAGCGTTGGAGTCGAGACCGCGTTTGGGCAAGCGTAGTGTGGGACGCCCTGCGGCACGATGGACCGACGATTTGAAGAAGGTGGCAGCGGATGGATGGGAGCTGCTCAAGACCCGGATGGTTGGAGCTCTTTGGGGGAGGCCTACGTTCAGCAATGGAAGGCGATAGCCTGATATGATGAGATTTGAACATACCATCACGCCTGTATTCCCCGAAGGGTTTAGGCAGAGGTTTAGGTTTTCGCCGGTATGTTTAGGTCCCATGTAATAGGGGGCGAGCCTATTGCCATTAACCGGGCACAAACCCAGACTCCGAGCTGCTACTGGGAATTTCATAGAAAAACCCAATAACACTTTGCTCGACCTGGGGATTGAACCCAGGACCTCTAGCGTAGCAATCGCGCTTAGGACCACTAGACTAATGAGGCAGTCCTGGGATTTGAACTGAAGATAATAATTCAAATTTGGACAGGACAACGCGTGTTGACTGTTGTGTCGGCTAGTTTAAAATAAAAGCAACGACTCATATTCCGATACATATTTTATTGGTAGCGGCAATCAGTTGGTAGTGAAGAACAGGATGTCCCTGACGCTGCCTCCGGAGGGAAGCTCTAGCGGAGTGAGGGCCACGGCGCCCGTGCTGCCCACGCGGTACCTGGAGGTGCTCTCAGTACCTTGGATGTAGAGGGTTACCTGCAGGAAGATCAAGATACATTACTTACTAGATGTTAGCTTCCAGTTTTGCAGACTGAAGATCATCATCATCAACCCATTACATTATCCCACTGCTGGGCACGGGTCTCCTCTCAGTGCGACAGGGATCAGGCTATAGTCCGCCATAGCGTGGCAGACTAAAGCCTGAACCCTCTGATCCCTCTGCCTGCTGCGGGTTGGTACACTTCAGATACCGTCAAGAAAATGTCTCAAGCATGCAGGTTTCCTCACGATGTTTTCCTTCACCGTTGGACTACTGTAGAAGTGCAGACTAAAGGTATTTGTGACAAAAGGTGGCCTATGTATCTTTAGACCTAAATTCGACATCAATTGATAAAAATAAATTCGACATATTACTTATAAGGATTAACTTAAGCTATTTAACATCACTCTGCGATCCTTAGGAGTAGAAAAGAAACAGATATCGTGGAGCATAGGTAATCATTATATACTGTCAAACAAAGTCCTCCATCGCGTCTGTCTGATTGTCTGTTCGCGACAAACTGCTGTGGTGTGTGGTGTGGTGCAGTAATACCCTTGTGATATAACCATTAATATTTATTGGAAATAGGGGTAATGTGAATAAACAACAATTAATTGATTTTCATGAAAAATTATGTGCATTACATGTAGATAATATTGTTATGTTCACATTCCCCTACTCAAAAAGTTTGCCACAGGAAGAAAACAATACTAGATATAAGCTTAACCTAAGCTTGCATACATTGTCAATACACAATCATAAATTCCATTTAATTGACACTAACAACTATGTTAGCAAATATTTTTACCTGACGGAAGATAATTACTATCTTTCTACTTATTGTAAGAGACAGCTAGCTATGTCTCTCTCATATTATTTTCAGACATTAGCCAAGAATCTGGCTAATAAACATATTGGCTTTATTGAGCCCTTATCTGACATTCCATCAATTGACATTGCAAATCATTTAAATTAGAATTAAGGACAACAGAGACAACCTCTTGCATAGATCTATTGATTAATGATAATGATAATACATCTGGCATATCTGAGTGTTATATGAACTGTAAAAATAATAATTTTATCAACCTGGTTCACCAAAATATGCAGGGGATTAATAATAAAGAGCTAGAAATAGAATTATTTATGAACTGTAATAAAATAGATATTCTTTGTATTACTGAACATTGGTTGAAAAGTCATCAGCTCATGTTTAACTTTAATAATCACCAGGTTGGTAGTTCATTTTGCAGAGAGAATGCTATCCATGGTGGCTCCTTAATTATAGTTAACAATCACCATAAGTTTAAAGAACGTAGAGACATTGTGGGCCTCTCTGTTGAACGAACAATTGAAATAGCCTGTGTGGAATTGGAACGGTTTATTGTTCTAAGCGTGTACAGACCTCCATCAGGCATGTATGATAGTTTTGAAAGGGTGATGGAGGAAGTACTTTATAAGATCTGTAAGTCTTACAAATCCATTATTATTTGCGGTGATTTTAATGTGAATTTATTGGAAAACTCAAGTGCCAGTACTAAAATAAAAAGTCTTTTCTTGTCTAATAATCTGGCACACTTATTTCTGGAGCCTACTAGAATAACTGCTTCAACGGCCACATGTTTAGATAATATTTTCACTGACATAACACCGCACCATAAGGAAGTTATTAATGTGATGGATTCTGACCACTGTGGACAGCTGATTACCATTTGCAATAAAGATAAAATTGTGGCTAAAAAAGATATCACTGTGAACCCAAAAACTGCAAGTCGCTTGGAATTATTTAAAACTGAACTTATTAGTAAACTAATTTTTTTATCATACAACAATGACCCAAATAAACTTTATGAAACTTTTTTAATTCTTACTGTGAAGAGTTTGATTCCACTTTTATACCCAAGACGATTACAGTTAATGGTAACGCATCCTTCAGTGAATGGGCTACTGTTGGTATTCATAAAAGCAGGAAAAGACTATTTGAACTTTATAATGAACGATTATATGTCAACACCACAGAGTTCAATACCTATGTTAAAAATTACTCAAAATTATTTAAAAAGATTTGTTGGGTGGCCAAGACACGTTATATAAGTCAAAAAATAAAAAATAGTAATAATGTTATCAAAAGTACATGGAATATTATCAACAGTGAAACAGGAAGGGTTCGTAGACGAAATGGTGATTATAGCCTTAATATTGATAATAAGCTAATTAAATCAGATTTAGAAGTAGCCACAGCATTTCAGAACTTTTTCTCTGACATTCCTGTTTCCATTACAAAATGTTTAAACTCATCACCCACTGTTGCAGAATCTTTACTTAAAGATAATGTAAAAGCTAGCGATACTGATTTCCTATTTAATCATATTAATTATAGAGATATTATAAAGACCTTCAATATGTTAAATGTGAAAAAAACTGTGGACCTATGGGGTAATTCTGTTGACGTTGCTAAATCGATAATTGACATTGTAGCACCTACCTTAGCTGTTATTTTTAATGATTGTATTGACTGTGGGAAATTTCCTGATCTAATGAAAAATAGTAAGATTACACCTTTGTTTAAATCAGGTTGCACGTCTGACCCCACAAATTTTAGACCGATATCCGTGCTACCTACATTTAGTAAAATTTTTGAAAGACTTATGTTAGACCAAATGCAAAGGTTTTTTAATAGACATAAACTCTTACATTTAAAACAGTTTGGCTTTACAAGGGGTCGTTCAACAACCGATGCCGGTGTTGAACTGTTAGGACATATTTTTGACGCATGGGAGGAATCATACGATGCTTTGGGTATTTTCTGCGATTTATCGAAGGCCTTTGATTGTGTTGTTCATGAAACATTGACCAGGAAGTTATACCACTATGGTGTTAAAAACACTTCTCTGAATCTTATTATTTCGTACCTGAGTAACAGGATTCAGAAGATGGACGTCAATGGAAAGAGATCTTCGGGGTCCGTAGTTACAATGGGCGTTCCGCAGGGCTCGATTCTTGGTCCATTCTTATTTTTAATTTATATCAACGACTTACCTCATCTAATAAGGGATAATCACGAAATAGTGCTGTTTGCAGATGATACGTCACTATTATTTAAACTTAAACGTCAACAAATGTGTTCTGACGATGTAAACAGCGCCCTCTCAGAAGTTGTGCACTGGTTTAATGCTAATAATCTACTTTTGAATGAAAAGAAGACTAAATGTATTAAGTTTACAACACCTAACGTAAGACAGGTGAAAACCAGTGTACTTATTAATGACGAAGAGTTGGACCTTGTGGACACCACTGTATTTCTGGGCATCACTTTAGATTCTAAACTTCAGTGGGGCCCACATATAGATAAATTGTCGAAAAAGCTCAGCTCTGCGGCATACGCCGTTAAAAAGATACGTAGCTTAACTGACGAGGATACAGCTCGCCTAGTTTATTTCAGTTATTTTCATAGTGTGATGTCGTACGGTATTCTGTTGTGGGGGAATGCGGCCGACATACAATCTATTTTTGTGTTGCAGAAACGAGCAATTCGGTCAATTTATAATTTAAGTCCCAGATATTCACTGAGGGATAAATTTAAGGAGATTAATGTTATGACTGTTCCATCACATTATATTTATGAAAATGTATTGTATGCTCATAGGAATATTAATCTCTTTAAAAAACGTAGTGATACGCATAATGTTAATACCAGGAATAAAAATAAATTCATTGTTCCTGCTACCAGGCTCCAGAAAATAAGTAACTCGTTCAAATGCCAATGTATACGCTTGTACAATAAAATCCCAAGCAACATTCAAAACCTGAGCATCAACAAATTTAAATCAATTGTTAAGCAGAAACTGTGTTTGAAAGGTTTCTATAGTGTGAAAGATTATATGGATGACAAAAATGCTTGGGATTGAATTGAACTGTTCTAATGAACCAGGCTATTGATTGTATAATGCCAAATGTACCCTGACATTGAATTTGATTATTCTTTTATTAATTATTTTAATTTGTAATTGATAATTGACATATCTTTATACGTTTGACATATACCCAATTAATTTGATTATTACATATTATTTTCTTATTTACTATTTAATTTTATTTGTGAACATTTATGTGTAATGCAGTTACTAGTGACCTCGGTCCTCAGTACAACATGTTTTTGTAACATAATTTACACCTGGCTGCATTGTCTTCATGCTCCCTTAGATGTCATTGCTTGCGGTAGCGTCATTGGTCGGGTCACCCCCTTCCCTCTAAAATGGCGAGGGAGGTGATGGCTGATCCGTGCGTTATACTCGTGAACGGGTGCTGCTTGTGGTGACTGGTCGACTTGCTGGCTATCGTGTCTCAAATATTATTATTTTTATTTTTTTCCTTTCACGAGTTGACTGAGTTGCCTTGTAGGTCATAGTTATCATGCATAGTATTATTATTAATGTACACTGTACCATACAAAATGTAAATGTGAGTACTATGTCGGTTTTAACTCGTATAACATTTATTTATATTAAAGATTTCTGAAAGTTTTGAGTATTTCCCATGACCTACGCAAATGTCTTGCTGATCTGGTATCGTTGTGCGTCGGGTCGTTGGGCTCCCTAAAAAATGGTTGAGCTACACGATGACTGATGTATGCGTTCCGTCAGTTAGGACAGGTCAACTCAAAGCTGGTATGGTTCTTTCTTCAAAAGGCCTGTTCAGATTTTGCCCTACATTGAACTCGCATATAATATAGGTAACTATTGTCTGGACTTTAAAAGAGACCATGATTCTCTGAGTTTGTTTCGACGTTTCTTCTCAGAGGTCGTCAGATAGGAAACGTCGACGCCATCTAGTTAAAAAAAATATGTAAAAAAACGACTTGTAAAAGTGTCTTAAAAGATCTATTTACAGAAATAAATATCATTTCATTTCATTTCATTTCATTTCATTGGACTGCCAAGTCAAAGGTCTCGAGTTTGAATCTAAGGCCAAGGTATTAATAATTAATTATCACGCGCTTAAACGGTGAAGGAAAACATCGTGAGGAAACCTGCATGCCTGAGAGATTTTCTTGACGGCATGTGGAGTCTGCCAACCCGCAGTAGGCTAGCGTGGTGGACTACAGTCTCTCGTTCTGAGAGGAGACCCGTGCCCAGCAGTGGGTCAATGTAATGGGTCGATGATGATAAACTGCTGCACCGATTTTCTTAGGTCTGAAAGCTAGTTGAGTATAATAATGTCACCTGTGGCGGCGGTGCGTGCCGGCTGGGCTCCCCCGAGAGCGGCACGGAGCGCGGCTCCCGGCGGCGCCGCTTGCCGCTGGAGCGCCGCGCGCCCTCGGGACGCTTGCTGCGCCCCACGGAACCTCCCGACGCACCCGTTGCTGTTGAATCTGACACAAATCTTACATTTTTATAATTCATTATACTGTAGCATTAGACAAATAACTTGAATATACTTATACTCGTATTGTTCAAAATACTGCATTTTAGATTTCCAAATTACAAATTAACCGACGCCCATGAGAATATCACCCATAACACCGACGCCCAAAATCGACGCCAATAAGACCATAACCCATAACACCTACGCCCATAAGACCGACGCCCATTAAACATGTAACACCGACGCCGATAACACCAACACCTCAGAGATGGACTCTTATAACAACTACGCTCGTAACACCGTCACCTATAACAACGAGGACCATCAGACCATCACCTATAACACCGACGCCAATAAAACCGACTCCCAAAATACCAACGCCCATAAGACCGACACCGATTAAACCGACGGCGTTAACACCGACGCCTTTAAGACGCACGTCTATAAGACTACCACCCATAACACCGACGCCCATAAGACCTATAACACCGACACCGATAACACTTACGTCCCTAAATTTACTCCTATAACAACGACGCCCATAACACCGACGCCTATAACAACGACGACCATCAGACCATAACCTATAACAACGACCACCAATAAGACCTATGACACCGACGCCAATAAAACCAACGCCTCTAAGATTGACTTCCGTAACACTGACGCCTATAACAACGACACCCATAACACCGACAATAAATTTAGAGACGTTGGTGTTATCACCAACATCTCTAAATTGACTCCTAGAACAACAACGCTCATAACACCTACGCTTATAACAACGACACCCAGAAGACCATCACTCATAACAACGCCGCCTATAACAACGACTACCATAAAAGCACCGACGCGACGCCTCTAAGATTGATTCCTATAACAACGACGCCCATAACACCGGTGCCAATAAGAGATTGAGAATTGCCAGAGATAGTTGACAGATGATGAGCTACAAGGTACTTGAAGATAGTTACCATCATTGTCGTGTGGGTCGGGCGGCGGCAGCGGCGTGGGCGGCGGCGCCGTGCGAGTCAGCGCCGACTGCTTGCTGTCCACCAGCCGCACCAGGCACTCTAACGCAGCTTGCTTGTTCTACATACAATATAATAAGTTAACTGCTTATTTTGTATTATATTGTAGCATTAAATAATGCGAAATGTTCACAAAGATATGAATTTTCTTGTGAAAGAAACATTCGATCTCAGGTAGGGTTTGAAACTGTGTCTCTCTGGTTAAGTACACCAGAGAGACGCAGGTTCAAACCCTGCCTGATATCGAATTTTTCTTTCATTAGAAAATTCATATCTTTGTGAATATACTAAGTTCTTATAAAAATCACACACATACTACATAAAATACACAGCTGTTTTAAAACTGTAAGAGAGAGATGGCACGAGATTAACAGTTGTCGCATAAAACCATTAGGTATTTATTGGCGATGGCAATATACACCATCACGTAGGTACGTTTTCTTCAGAGTTTATGCACACGTGGACCAACAACTGCTGTATACCTACAAACTAACATTTTTAACATAACACATCTTAGGTCGATATATTTATGGCATACGATGCCAATTTAAATTCCAAGCTGCAACTGAGAATAATTTATGTACAGAACAATCAACATTCCTTAGACAAATCCAAACTCAGGAGCTCTTGAGCAGCTTGCGACCACTTAACCAGCCCTGTTTGGCAACCCTATATTGAAGATAGATATTTTAACGTAATTGAATCGTTAACAGACCTTAATTTCATCAAGCAAGGGATCGAAGGCCGCGGGGTCCAACGAATCCCTGAGCGCCTCCCAACTTTTGAATAGCTTCCTATCTGATAGGCGGACTGTGCTCTCCAGCTCGCGAATCTCTGATGAATATAAAAATTAATTCATAATTCACCCTTAAACGAGCGTAGGAGACAAAGACAATACACCTAAGTATAAAAATATGACAAACTATTTTGTTTAAGGAAGCCACTCGCATCGTAGGTAGTTAGAGTCACTTCACATTTTTTAGGTCGCTGCGGCCAAACCTTTCACGGTTTCGTTCCTTTCGTATAAATTATACTTACAATTGCCATAGTAGATAGGATAGAAGTCAGTTGGTAGGACTATACTGAGCTCTCAGTAAAGTTCTTCTACTACTTCGATCTCCAGAGATCTTCTTGAGAGAGTTTCCAAATTAAACTGATGACGGATTGTATGGCCCTTCCGTACAATAAGAGGTCAGCGTAAACTGGATTTGTATAGCTCGTCGTGTCGTATACAACGCATTAACAATAATTTTACCGCAAAGCAACATTTATAATATATATGGCAATATTGTACTAACATTATTGTATAGCCAATAAAACGACTGTGTAAAATAAGAAGTAATAAGAATGAATGAATGAAGCGGCGGTAGCCTAATGGCTAGGGCGTCGGACTTGCGATCATGTGCTTGCTGGTTCGAACCACCCATTGCACTACCGACGTGAACTTACTCGTAACACAAGCATTTGGCTTAGTACGAGGGGTTAACAAGAATACTAGTAATGTGTGACCCACATTGCTAGTAAGCTTTTTTTAAAAAAATAACAGAGGTAACAAATCAAGCTAACCCGATTCCCTCAAGTTAGCGAGATGCGAGACGAGATGTTTCCTATGCGCGCGCACGGCCCGGCGCTGCGCCCGCGCGCGCGCCACCACCTCGCGGGCGTTGCGCGCCTCCGCCGCCAGCGCGGACACCTCGCGGGCCTCCTGCTCTAGGCGACGTTCTAGTTCGCTGGACCAACGTTACAAGCCTTAGCTAGAATGCTTTTAGTATATAAAGTTCCTATTATTACATGAAGTAAAGAACGAATCAGTGCTCGGGTGAAGGTCTTTTGTTTGATCCATTGTACATTATTTAGCAAACCTTTGCCCTTGGTAACTGACGTCCCAAAAAAATTTACTTATCATAACTCGGATTCTAGGCGGCGTTAAACATGCACCAGACTGTACGTTAGACCTCCAACAATCATCATCATCATCATCAACCCATTACATTGTCCCACTGCTGGGCACGGGTCTCCTCTCAATAAGAGAGGGATTAGGCTATAGCCCGCCACGCTAGCCTACTGCGGGTTGGCAGACTTCACATGCCGTCAAGAAAATCTCTCAGGCATGCAGGTTTCCTCACGATGTTTTCCTTCACCGTTTAAGCGCGTGATAATTAATTATTAATACGCACATAACTTCGAAAAGTTAGAGGTGCGTGCCTTGGATTCGAACTCGAGACCCTTGACTTGGCAGTCCAATGGTCATATCACTAGGCTATCACTGCACATTCAACATACCTCCAACAATACAACTGTGAAAACCTCATCCAAAATCGTGCAGAAGTTTTTGCGTGATGTGTGTATAAAAACAGATAGACAAAAATTCAAAAAAAAATTGTTTTGGCTTCTGATACTCCTCCAAAAAAATTTTCCCTCCATACTAGTTTTTTAGGCTACGTATCAAAGATACGCATTCAGAAAATGTTTGATATAAGTACCTTGGATACTCTCCAGTAACTTTGGCGTACGACTGTATATTTCTTATCACTTCAACCAGATGATGAAGTTGATCACAGAACTCCGGTAGTTGTTCTGGTGTCAAATATTGTCCGCCATACCTTGAACAAAATATTTTAGTCCACAGGTAGGATTTAATCAGTTTTTTTGTAGGTTGTTACTTTAAACTGACGGGGTAGCGGGAACTATGGCGATCATTAGCAGTAATCTAGATATTATATTATGCTACGGTTAACAGGTATTGGAGACTGCTGGCCTCTAAATCCGGTGTCCTTTTGGACTGAGCAACCTTTAACATAATCTAACTCCTGAAAGCTTCTACTACAAATTCTAGGATTACGGCTTCAAGATTTTCAAAATTGCTACTAAATAGTGGAAGTATCCTTCTTCAAATACCAAACACGGCTCCTCAATCCATACGGACACTAAATCCGAATTTACTGTCAATTCTCTTACGCGATGATGACGGCTCGCAAACAATTTCAGGCACCGCAATCGCAAAATTGTATTTTGGGAATAAATAATGGTGGCAATAAACATTTTATTGATGTAGGATCCTAAATCTCTCATAACTCTAACCCCGCGTTTCCACTGACAACAAAACATGTTGCAAACATCTATCTAATTCTCAAAGAGTGAGTGGGATGATGTAGCTGTTTGCATCATGTTTTGTCGTCAGTCTAAACGCTGGGTAACAGAAAGCTCTACCGAACACGAACCTCAAATCAATATTAGCAGCAAACTGATCGTCGTCTATCGCGCTGGACGCCTTCGGCGAGGGTCTGTAGCCGAGCGTTGGGTCCAGGTCGTCGTCGTCGGCTGTGCTGCAGCCTGTACTCTCGCTCATGCTGGACACGTGAAGAGCTTCGTTAGTCGTCGGCCTTATATTTAAGTAAAAAATGCTTTTCGTGCCCGGTTTCGGCGAAGTTTTCTCAGGCTGCGGTCGCTTGTTGCTGCGGACGGGTATTCATCGTTAACGGAAAGAAGTAGACTCCGAACAATCGGACCTATTTCTTTCTTTACATAAGCACGTTATGTTCTGCCCCAGATCGGGACGATTGGAGCTCTTTGGGGGAGACCTACGTTCAGCAGTGGACGGCAATAAGCTGATATGATGTTATGGATCTGGTGAATGCCATATAGGACATACTTGTATATTTTATCATAGTTTCGTCTATCCCCCCCCCTTGATATCAGAAATAGGTTCTTACTTATTTACATATCCAGAAGAACTAGGCCTTTATAAGAGACTAGGAACTAGAAATTTATGATAAGAGCTTTTCTATTGTTTACTTCCAATCTGATAGACCAAGTTAAAACATACCATCACGCCTGTACTTCCCGAAGGATTACTCAGAGGTTCACCAGTATGTTTAGGTCCCATGCAATAGGGAGCGAGCCTATTGCCATTATCCGGGTACAAATCCAGCCTTCGAACTGCCACTGAGAATTTGATAGAAAAACCCAAATAAACTGCTCTACCTGGGATTCGAACCCGGCTGTAGCGTAGCAGTCGCGCTTAGAACCGCTATACTTATGAGGCAGTAAAAGTTAAAGTGCCTAATCAAACTTAGAAGAGCAAACTAATTGACTGTTTGGGCCAGGCTATTTAGGCTTAGAGCAGTTTTCCTAAACATATCATAAAATGGTATACCCTGCGTTTCCACTGACGATAAAACATGTTGCAAACATCTATCCAGCTCACAAAGAGTGGAAAGTGTTTGCAACATGTATTGTCGTCTGTGAACGCGGAGTAAGAAACAGATGAGTGCATCAAGCTACTTACACGGTGGAAGTAAACGAGTATCGCTTTTCCAGGTTACTATACTTGTGGTGATCACCTCGCAGCCTTCCAAGCAATCTGCTGAGCAGCCGCGACTGTCGCCCCCCGCCCTCCATGCCGCACCTACTGGCCCGTGTGAAGACACTGCCTGTACTGGGTGAGGTATTTTTTAAAGAGTAAACCTTGACAACTTAATTATGCAAGGTAGGTAAGGCCCAAATGATCCCCGGGAGACTTATTGTACCACACTGCAAAAAGATTTTTTAGGTATCGCCACACTTTACTACCGCTCTGAAGTTGCATCTTAGACGTTATGCCTCGGCACGTAAGTATTTTAAAAATTACTAAACGAGAAAATATTTTATACGCTTTTAAGTACTTATTAATATGCATTAAAATTACTTACCGATGGAATGTTTAAGCTGATTGAAAATTAAGTAGTTTTAATAATATTTTGTCAGTTGCGGAATATGCCATGTTTCGAAATATTATTTCGTAAATTTTATTTACAAATGTTTAACATTTTGACAGATGGTTGGTCGTTGACGGTTGAGCGCCCATTTTCATTTTTTTCTTTTGCTACTGTAAAACAAAGGATGATAAGAAAAAGGTTTATTTCACCAATTCCAAAGGTTTGTTACCAGGTGATTTTTTACGTTCATTAAAATGCGACTCTTGACCTACCTAATAGAAAAACCAAACAGGGTCTAAGCTGGAGCATCTATGTACCCCTTTCAGGCACAGTTGGCTTGCATTAGGTGAATCTTGGCCATAACAGTTGGTACAATATTGCTGAACGCTATGATAAGCGCTTGTGCCCGAGGCTTGACGTTTCAAAGTCAATTACATAAATTGTAATTCAACTTTAACAGATCCAACTTTATTGATGTCACATATCAGATAGTAGCTCTGGGATTTATCGACCTACGCTCATTCTATAGTCTGTCGTACGTCTGTATAAACCGTTTAAGTAACAGTATGCCGCTGTCTGTCTGCGTTCCATCTGACAAAACTTGTTTAATTTAGTATTATGTGCGTCATTCACACCTTTTTCGCCCTCAGGGCTATAGGTAGAAGCTGCAGAACGCCATTTCCTACGATTCTTTCCTATGCTTGGTCCACATTCGTATTAATTATTAACCTTTTAAGTTCCACATATTTTAGGCACAATGCAAAATCTAATGTTTCGGTCACCAACGACCCGATCGTTCCGTTAGCATCTATTACTAAAACAAGGTACCTACGTTAATGTTAAGTCGAACCTCATTGCCTGCCATGGGCGTTCAGAATCGGCGGGGGGCAGCGCGTTTTTTTTTTTGAAGAGGCATTGTGTTGAGGCATTCACATCCAACACAACTTCGATAGATGGTGGCTTAGTTCTATTTCGATAGATGGTGTTGGCATCGAATAAGATCGCGATATGGTTTTGTTACATGGGAATAATATATATATAATTGATTTTGAAACATTATTCTGTTTGACTGCAATAAATAGTATTGTCCAAGCCGTGGTTTTATTTCCATTCCACGAGGATCCAGAACTTGTTCACATTGTGTATCGTTAACGGAACTCCCGTTAAAGGGTAGTAAGTTATATCAAAATGAAACCATGACCATCTTTAGCGATATATGGCAATATTGTGAATCCTTCAAATTATGTTAGTTTAACGGTGGTTTTACTACACTATGCAAATAAAACATCAAATTGTGTTTTTCACATTTTGTAATTCATATAAAAATACAATTATCATTATCAATATTATACATAATCGCATTTGCCAGCGAAGGCATACAATAGTTATTTTTAATAAAAACCACGACTGCAAAACATGAAATGCTAAATTGAGACAATTTTAAGTACAACATCAACACGAAATAGGCACAATCAGTCTGTTATAAAAAGTATCAAAATCATCGAAACGCTAACATACTATCGATGTAACACCATCAATTTTAAGCCTTACGTTAATAATCTCTAAACAGCTAGACTTCAAGGCAGATGAATTAACCAACATTTGAAGATAAAACAGAAAATTTCCCAGATATTGTGGTGTATAGAGCACAGCAAACATCTTGGCAAAGATAGAAAGAGATAGCTGACACAATTAAGTATGACAGTCCAAACTACGCAGCACTAGCCGTCTCTTTCATTTTATTGCCAAGATGTTAGCAGGTTACTTTAACTGCTGTCGCGCAAATAACGTAAATTATTAATTTTCTGTTCAATTTCCAAATAATGTATTTCCGCCTGAAGTCGAAAATTGCATAAAAAATTTAAATAGTTCAAAGTGTTAAATTAGTTTTGGCTTTGAAGGAAAGTCTTAACCAAATTGTGACCTTTAGATATCTAATAGATAGTTTGGCTAGCAGAATACGCTTCGCTTTGACACAAAAGCTGAATATAATGCAAGACTAAAATATAAGAAAAATAATTTCCTAACTAAATAGGTAAATAATACTAGTATTGAAAAGAATATCCTGTTCAGTAATATTAAAGAATTCTGCGAGGATTGTAAAAGAACCATCGTTATCTTATCAAGCGAACATTGAGAGACCCGACAGGGGACCAGGCGGCGATCACATTTTAAACGAAACTATCTACAACCAACGCAACTTTAGAAAAAAAAACAAAAGCACAGCATACCCTAAATAAACCTAACGAAACGTTTACGTGGGCCGATTGCGATGTTCCGCATGGATAAGCCCAATTTGGTTATAATTTGGCTTGAGAGATACTATAATAGCCAGAAAGGAGAAGATAAAATCGTTAGTGTTAAAAGTTCCCATGATAATGGCCATTGGAGTTGTAGAAATTTCATTCCAATCTCAATTTCAGGTAGTAAATGCCACTAGTCGGATTCTAATCCAGAACACTGTTGACTAGTGCTTGTAGTAATTAAATCGATCGACCACATTGAAACAGGACAACGGGAAAGTAATTAATTATCATGGGCACTTACACATTCGATATACTTCTCTCTTGCCAACTAGCACTGTATACATTCAGAATTTCTATACTACATCAGGACTTTCCAATTTCTTAGTTACCCAAAATTCTCGTCCCAAATCCGAATCATAAAGTAAGTTGTGAGCCCAACGTAAACGAACTGGTCCCACCGGGAATCTTCAGAGCGACGAAACTAAGCTGTTGTGGGGGCTGGTCTTACCAGAGCCCCGACGAGAACCCGCCGGGGGGAACCCGCACGCGCTTGGGGGGCTCGGCCTTGGCCGGCTCCGACGACACCGAGCTCACGGGCTTGGCCTCCACCGCCGGGGCCGCGGCCACTGGGGCCGGGGCCGCCTCCTGTGGGCTCTTCTGGCCGTTCTGGCTGGGTGCGTCTGTGCCGTTAGCGGACTTCGGCTCGTCTGGACCTGTAACGTAACCATTGTCGAGTTAATAATACCGACGTATTGATTTGCTCTTCTTATACGGGGCAGATAAAGAATATTTCTATTATAAAATTGCCAGTAGAAGCCCCAAGACCCGAAAATATAAATTACTAGAAGATTATAAGTGCGTGGTGACCTCTGCATAGCCCTTAGAGCGTGATAAGGTGGTGATGGTATTGTTCCCTTTGTTATATTTATTCCTCATATTCATAGTAATTAATACATTTTATTGGTCCCACATATTATTATGTACAATTTACAGAAAAATATAGCAAGGTCTATTTCTAGCTAGAGGCCAATGGGGGTGATACCTACTTGTGTGATGTTTGAAATATTAATGATGTAATTAATTATGTTCATTGTGTAGTCAATAAATAAACAAATTGTTAGAAATATATTACGAACGCGATGTTATCATTGACTCACCAACAACGGACCCGATCGTGGAGGCCGGAGGCCCGCGGCGCTGGATCTGCTGTGGCTCGGGCTCCCCGCCGAAGATATCGGTGTGGCCGCCGCCCGGGGGGCGCAGCACCCGGCTGGACAGACGCGTGTTGTCGTTGAGACCAACGTTGAAAGATGTCGACGTCATTCTAGCACTGGAATAGAAGAAAGGCGATTCTGAGTCAAGCTTTTCTTCACACTAGTAAATCCCAGTTCTAATAATCATTGCTGGACGCATGCCTTATATCTCTGAAATCGACTCTCCCTCGCCCACGGAGAATATTGCTTACTAGTCCCCCAAATATAACTCCGTAACTCACGAACAGCTATTGGAAATATCATTGTTATTCGTGCATTATTTTATTTGGATAGGAGTTTCTGTACAGATATAGATTCTGCCTCCATGAAAGCCAATAAAGGCCCACGGGAGTGTTATCGCCTACTTTGAGAAAGCCTAAAGCGTTTTAAACTAAAAGACCGTCAATTTACAATAGTAATTAACTACTGGTAAAGGGTGCGTGCGTGCGTGCGTGAAATAATACTATAATCAATTCCCTAAGCCTGCTGGCATACCGTGCAATTCAAGGATAATTAGCACCCCAAATAATCTTAGAAGAGCCAGTCCAAGGAGCTAGATTTTCTTGAGGACACAAGGATCCATTTATTGTACATGACAAACTCATTTTTACTGGCTCCTAAACTGCAAATTCCTTATACAAGTCGGAGTGGTTTCGGAGCAAGGGCCCAGCATACGAAGTGGGTTTATGGGTCAAATTTCGTATTGGTAAGGATGCAAACTTGTTTCAATATCTCTTTAATCTTCGCAAGTTTCTTCCTTATCGAGTGGGAAGAAAGTAATTTGCGTAACGTTTACGAGCCGCTTTAAGAACTTTTTATGACCCGCGAATCGCCATTTTGTGCTGTTTTTTTGATAATCCTTTTAAGTTAGTAATGGGCTTTCACTAAAATGCCCACGACTAAAGTTAAGTAACTTTTAAGCCTAGTCAGAAATACATGGTTAAGAAAGTTTTTTTACTACAAATTAAAGAGTAGATAAGTATCTATATATAGATTTTCTAAATACAGCTATGGATAGCGGGTTTTTACAACGATGGACCGGACAATATTATTTATAAAATATTTGTCCTCCAAGCACTAGGTACTTACCTATGTATTTTTTCCTTGTATTCTGAATTTATTATTATGCGACTAATTTAGAGAAAGATAGTCGACGTAATTCTCTCTTCTTGATTTGGAAAGAAGTGCCACATCAAGAGATGTATGAGGAAATCTAGCCAAATAGAACATTATACATATACGAGAAATGTTCCGGAATTAACTTTGTTCTAAAAATTCCTTCGCCTGTACAAAGAAAGAAAAAAAGTATGCATTTCCGTTGACATGACAGAAAATTTAAAATTGCATAACAAGAAGCAATAAAAAGAAACAGATTCTATTTTTTAATGTATTTATTAATGACAGTCGTCCAACTGTGATTTTGTAACTAAATATCTGATTTATAATTAACTTATAATAGCTTGTTCCATATAAACTATTAATAAGTAAATATCAACTTATAAAAAACATAATGGGTAATTAAAGCCAATAAATTTCTTATTTTGTTGTAGCGAAAACTAAAACCATATTTATATTTAATTTGTTAGGAACATTAAAATTTTCAAATATCCTATATCTTCAAAAAAAGTGTAATAAATAAGGAAACAAAGATGACAAATAGGGAGCAATCAATCATTTATATATTTATAAAATTACTGTGCATACTTACTTAAATTAAAAATGATTAATAGGTAATTTTTAGTCTTTACTTATGTATGCCTCCTTCAGTACGGTTTATAATGTCAATATTATTGGAAAGTACAATCCAAACACAACTGTTTATAGTCATGTCAAGTTCTTTATACAAAACAAAGAATTTTTTTCATAAGTATATTATTTATATCCGTCAATGGGAAAAATTCTTTTGCCATGTTCTCATCGCAAACAATCAATAAAAGTGTATGGGATGGAACTTATCTTCATGCCATTTCTGTAATATTCCGATCTAATTATAATAATGCCTGGAGGGGGCGCGCACGAGGAGGACATTCATCGACCTTATTGGTAAGTCCTTCAAAAAGGTCAGATGCGTAGTAATGCGTAGTACCTACTCGTAACCGGCCTGTACAGTCACAATCACAAATATGTATACATTCGGTAAAATTTAACAACAATTTTCTCTGAAACTATTGATTACAATTATGAGATGTAGTGCTGACAGAGCCTTTTAACACATACTTTACTGATTTGTACGATATTTCGACATTTGAATTGATACTCCAGAAGGAATAGAAGGAAACTGCTTTCGAATTTCAGTGAATGTGTACATATTTTTACTCGTGACTGTACATATAATATAACAAGATGTACGATGTTAAAGAAATTATAAATGACTGGGTGTGCCCTCAGTTGGGACTGGGCTACTCAAAGCCATGGTTATATCTTTCAAAAGGCTACTTGAGGGACATTGTGATACCTGGGGTACCTAATAAAATATTTGTTGTACCAGGAAAGTTAAGAAGTTAAAAGATATGTACTGATTATTAGTTTTTTTTTTTCAAACATTATCAGTTACGAAACACCTACGCCATTTAGCACAAAAAAATATTATTTACTTTTTTGTTTGCTTTCATAAAGAAATATCGTTATACGTGGCAGGCTTGCAAGTATCATAGCACTTAACGTTTCTGCCTACTCTAGGAAAAGGCACGAGTGTGTTTTCTGTAAATATTTTAACTATCTCCTACGCGATACAAAACCTTTAACGTAGAAAAGTCAACGCTCTTACGAGTATGACGTTAATTCCCTTCATTCAATTCTTATCAATATCTATAATCCATTGAGAAATACAGACGGCTTGTCATTATCAAATAAAACGCATAATTTATCAATTGTTTCATATTTACGTAATATCATCTTGTCGGACATTGACCCTAAAAGGCTGCCGAGTTGGATAATCAATACGCAGACAGACCTCCTCTCTGTACTAGAGTGAGTGAGAGGTATCTCTCAGAGTCTAGCTCACTACGACAATCCTTTCGGCCATTTCGATTTTTAACTCCCAACGCAAAAACGACGGCGCACGGTGGGCTGAAAATCGGCTTTCATAGACATAGCGATTTCAATTTGCAAGTGCCGGATTTTTTGCCGGATATCGCTTCTATTAGTTATTACTATATTCAAAAATGACACCAGAGTTAATTCTGCACAAAAACGAAGGAATTATAATTTTTTTAAGAAAATTTGGATGGAGCTGGTATTAAAAAGTTAATTATCTCGTAAACAGCAAGGAAAACCGTAATATCCTTACAGGTGGTTATAGTACTAATTATTTATGATTTTTTGACATATGTCATATAACGGTTATCGCTGCTAATTTTTTTTTAAAAATCGTCAAAATATTTTTATTTATTTTTACATAAGAAACGGTTCCTTTTAGTGACTTAATTAAGAACATTGTTAATTATGAAGAATGTTATTGATCCAAATATTAAAAATATATAAAACAAGAAAAATATTTTTAAAAATAGCAAAAATAGAAAAAAAAATTCAAATATTATACATTTTCCTTATCACTGTCGTTCTCGGACTCCAATTTTGAGTCAGAATCCAGATTGGATATATCTAAAAACTCGAACTCACTTTCCTGAAACTGAATTTTTGCGAGAGTTTCAGCAAAAAAGCTCTGCTTTCTCTTGGCATCTCACTTAGGCCTTTGTGCACTTAGGAAAGGATCCGAAGAAACAACAAGCATATTTAAGATATCTTGATTAGAATCTTGCCTGCTTCTTTTCCGCGAATGATATTCTCGGAACCTCCTAAAATCTCTGTTTCGAGACTCTGAGGCTTCTTCCAAGAGAGTCCGAAATTGCACTATATAAGTTTTCTCGATTATATCAGCCTCGTGTATTAATAATTTATGTACGGTTGACGACATGTAGTACCAGTCATACAATTCCACATACTTTTCTGCTGTTTTGCGGGCAAAATCATTAAATTTTATTCTCGCCTATCAATCTCGATCTTCTCGCCAAATTTTATCGCTTGCAAATATTTTAGTAAGATCTTCGTCCAACCCGGTAATAGCTGCAGTTTTATTGGGATACTCGAAAAACTTTCTAGCGGTATTCACGCCATTGGTAGTTCCCGAGCCTTGTTTCACAACATCAATCAACAGATTGAGCTGAACTTGAATTTATTTTGAATACATTTTTTATTTCATTACTTCTCGCTGCTCACCGTTTGAAGTCGAGCCTATACGCAATATGTAACAGACATTCCATACAATTTATACGTGCGTGTAGGGATGATAAGCCAAATTTGTATACGTCAGCACACACAGTCTTTGATGTTACAACATCTAAGCGGTTCATTTCCGTAGGTTTTGCTAAGCACAGGTAGCACGATGGATTTGATCTGGCCTCAGAAAGGTCGATCACTGTCATAATTAGTTGATGAGTCACCATGTTATTATTATGTACTGCACTCTGTGGGGATAAAGGCCCGAATTTCATCATCCATTTGTTTTTTGAGACCGATGACAACTGCTTCGCTCTCCTTTACAAAAGTTAACTGAACTGGGCGTCAATACAAAGTTGAGCATGGTTTTCGGTTCATACAGTATTATCTCCATCTGTCAGTTTTAGTGGCACCAAGGAGGTCATGAAAATGCTTGCATCATCTTGCTCACCCTCCATTTTCTGCTTGTATCGGCTTTGGTTGGAAGCACCATCAAATCCCCACTTGGATATACGCTTTAGCTGCTTATTTTGCACATCGGCATTGTCAGAAAGTCTTTGAAGAATCCTCGTCACCGTGATGTCAAGTAAAGCTTGAAGTGTAATCCTAGCCGAGGAATCCGTAACTGACACTGAATGCTTTGGAGGGTAGCAATCAAGCTTACTTTGTTGCACTTTATAGTAGGATGGGTAAATATCCATAGCACCTTCCCGAATGGCAGCCTCTCGCAAAGTAATATATTGCCACTTTGAGAGTTTTAGTGAAAGGAGCAATCCAGCGCTTTCTCTGCTGTAAATATGACTGTTTTTACTGATGTCTTAAGCGTTTCTTTAATTTTAATAACTGCTTCAGGCTTTTTCAACGTGTATTCGATCACAGATGCCATATCCTCATGCCCTTCTTTTAAACGCGCTGTAGCTGCATATGCCAATTCACTGGAGTCTTCGCCTGTATGATCATCAGATCTTCTCTTTTTCTGTTTACTTCCCAAATCTTTGAATGGTTTTCGAGAGCAAAAAAATTGTGTAAGCAGTTGCACAGATGTGATCAATCTAAATTATTAATTAAAATTTTAGCCCTTTTATTGCAAAACGTCGATAATTAGTTAACTACCCTCATTAGAGTTTTGAAAGATGAGCTAATAAAAAAATATAATCGTCAAAAAAAAACTTAGAACTCTTAACACAACTAATCAACAAATTAGCTTACTTATCAGAAATCATTAACAATCATTTAATCACCTTTTCAGACTTCAGACAGTTACAAACAATACCACTTACTTGGTACCAAAATACCAAATAAAAATATGTTTTTACAAATTTTAAAACTCATTTTGTATTGATACATAGGTATCTAGCTCAAACATAGTTGTGTAAGTGTGGATGTACGCTAAACCTCTGACTAATCCTTCGGGAATATAAGGATGATGCTATTTTATGTTACGTGTTATTAAAAGTCTGTGTTCCTCAACTTAAACACTAAAGGAACCGTTTCTTATGTAAAAATAAATAAAAATATTTTGACGATTTTTTTAAAAAAATTAGCAGCGATAACCGTTATATGACATATGTCAAAAAATCATAAATAATTAGTACTATAACCACCTGTAAGGATATTACGGTTTTCCTTGCTGTTTACGAGATAATTAACTTTTTAATACCAGCTCCATACAAATTTTTCTTAAAAAAATTATAATTCCTTCTTTTTTGTGCAGAATTAACTCTGGTGTCATTTTTGAATATAGTAATAACTAATAGAAGCGATATCCGGCAAAAAATCCGGCACTTGCAAATTGAAATCGCTATGTCTATGAAAGCCGATTTTCAGCCCACCGTGCGGCGTGTTATAAATTTCGACGTGTCTGTGTGTCTTGTCTATGGGATCGTAGCTCCCGAACGGATGAACCGATTTTGTTTTTTTTTTATTGTTTTCAAAGGTGAATTAGTCGGGAGTGTTCTTAGCTATGTTTGATGAAAATCGGTCGAGATATAAAGCAAATGTCGGGTTTTTTTGTTTTTTTTTTTTTATTTAAAAGTTATTTAAGAGTGTTTAGCAGATCCTTCATCTATAAAACCATTTCTAGAGAATCAGTGTAACGTCTGGCCCTATTGGTAAAGTCGGCGTACGTCGCGGCTGGCTGCTAAGTGTGAGTTCCACGATTCGATTTGTGGAAAGTTTTTCGACAACATTCTGAGAAGCAATCCTTATTATACTTTATAGTATAACTTTCTCCTACAGATTAAGCTACAGGGGGTAAACCATATAAGGGTATGGTGAAGAACGTTATCGGTTGATGAATTTCGACCTTTCGCACCTAATAATAAGAGTGAGTCAACGTCGATTGTCTACACGTACTTACCAAAGACAAAATAAAATAACTGACGCACATCACTACCACTTCTTTGTGCATTGTTCGCGCAAGCAAAGGAAGTACCAATCTGCCGCATGAATAATTGTTGTAATGAGCTTTCTATCTGATTTTATAATTATGTACATACATTATAATTTCCAATAACTACCTCAATAGAGCAGGGATCAAAAGCGCGACTGCTACGGTAGAGGGCTCTGATTTAAGTCAACAGAATACGAATAATGTGTATGTATAGCCTTTTCCAAATTTTGTTGAGGTTCGCTTCCTGTCACGGCTGTCGGTATTTTAAACGTACCAACTGCCATCAGAACTCCACAACTCAATTTCTGGACAACACCGATATTCGAATGTTATCGGTTATGCTATTTTTGGGCTTCTATCACTAACGATTGTCATAGCATACGTGTTCGTATGACAATCGGGACCACAGCTTAACCTTGTAGATCTGTTGAACAGTGCAGTTGATAACTTAGCCACAAGCCCCTCATATATCGATTGACAATATCACGTCATAAATCAACGTACAATGATAATTAATTCCAACAACGCAAATCAAAGTCAATCAAGCAATTTATTCCAAGACAGCACTGTCTAGTGAAACAATACAATTTGTCATAACTTAACCGTCTAATATTTGCAGACAATACAAATACGTGATAGGCGAACTTTTATGGCAGTTTGATGACATAAAGGATATTTAATCACCTGAAACTAGGCCACCTATGATCTAGATTGGCCTAAAATTGGGCTGACCTGGTTCAGAACTGGTCGAAGTTTGGAAATTGTCCTTAATGAGTTTAGGGTCACGGGCCGACGCTAAGTTAACTGGGGCAGGAGTTTACTATTCATCATCATCAACCCATTACATTGTCCCACTGCTGGGCACGGGTCTCCTCTCAGTACGAGAGGGATTAGGCTATAGTCCGCCACGCTAGCCTACTGCGGGTTGGCAGACTTCACACGCCGTCAAGAAAATCTCTCAGGCATGCAGGTTTCCTCACGATGTTTTCCTTCACCGTTTAAGCGCGTGATAATTAATTATTAATACGCACATGACTTCGAAAAGTCAGAGGTGCGTGCCTGGGATTCGAACTCGAGACCTTTGACTTGGCAGTCCAATGGTCATATCACTAAGCTATCACTGCTTTTTTTTTTTTAGTTTACTATTAAGAAAAAAAAATGGATTAAGAAGACACTCATCGGAAACATCGAAGCAAACCATAATATTCCATGACTGCAGTTTTATTCTGTACTCTGGTGACATGTTTATTATATCTAAGTATGCAATTACACAATCTGCAATTTCTCCAACAAGTTTCGAAGAGTTTTCTACAAGTCATGTCTGATAACTCTTCAATAAGTACAGAGATAACCCTACCGACTTCTAGTTTTGAATGTGACCCTGAATTCGGAATAGATCGAAGTCAATGATCCGGCAAATAGCACGCAAATACGGTACTTTGCCGTAAAAGACATCTGCATATTTATGTCTATTAACTAGAAGAGCATCCTTATGGAGACCGAATTCACTTTATAACTCGCTATGGGTGATAAAGGAATCAGGACATCTTAATGACACTGTTAGGCTGAGAAAGCCCCTTTGGATGCATCAGAAAGTGATTGACATTGGAGAATCGAATCTAAAATGGGTCCTAAATATGAAAAATAATCCAGAGGAATAGCTGGTAGCAACTTCTATACCTCCTAGGCTAACTACAATGCGAGCGCGGTCGATCCTTAATTTTTTTGACCTTTTCCTAGCAGTAAAATATAAGCAGAACAGGGGGCTAAAATGCCCGCTTATGATGAGTAGAAAGAATATATGAATTGATCCCAGAGAATTGCTAACAGTGGCATTAGCAGCTTACATGACAAACTGTCGACAGACAGCCGACTATTCGACGAAATACAACTTCTATCTACGGTTTTCATTTTACTAGTTCAATAAGAATGCAATACTAAACAGCTAGTTGGTTATTGGAAGGTTGATTGATCAATATTAATGAATATAAACACCTCCCTCCATGATTACAGATTACCTTTACCCCGATAATACGGATAATCTTATCAACAAGCCTTCAACAAACAAAGGGCTCCGATTATGGGTGAAATTTTGGTATTTCCATATTCTTCTATATGGAGTTCTATTTAGTTATTTACCTTCGTTTAAAATATTAGGGCGTAACCATAATATTGATCTAGATATCAAACACAGATACACTCGTTCCCTTATTGGAACGAACTGAGGAAAGCACACAAAACGAACGTTCATATAAATTCTAAGCTCACCCGACAAAACTTAAAAGCCTGCGTTCCCATTGAGGGACCACATTTGAATTTTGAGCTTTTGAATGCGTCAGCCTTTAGTAAAAGTTCCCAAACAATTGTAAATTCAGCCAATAATTTGTAAAAGCAGCCACTCAAAAGTTACAATAGGCCAAAGGTGGTCCCTCAGTCGTGACCCACAGGCATCCATATCTCGTAACCTAGTGAAAATTTACAACTGCTGTAAATGTCTACTCTTAGTAAAAGATTTGTAAAACCAATTTACCAAATATGAACCCTTTCCGTTCACTGTGTAAAAATTGCTAGCATGCAGAAGGTGGTCCCTCAATCGTGCACTATAAGTTCACCTTGAGTGAAGACCACAATGGAATTAAGAATTTTCGTATGGTTCTAGCGTTAGTAGAAGTATTGAAAAGATTGTAAATTCAACCTCTAGTTTGTAAAAGTAGCCATTCAAAGAGTATACTGGATTGAAGGTGGTCCCTCAATTGAAACGCTTGTCAAAAGAAAATATCAATTTACGTAGCATTCGGAAGTTTAATAGACCAATACTACAGTCTATCCTTTAGTAAAAATTTTTACTAACGATTACTATACTAAACAGTATAAAAAAACGTGTAGTTTTGTGTTAAATAACAATAACATTCCCGCGGAAAAATACTAGTATCGAGGTGACCACACAACAGTATTTTTTAGGATAAATAAAAACTAGTGACTGGTTTTTTATCTTAATCTTTATTTGTATTTGACTTACCTGTACTTATGTACACCTACACTTTACCGGTATGTTTAGGGGGTGAACCTATTCCTATCAACCGGGCACAAATCCAGATTCCAAGCTGCTATTGAGAATTTCATAGAAAAACCCAACAACACTGCTTGACCTGGGGATCGAACCCAGGACCTCTAGCATAGCAATCGCGCTTATGACCTAGACTAATTATAAATTGAAAAACTAGACTAATGAGGCACTCATTAGTCTAGTAATTTTTTTTTCCAACCTATGACGTCATAACACAATTTATATGATATGAAAGCTTGTCGCGAGATTTACCTGTGTAGATAAACAAGTAAATTAAATTAATTAAATTATAATTGAAAAAAAAAAACTAACTAAGTAAATACGTAAGTAAATACGTACTAAGTAAATACTAAGTACATAGGTACAAAAATCTCGCGACAAGTTTTTATATCATATAAATTGTGTAATGACGTTATAAGTTGATAGTAAAAGTTTTAAATGAAAAGTTTATTTTGTTATTTATGGCGCATCTAAATAAAATCTTGTTTTTAAAGGGTTTTTTTACTTTTAATTTATTTTTTTGTGTATTTTATCGACAAACCTGAAGAACCGATTAGCGAAATACCTCGAACAATAAAAGTCAAACAAAATGGCTACAAATTAGATGGGGCTTTATGCCCGGATATAGCGCCAGTGATAAAAAAAATAACAATATGCATGATAACTAGGACCTACAAGGCAACTCAGTCAACTTATGAGTGTGTAAAAAAATATAATTAAGTCGACCAGTTACCACAAACAGCACCCGATCACCAGTATAACGTTCAGTCAAACATTACAAATGAGTCAGTAGCAATGTGTATATTATTTTTTTTTCGTTTGGAGGACTTTTATAAATGTATTTATTTATTTATTTATTTATACTTTATTGTACACCAGAAAAAAAAATATATATATAAAACACATTTGAAAATAAAAGAATATACAATTGGTGGCCTTATCGCTATCTGCAATCTCTTCCAGGCAACCTTAGGATGGACATAACTGAACTGAACTATAAAGTGGGGTTGAGCATGGTGCACACAATTTTTATACTATATAATATTTATACACATATAGATACATAAATATAAATACATAATGTACCTAGGTATAACGTAAGTCGCCATAAATAAAAGTAACTAGTAAGACTTATAATGGCTGAGGTCGCTGGCGCTATGCCCGGTAACAAATTCAAAAGCCCCAACTATTCGAAGGATTTCGCTAGTCGGTTCTTCAGGTGTCCTTTAAATCGAATAGTCTCTAGAAAAATCCTGCTGTGTGGTCACCTCGCTCAAGTATTTCTCCGCCGGAATGTTATTGTTATTTAACACAAAACTACACGTTTTTTTATACTGTTTAGTATAGTAATCGTTAGTAAAAATTTTTACTAAAGGATAGACTGTAGTATTGGTCTATTAAACTTCCGAATGCTACGTAATTTGATATTTTCTTTTGACAAGCGTTTCAATTGAGGGACCACCTTCAATCCAGTATATTCTTTGAATGGCTACTTTTACAAACTAGAGGTTGAATTTACAAGTTTCAATACTTTTACTAACGCTAGAACCATACGAAAATTCTTAATTCCATTGTGGTCTTCACTCAAGGTGAACTTATAGTGCACGATTGAGGGACCACCTTCTGCATGCTAGCAATTTTTACACAGTGAACGGAAAGGGCTCATATTTGGTAAATTAGTTTTACAAATCTTTTACTAAGAGTAGACATTTACAGCAGTTGTAAATTTTCACTAGGTCACGAGATATGGATGCCTGTGGGTCACGACTGAGGGACCACCTTTGGCCTATTGTAACTTTTGAGTGGCTGCTTTTACAAATTATTGGATGAATTTACAATTGTTTGGGAACTTTTACTAAAGGCTGACGCATTCAAAAGCTCAAAATTCAAATGTGGTCCCTCAATGGGAACGCAGGCAACTTAAAATGCTACTGAGCATTTCATGTAAGTTATCGTGCGTTGATCTAAATTATCAAAATCAAGATAAACAAAGCCATTAAAATAATGATATACTTTTGATACAATTCACAGTTCAAATTTAAAGATAGCAAATTGATGTCCTCAGTGTCTGTTAATTGTAAGAGTATTTAGAAATAAAATCACAAACATTAGAGCATTGATTTTGTTGTATTTGGCTAAGTATCTAAACCAGTTATCAGTGTTTGCAAACAATGTGTGATAAGGTGATAACTGATACATGCCCAGAGGTATTTTCTTTTCATTTTCTTGACGAGAAATCTTGCAAAATTACAGATTATGAAATAGGATAAATCGAATATATACTTAGCAAGTGGACTCAGTCTCAGGCGGAAGCTTGTTAAATATAAAATAAAATTGAGCAATCCTTTTCAATCAAGACGATTAGATTAGTGATTATCTGTGAGTAATCTATTTATTTAAAGTTTTTCAACAAATGCGTCATTCCATTCGTTACAGCTGTACGTTTTGAATCACGATTGACGAATAATGGTTGTGCTGTGACTAAATTACAGTTTCTTGGTAATGTTTTGAAGATAAAATTGTTATTTGGAACTTGGGGAGTTGTTACTTGTGGCCTGTCTTATTCTGAGAAACAAGGATGTAACTAGCTTTGACTAAAGAAAAAGTACTCTAATGGAGATTTGGTTTAATCTCTATTTGTAGTCTGTAATCACTGAATGAAGAAAATCTCTGCAATCAAGCAGAGAACATTCAGCCAACGCAAAATGTATGAAGCTTTATTCCACACGAAGAGGTTACTCACCTAGGTACCGTAGACCTACACCACCTGGCACTTACTTTAAAAATAGATAATCAGGTACTTTTCTCTTTTAAATGAACACAAAAACATAATAGTAAGTATCTGTGAAAAATATATTTAACAATTCTTATACCGGAAAGTGTCTAAAATTAGCCATTCCGAACTTCCGCGTTAGTAAAATCACCGTGATTCTATTCATACATACCGAGACTAGTAAGGAAAATATCACGAATGATATAAAATATGAAACATTTGCGCCCAATTGTCTTTACATTGAGTTTTTATGCAGAAAAACCACTAGCGGATAACTTCAGACGCACAAAGTTATTTCGAACGAACTGTAAGTGAAAGCAACTTTAGAAAGAATAGAAAGAAAACAAGTTATTCACGGTCTGAAATTAATTACATGAATGAATTGAAGATAATAACAAGTTCTCATAGTATCTCAAGTATTATTACAGCATAGTATTCATTATTTATCTCAAATGATCGTATTGTACAGAGAACCGGAACGATATGGCTAGCAGATGGCGTCGATTCGACAGTTGTTCTCATCGCGCGGCAAAATAAGCCATATTGGATAAAAGATGGCCGCCAAATTAAATAATGACAGTGCGCTGAATCCTGTCTAGTCGATGATAAGCGGCAGTTATTTAAAATAGGTACTTGGTTCTGTTAGTTTAAATTGTCTTTCAACAACTAGGATTAATATACGTGCCGAGTTACGGTATATTTCAATAAATGATGATAGTCACGAACATTAAATGAATGATTCACTTTCTTTTATTTTAAAATAACTGTTTTCATACCTACCTATTCAAAAAACATTACTTAAAAATATTCATTTAAAAATATAAAATAAACATACCATATTACCTGAAAATAACCTATATTAACTACTTATATTTAAATTATTTACCTACTCCATTGTTAATATTTTCCTTATCAAAAATTGAAAATATCTAGTATTTAAAATAGTCATCATCATAATCCATTATGACACCATCGATTTTAAAAGCTCCCCGACCTGACCAACAGAAACTCATGCAAAGCAAAACCAATGTTTGGTAGAGAATTCATTCTACAAAATATTGGTTTTATCAAAATAGGTCAAGATCTACAAAAATCCTTAATCATGGACTACCTAAGACATGCTAAATATTCAGATTTCTACCGAAATACCTAGTTCGAATGTAAATAAATTACAAAAATAAAATGTCGTGATCAAAAATCGTGCGTTTGCCTAGCGTGTTGACATGGAAATCAAAAATTCAATACAAACATACATTAGCGTGCTACCTACCTATTATCTACCATACCTATGTATTCCTAGTATCATTCTAAAAAAATGTTCACCCCCGTTATTAAAAACCCATTCAATTCCAGCCCCATCATGCATATTTTAATTAAAAAAAAGCTTACATTTTTGCATCATAAGATTCAAAGGCAAAGGAATTTATAAATAGTGTAAAAATAAAAGATTATTACTACAAACCAAAAACAGAACATAGCAAAAAATATAAAAACATTCAATATGATAGAAATTATATTGTGCAACAGACTGACAAACACAATTCCGCACCCAATCTGCAGACTCATCAAAAGCTAGGTATTAATATAAATAATACCAATCATCGGTTTGCGACAAAAATAGATTTATTAACATTGATAAAATGCAACATTACATATTTACGACTAGTAGGATAAACCCAAAGCCTCTGATAGGTTATTGAAAATAAGGATTAGATGACATTGTTCGTGAAGCGCTTTACAAACGCGCGTTTTCCAATATTTTATTTTTGAAAAACGCGCTTCAAACGCTCGTCATCTGAGCCTGATCAAATTAAATAACTGTCACGATATGCTAGTTTTCATTGGATTCAGTCACGCAATAGTAATAAATAAAACAAGCAACGTGAAATAATTTAGCGCTAACCCAATAAGAGGTAAAACCACATTTATACCACAACCCCACACCAAATCACAAAGCTAATCCTTCAGATGATGAAATGTTGTTAGGCTACAAAATATCATTTACTGATTAATGAGCTTGTTTAAAATGGCGTGGGGTGGCATAAGTGTGGTGCTGCCTTATATTGCAACAGCACGCAACAAAAACATGTAATCAGCTAGGGATGTGATTATACTTACCAATTTTCTAAAGCCTCTCGATTGGCAGCCATCCTAGTCAGCCTAGCAGAGTGGGCGAGATATTGAGATGTCTTTACGTAATGTGTGAGTTCTTTTAACACTGTAACGAGAAAGCGATGCAGTCATGGAAATAGAAAAATGTCACACATGCTGGTTAGTGGTTAATGATAATGTCAAAGTTTTCCACACAGAACATAAAATAGTATTAGAAAGCGCTTAAAATATCGATCGGTCCTGAGTCACATCAGAGATATACCAGTAAACCTAAATTATAGCTAAAACATGTATGTATCCTAATACGACCCTGCGCGAACTAAATTCTGAATAAGATTCTGAACTTTTATATCAAATTGAAAATACATCAATGTAGAGCTCTATCCATAATAACCATAGCAATACATTTCGAAACCATGACAATATCGATATTGCAGGGGGCAACTGGCTAAATGTGCAAACAATGCGAACGTAGGTTTACCCGATGAATCACTCCATCCATAGCCCGCCGTTTTAGGGAGCGGACACATAAGCAAGGGCGCGCCGTGCGTGCGAGCGACACGAACATTTTAGCTTTTTAATTTAATTTAAGCGCTCATATAGACTAGATATTTCATAATTAAGGTTAAACTTTATAATGAAATACCTGACGAAGTAACCAATTGTGACAGCTTCCTTAATTTCAAAAAGGGTCTAGAAAGTTACGTTAGCAAAAAATACTAACACAAAAGAAAATCGATCACAGAGATGCTTACTCATATGTCTGTACATTTCTCATTATGTAAGTGAACTGTAATGTTCTTTTTTTGATTAATAAAATATCTTTAAACCGAAGGTTACACACCAAATAATAATTACTATGTCATTTCGTAAGGAATACTTTATAGGTGTTATATTAGGATTTTTCTCAAATAGTATCGAGGAAACACTGCTGTTCCATAACTCCCGAAAAGAGCAGGGCCATCAAGAGAAAGCAGTCAGCTATCCCCACATCACGGTATTTTAGAATTTGATCGCGCCTATCTACACGCGCGACTAAAAACCCGAGCGATATGTGCGCACCCTTACGCGTTAATAACTATTCATTACCTGCGTTTGTAGAGTACTCAGTAAGGACTACAACCGGTCATTTGATCTAGGAAGCCAGCGGAAGGTATAGTTACATTACGATCAATATAAATGTCTGTGTCACGGATTGGAAGCGTGCATTTGTTATTATTCGGTAGAACGACAGACGACGAGAATCCTAATTAGGATAAGAAAATCTATGATAGATTGTATTCGGTTACAATGGCACATTATGTTATTTATAAGTACCTGAAATGTGTAGCACTTTAACTTTACACTTTTTTGTAAAAGGCCCATTATCCATCCTGTAAGCCATCCCAGTTACAATAGCGATCGACCAGAATAATACCGATACATTATTACAATATATTAGCAGTCTTCCAGGAAAATTATCAAAAAACGTATTGTGTTGTCATTTTAGCATTGATCTCGAATGTTCTATACAATGAGAGGCAGAAACAGCACCGTTGTTATACAGGTAAACGAGAAAATAATAGATTTGTTGAACGACAATCCAAGTCTTTCCAAGTTATATGATCAGAACCGCAATAATATAAGCCTGTCCTGTGTAGACGTTTCTCAGGGTATTCAAGTTATAGAACAAACAACAGGCATCCATATTCAGCGCAGCGTGGCAACAACTCCGTATACAAACTCCTTGCAACTTGAACATAATACCGAGCTAAGTGCACAGAGGTCGTAAGATAATTGCGCATATTGCATTAAACACTCCTTTGATGGCGGCAGACACAGACAAATTGCGGCGAATTTAAATAATTGAATCTAGACCTTATAGGGACGTCCAACGCCTTACTTTTGACCGGTTAGGCTAACCGGTCAGATAAAAGGAAGGCGTAGTGGCCACGAAGCGAATCGAAAAGCAAACAAAGATTCAGAGTCCAATACTTTTAGTTTTATTGCAAGGGAACAGATTCTGTTCAGCCCACAGTCACCCACAGGCCACAGCCGAACACAATCGAAGCCTTTAGATTTATGCTGCCTTTCCGGTCCTAAACAAATTCTAGGCCCACATTCAACTACCACAGTGTAAATGGATCGAATACAGATTGAGTGTACTTTACGGTTTAATTTTCTCCTCGGCCGGCCTCAAATACTCTTGTTATAGCGGCTCCATAAAAGTAGGTATTACATTATAATACTTAGGTGACCAAAGAGTATATTTGGCTAGCTCAAGCGCCTGAATCCCCAAATAATCCTATTAACCTGTTTCCTCCACTAATTTGTTCCAAAAAAACCGACTAATCCGCAACGAACAGCGAATTTCTAGCGAAAGACTTGCTACGGGGAAGCTATAACTAAATTGTACCAACTCGTTTCAAACAAAAAATACCCTTATCTACATCAGGCCTTTGAACACAACACTTCTACTGTTCTGAGCTCTCAGCTCTAAAAATAATTATTTATCATTATATAACTATATATAACTATACAGTTGCTTATCGTAGAACATGTAATCAAGCGAGGGTAACCCGGTTACTTAACGAAGCTCGGAAGCAATGCTATCAACTTGTTTCTTCTTGAGTAAAACTACATTTCATCACGTTTACAAATTCCATGGATTCATGCAGAACTAATGAGGACATTGAGAACCAATCTCAGTTATAATGATGTAAAAAACAACAAAAGATTTATTCCAAAGTGATTGGAAATAATCAACCATATTCGGAAATAAAGCTGTTATGATTTTGATGAGGCTAAAGAGACTGACACTCGTAAAAGGAGCGAACCAAGGCCAGAATAGAAAGCAAAGAGTAGAAAGGAGTACGAGAAGATAAAGTATAAGTTAACTTCTATACCATCCACCATCTAGGCAAGATCACCAAACCACCCAAAAAAAACGTTGAACAAAGAGTGCGACAGTAGCACCAAGATGATCCAAGATGATTCTACAATATACTTCGAGAAGACTTAAACTGTCGTTAAACGTATCTTAACTCCAAATAATGTAATCTGAAAGTTTATATTGTAATACAAAAGATTATTATTCTTGCCGAATGAATCTTTGGACCGTAACGTTTTGCATAAGTCCCTAATGAAAAAACTTAGTTTATGTCCTTCATCTTGGTACAATAGGAAATATTATGTTTGGGAGTTTCCCGATTCGTCGAGGTCTATCTATCCGGAAACCGGGACTACGTCCCGGAAAAGAATAGCAAAGGAAGTTGAATACGGTTTTAGAATGATATTCATTGTTGTTATATATGACAATTCAGAGGTAATAAATACTGATATTAAAACTTTAAACAGCTTATCGGTAATTCACTCATTTCCTAAGAGAAACCAATAATCTAGACAGCGAGTAATTGAAAAGCAATGGGTATCAGTTGCTTTCACATTCTAGGGAATAAAAGTATTGAAACGAATGCTTATTAGTAGTCTGTATCTATCCGCTTTTGACGATACATATAATGACCCTAATGCCCATGGGTTCCTTTTGTGGGTATGTTGCCTTCAAACATCGTCCAAGTTCTGTTCCAGCATTAATTAAACCTTTAACTGAGGGCTACCAATCTTCTTCAGCTTCTCTGAACCCACTGCAGGACATAAGCCTCTCTCCTTACATAATTCTTCTCTTTTACGCTAATCTGGTCCAAGTCTTTCCGATAAATTTATTTATATAATCGAACCATTGCTTGACTCGAAAACTTGTTTAGGGACACAGGATAACTCTAGTCTGCTGTGAGATTTGTTGCCAAACCAGCGCCCTCGGGCAAAACAAGTCTTGGCAACATTCCAGGAAAACCCAATGACTAAGTTAGAGCTTATCTAATTAGTCTCCTACTTATTTATCGTTCCGTAGTTTGTTAATCTAATTATATCTCGCATGTCGAACAAACGATCCGAAGAGTTATTAATCTAGTTACGCGCTCCAAATTTAGGGCAAAACTAATTATTAATCGATATTACGTTACAGAACAAAAACCGTACATAAACGAAGGTTCATTACATCGGAATGCACCAACACACGAACAGAGGAAGTGATGGATGCAATAATAACATTGTACATGCTATTATGGAGCAGTGACGTTCTAAACAGGAACCTCCAGGAATGGACAGTGGGTGTCCTTTGTGGTCTGAGGCGTTGTATCTGAATGCTCTTTGTGTAATCTATGGTTTTATATGAATAATGATTTATTTAACAAATGGACCTCTTTGCAGATAACAAACTTTGTATTGCAAAGGAAATCGACATTACGGAACTTCTGGCAAATGAAACTAGGTTTGAAAGGTTTATAAATGTTGTCCATAATATTATATTAGTTTGGACTATATAAATAGGTATATTCTATATTCGATCAGAAATTGAATCGTTATATTAGTTCACAGATAAAATCAGTCTATAGATGGAATGTTTAGTTTTAAAAGTCCAAACACGGTATAAAACTACATCGGTTTAGATTCGATTGTTATAGGTGCTATCCAAGTGTTATGACGCACTTTAGACCGAACAATATATTTTTATAGGCCGATTTGAATACAAATAATATTCATTCGGAATATTTTTTCTCGGGTTTATTGATTTTATTGAGACTAGCTGTATAGCCTCGAGGATCTCGATGTCCCAAAGCTGTGGGATTTCCCAAAATCCAGTCATTCAACATCAATTTGCATCTGGAATCGCCAATTAGAGCAGTGCTTACATTCTGGTAGCAAAACATCATGACTTTTACGCCTATAGGAATTGGGGTTTAGGAATGGGATTCCTTATAGTTTTTAAACGTTTGCAGCCTGCTAACCAATAGAAAAGCGCGAATGCCGAGCGTTAAGTTCGGGGTGCGATTGCGAGATCGAGCTGTTATTATCCAGGGTAGCTCGAAGGTTGGATTTGTGCCAATTAAGTAGCAATAGACTCGCCCCCTATTATATGGGGCTTATAACATACTGTCGAACTTTTGGTGTATCCTCAGTATACTTATACAGCTCTGCCTAACCCTTCGCGGGTCCAGGCGTGATGGATCTTTCAAAAACACCTATCAAGTTAGTTTTGATTTAGACATTGTAAGAATTATGAGGAAAATGTAATTTTCAGTTCAGTTTCAGAATATGTTTGAACATTTATAGCCTACTTCATTCCTAGAAATGTGATACAGCTTTCAAGACCTATAGAATTGACACAATGCAAAATCTATTGTTTCATTTTTCCAATTAATTATGGTAAGTACACTACCTATATTTAGAAAAATATAAAATGTTACCTATGCAAGTTATTATCAGGAATTATGCCAGTATTCTGACTGTAATACGAAAAACTCATTTCATTTCATCATTTCATAATATAAAGGCACTAAGAAATTGATCTAAACAATGTATTATTCATTGCCTAGCGTTGTATTAAACAAGATATTGCTTGGCTGATGTGATCTTTGACACTTAAAATAGGTACAACCACGCATCCCTGAACATTTAAATGAAATAACTTAGTAAGTTCCTTTTTAAAAAGAAATAATTTATTTAAATTCCTGCATAGATTTATTTAGATAATTTAGGAAAGTCCTTAAATCTTCTCATTCAATCATACGTTTCTAGTATAACCTGACCTCTCGTTGTTTGGAATACCTCAACAAAGCAGGGTCAACTTATACTGGAAAAATATATAGCTTGATGTATAGCTGCATATACTTAAAGATAGAAGCATATTTGGATAACATTGCAAATACAAAAAACAAAGGACTATGGCACAACGTTATTGACCCTGCATGATCAAATGTGAAGGGTCAATATGATAAAACATGAGAAAGTGATAACAGAGGTTAATGACTCATTTGAGTGTAATAATTATGGGAGAAATATTAAATTTATTGACTGGAAATTACCTTCAATTATTTATTTCTAGTTCATGGATATAACATATTAATTAGGTACTCCTAAGGCTAATCTCTGACCACTTGCTTTACTTGGGTACATGGCCTATGGGGACATTTTGAATATAACCTACGAGTTAACTTATATTTGTAAATAACATGTGAGAAAACTTAACCATTGTTATATAAACATTAATAAAACCACTTTCCAGTTTTGATTTATATACTAACATAATTGATTGTTTAGGTTTTAACATACTTATATATTTTTTATCTGTAACAGCTTTGCTGTTAAAAAGTTTTGCACAAAGGAGTTCACAAACCATACTTTATCCATAAAGACAAAAAAAGACGAATTAATTTCCTTTGGAGGTAACAACCAAAGAGGTTTTATTTTTAGAATGCAACTGCTAGCGACATACCAGACAACGAAAAACCGCAAACCTTTCAGTCTGTAACGGCACAAAATACCGCAGTGCACCTACTAGATACACCACAAAAAACCACGACAACATGAAACCCGACAATTATGTGTAATATTAGAAGTTTTAACTGTAAAATAATGAATCTATCGCACATGTAGTGCAGTCACTCCATTCATGCGGCAAACAAAATAACGGTTGATTCTTTTGTTCCAACGATCCGGGCGTTAGCGTGTTGAAATCCGGTAAAATCCGATTTTTAACGCGTTTCCATATGCAAATATGCGGTGTAATCCATACGCCCATGCCAAGGGAGTTAGATATCTCGTCCTGCGGCATCAAAGCGCATTGACCTTTACAAAAATCTTGAAAAATAACGGCTCGCGTCTGTCTGGCGGCCGGTGTCAAAAAATATACGCATAAAATAAACGTACTCACCGAATGAACAACACACTCAATGATTTCACTATACGTTTTTCAAGACGGATATGGTAAATAATGCGCTGCCAAACCTTAGCCTCTCTTTAGAATTTATCAAAGAAATTATTACTCACCGACTGATCGCTGCTCTTCTTTTTGACGGAATGCGTGTCACCGTATGTGTAAGTGAGATAGAACTATGCAGTGTTGCAAGGATATTATCTAAAAACCTACCATTTTATCATTCTGTCTTTATCCATTCATCAGTCCAAAATAACTAAAAATTTGAGTTTTGCTTATTTCTGTGTGTTTTATCTGTTTTTTAAAAGTATGGGCTGGCGTGATAGTGCTTGTTATACTAATTTATTTTTCAACATACGATTAAGCTTTTAGTTTAACAAGATGTAGATGAATATCAGTATATAACACGAAGTAACTCGATGTGTTAAGAATGGTCACTCGTCCCATCCACAGACTGACCGTAGCAACGAAGTTTAACCTTACAGATCTGTTGATAAGCGCAGTTATAACTTAACCATGAGCCTCACTATTGGGTCAGACAGACAGGTTCGCAACAGATTAACCTATTCAATTCCAGTTTAAGCATCTCGCATTGTGCTTTCTAACTAACTACCTGGATTTGTATAGCTCGACGTGTAGCCGTGCGTACAAGGTATGTACGTACTTTACTTCTTATTCCAAATTATGATCCTGACAAACTCACAATATAAATTATTATTTTATTAGTTTTCCTTCCCACAAATATTATAAATTTAAACTAAATACATAACGTATAATTTTATTACATACAATCCAATCTATGTTGAATACGCTTTTTGGATTGTGACCTGTTATCACGTCCCAATAAAAAAATATTTCTTTTAGAACGGTAGAATTACGATTTAAATTGCAACTTTATTTAGAAAACCGATTATAACCAGTTCTTACTGGATACATATCGTTCAAAAACATTATTTTAATTATTGTTAATGGGTCAATCCGTGGAAATCCATTAATGGCGAATATATGATAATAATAAATTGAATATCATAGCTGCATTCTTTTTTATTTTACATATCATTTCTTACATGTTTTTACGTAAGGCTCCACTATCTAAAATAATTCATCATATTTATTTAATTTATTATTTCAGTTAACACGCACCAAACGTCATCACCATTTACTAAAAAAGGTCGAATATTAAACTTTCTTATTTATTTTCTACAAACTGTCAATGCAGTTTCCGTTTTTTTTCTCATATTTCGAAAGTACACATTATCTAAAATAACATAATAAATCATGAAGTGATTTGACAACAAATAACATATAATAAAAAATAAGATAAATTTTGTCACACAAATTCGTCAACACCGTTCCGGCACCGTCAAAGTTGCATTTCTCGAATGTTCTTACTAACTACCGCGTTCGAGAAGCCACGCCTCCTTTCCTCAAGCCCCTCAGTCTCTCTTACGAAGCGAAGCGGAGCGCACGTCAATTTTACCGCGCAAATTTTTTCAACTAACAGTAGTTTGTGAACAGTTTGTCAATTATATAAGTCATCACCATTACCACAAAAAAATCAGGTAAGTACCAATACTATATCTTTTTTAAATATGCCCATTTCTGTGTTTTAGGTACATAACCATAAAAATGGCTGGTTTTGCTTTTGCACCGTTGTATTTAGGTACAAAAATCGTAATTTAAGTCATAATCGTCATAACCATCACCATCATTACCATTTTTTCTTGGTTAATGGTAATGATAATATGTGAATGGTAATGACATACTGTGTGTAATAAATCCTGTTTATTGTGTTTGCTTTAAAAAAAATCAAATAGCCTATTATTATAGTCCATAATATGTCTAGTTTAAATTTTTTCATGTAAATATTGATGTTAATTTATTTATGTTTTTAGATAAATCATGGACAGAAAAAAGAAATCAAAGCAAAATGAGCGGTTACTGAAGCAAAAGATTGCTAGAAGAATAAAATACTCTGAAATCAAGGCAGATCCAGTTCTCTACGAGTTAGAAAAGGAAAAAGAAAAAAGAAGATATCAGAACAGAAAAGATCAGAAGAAAATTAAAAGCGTGAATGAATTATCTCCTCGCGACCAACGGGAAAAAAGGAAAAAATGGCGCGAAGCTTCTAAAAAATACAGAGAAAATAAGAAGGAAGAGTCTAAAAAAAAACCAGAGGTTCCTGAGGTAAGTGTAATTATTGATACAACTATAAATGCAAGCAACAACAGCAGTGAAATAGAAGTAAAATATGAAGATCCCTTAAAATTAAATCAATCTCAAGCTAATGTAAAACTTCGAAGAATTCGATACTTAGAACAGAAGAAAAGAAAGTACCTTATGAGAATAATTAAGAAACTTAAAGAGGAGAACAATCAGTTAAAAGTAAAACTTAATATGTGTAGGAAAGAAAAGAAGAATAGAGAAAAAAATAAAATAAAATCGGCTGAAAAAGTTAAAAGAGTGATAAATAAAGAAAAGGATAAAGATGATAATCGGATTCGACAGTTGGTAAGAAAAGTGCGCAACTTTTATCTTGACGACTTAAACAGCACAATGGGAGCAGGAAAGAAGGAGTATATAACAAGACTGAAAGTACAAAAGCAAAAACGCTACATGACTAGCACACAAAAAGTATTACATCAGAAGTTCATGACTAAATATCAAATAAAAATTAGTTATAGCTTTTTTTGTAAGCATAGGCCGTTTTGGGTGTTGGCTCCTAAGAGTGCCCAAAGGGACACATGCAAGTGCATAGTTCATGAAAATATGGATCTCATGACCAAAGCATTGAAATCATCTTCTATTATAGACGAGCCAGACTGCGATGCATTACTAAAGAGTATGTGTTGCTCTATATATGAAGATAAATGTCTGAGACGAGAGTGCCAATGCTGTAAAGATAAGTTAGTACAGTTCAAGGAATTTTCTGATGATCAAGAAATTACTTACTGTAAATGGATACGTGCGAGAGAAACTGTTAAAACAAAAAAAGGCCAAAAAGTTATAACAATCGTGAAAAAAGAAGAGGTAATAGCCACGCCAAGAGAATTAATTAATACTTTGATCGCAAGTTTACCAGCATTTTTCAAACATATTTACAAAATCCATAACCAATATATTACTCTGAAAAAAATTAAGGATTCAATGCCTGTTAACTGTGCTGTAATTCATGCAGACTTTTCTGAAAACTATGGATTAAAATTTAATAAAGAAGTGCAATCCATGCATTTTGGTGGAAGTCGAAAAGAAGTCTGCCTTCACACAGCAATAATCTACAGTTTTGATTTTGCAACTAGTTCAACAAAACCAAAATCGATTTGTACAACGAGTTCTTGTTTGAGGCATGATGCTCCAGCTGTTTGGGCACACTTTATTCCTTTGATACAAATTGCCATCAAAGACAACCCATTTATAGACACCTTACATATTCAAACAGATTCGCCGACTTCTCAATATAGAAATAAATACATATTTCATATGATTCCACAATTACACAAAGAATTCCCACAAATAAGTACTATTACATGGAACTACAGTGAAGCTGGTCACGGCAAGGGTGCTGCCGATGGTGTCGGGGGAATAATAAAGAGGACACTTGATTCTTGTGTTAATCATGGTACTGATGTAGGCAGCTATGCGCAATTTATGCGTGTGTGCAGAGACAATATTACTAATGTGTCCCTAATTGATGTACCCGAAGAAAAAATCAGTGAGATAGAGAAAAAAATGCCAAAAAACTTGCAGACATACAGAGGAACGCTAGAAGTCCACCAAGTTTTGTGGAAAAAAGGAATCCCCACTTTGACCTTTCGGAATGCAAGCTGCTTTGAGTGTGACTGCGGAATGGTATGCGCTCATGGGAAACACCTAGGATTTTTTAATATATCAAAAAGTTTGAGCTCGCCCCCTATTCCTGATACAGATAAAGTGATACCTCTCATAGCTACAAAGAGACATTATGGTAACGAAGTATTCGCAAATATTACTAACACGATGCGGGCGACCACATCAACTGTGGGACCTTCTAACATAAAGATTTTATCTAATAAAAGAATCATATTAACAAAAAAATGAAAACTAATATTATAGATAGTTTTAGTGTCAACTGTATTTCAAAATTGATCTCATTTTATAGTGCTTATTTACAAATTTTGTTTAAGTCACTTTTAATTTCTTTTCGTCACCGGAAAGCCAAAAGACCATTTTACAGTACTAGGCATTTGAAGTTTTTTATTTTATACAAAACCGTGGCTAACTTTTTTCTAATTTAGTAATCGAAATATGGTAAAGACAAAAAATTATTGTGAAATTATTATCTACATACTGGAATCGAGATAATAAAATTATTGTGCATTTATATTTATTGTAATTCTGGAGATAACTGTCGCTAACTAGCTGAATGATAACTTCAAATGGCTCTACTGTAATGGTCTTTTGGCGTTTATGTATTATTGGCTTTCCGGTGACGATATTATCATCAATAAAAAAAATTCTGGGCTCTTATGATAATTTGAATTTGTTTTATAGTTAAAGATAGTTCTTATAAATTAATTGTAAGTCATTCGACCTTAATTTCGCAGAATTAACCAAAAAATCGTCTTTTCAGTGAAAAATTTTATTGTTAGGATTTTTTTAAGCTATAGTTAAAGATAGCTTAAATTTATTGTAGTCATTCAATCTTAATTTCCAGAGAATTAACCAAAAATCGTCTAATTAGTGAAAAATTGTATTGTTAGGATTTTTTTAAAGTTATAGTTAAGGATAGTTCTTTTATATTAATTTGTAAGTCTTTCGACCTTAATTTCCAAAGAATTAACCAAAAATCGTCTAATCAGTGAAAACTTTTATTGGGATTTTTTTAAATTTACCTTAAACTATTCGGTCGTTATTGTTAAGAAAATGTATAATACATACTTTTGAGTATGTGTCAATCGTTGATTTGTGATATTTTATTATGATTAAATAGTGATTCAAAGCAGAAAAATGTGCTATTTACTCTCTTGCATCATTCCCATTAACATTTTGTCATTCCCATTAAACAAAAGTCATTTCCATGATGAATACGTCATTACCACTTCAGTTAAATAACTTTGAAGATCGATAACTTCTGATTCTCTTGTTGGATTTCCGTGCCTTCAGTAGTTCAGTAATGATTATTACAAAAACTATTTATTTTTTGCGTTTAGCACGCATTTGCGACGATTTAAAAAAAAAATACAAAATAAATAAGAAAGAATCAAAACGGCGGATTCACCCTAATATTAAAAATAGTAAATTATTTAGTATTTTACTGATACCATATTATTTACAAATATGAATAAAAATAAAATTTCTGCTCTTACCTTCGTGAAATAATTTATATTTCTAAACGTAGAACTATAGTGTTGCTACCAATGATGTTTAATTATATTATAATTAGTTAAAACGGACATGTTTAAATTCAAACAACAATAACTCGATATTTTATAACATCACATGGTAGCAAAAAAAGTTACTTTTAATCAATATCAATAACTATATGTATACATACATATACTCACTTCTTTTTCCCCACACTAAACTATAACTTAAATGAAATCAACGGTATTTACTTCAAAAACTTCTTCGTGATTCGTTCAGCACGGTTGGACTGGACCAGAAGGGATAGGGTAATCTCTTTGGGGCAATCATACCCACAGGTTCGGTAACATATTATGTTACCGAACATATATAATATGTTTTTTTGTTAACTTTTAAACTTATAATTTAATATCGTGTATTTTTTTAAACAAAGTTATTGATTAATTTACTTAATCGATTAATTGTTTTCGTTCGATTGTATCGGTAAAATTACATTAAGATTAAAAAGTCATTTACTGGACAACCCTAACAGAAACGTCTTGTCCCGTTTTGTTTAGAATTTTTTCAGAGGAGATAAATTGTTTTAAAATGGAAGCAGCAACGGAAGATACCCCAAAAGAAGGCACAGCAAATGTGCAGTCGAACGATACCGTCACTGTAAGTGAGAGCCTTTTATATAAAACCTAGCGGTTTATAAATAGAACGCTATCAGATGTCGGTAAACGATTATCTTATTTTTAAGAAAACTACTGGCTTTTGAGGGCATTTCAGTTATTATAGTTATCTTTCATAGGTATTAAATTATTATTTAATGTTCATTGAGCCGAAAAAAATATAAAATCTTGTCAAAATAGGCGAAAAAAGTTAACCTGAAAGTTTGTTGGCACTTCGCCAATTCCCGTAATGTTTTTGATATTTTTGTTCGCAAGCACGTTTCACCTGCTTTCTGCTTTTATGGTTGACTATAATACAATGCCAAATTATTAGCTAACACCTATAAATCATGATGCAACTAGTTAATAAATCCACTGGTTGCTAGGAGAACAAGTATTGTTTTATTTCTATTTACCATATAAGCTTATTAAGCACTTTCATCTGTCAGAGTCAAATTTCCTGTTATTGTGACATTTGAGCTAAAATTAATGGTCCACAATAGAGTCATAAGTGCCGCAAAATATAATACCGTTTATTGTTACTACTACTTTTATTAAATGTCAACTGTATTTGTAATATTTATATTGATTTCTATCTATCTACAATACAGTATTCAGTCTATATTTCTAATATAGGTCAAATTAATATTTCACTATAGAATTCGGTAAATATCTTCTTTTTGCTGCCTGTATTTTGTTTTTATTTGATATGAATAAGCTGCTACTAAAACTCAATACAACTGCTTGACCTGGGAATAAAACCCAGGACCTCTAGCATAGCGGTCACACTCAGGACTACTTTATTTAATTATTTATCTTCTTAATCATTGCAACCAGAGATAAAGTTACCTGTGGCAAAATATTTTTGCAAATCATTCTTCATATAAAGAGTATTAAAAAAAAAACAATTTATGGACATGGTTACAGTAGCACTGCAACCGTAGTCTGTCTGTGGTGATCTTTTCAGCACAACTAGGTTCCAATAATATTGAATATCAGAATAGAAGTAGTAAATTTACTAGGTGACATTAACTTTAAGTTTCCCAACAGCAGAATTTAAAAACTTTGCTTTCCAGGAAAAATTGCCAACACAGACACCGCAGCTGGAAGTAAAAAAAGGGAAAAAGGATGAACGAACTAGAAAGGATGACAAAAATGTAGAACAGTTCATGAAATCATTGAATTCTGTGCCAACCTTAGAGGAGAAATTGTCTCTAGTGTGTAAGAAGTATGTCCAGACTGCTGATGATAACAAGAAGATGCAGTTTTACATCAAACAGTCCGACAAGCGCTATGCATTGCTCTTGAAGGAGAAAGAACAGCTGCAACTGGAATTTAATAAGACAATTCTTGTTAAATCTAAACTAGAGAATCTCTGTAGGGAGCTTCAGAAGCAAAATAAAGCTATAAAGGTAAGATATAAAAATTATATATTATCTATGAGAGGATTCTTATTATTCTTACAATTTTTTTAACATTTTAGTAATTCTCAACATTATAGTAGGTACTTCTTTAAAATTTACACTATTTACATTATGTTATATACAAAAAGAAAAGAAAAGACTAAGAAATTTAAAAGAGACAAGTATTTTATTTTGATTGGATATCACATTCAGCCTGCATTATGACTGCCTAATTAGTCTAGTGGTCCTAAGCGCGACTGCTACGCTTGAGGTCCTGGGTTCGATCCCCAGGTCGAGCAGTGTTAGTGGTTTTTTCTATAAAATTCTAAGTAGCAGCTCGGAGTCTGGATTTGTGCCTGGTTGATGGCAATAGGCTCGCCCCCTATTACATGGGACCTAAACACACCGGCGAAGTGTGGGTGTACATTAGTACACCTCTGCCTAACCCTTTGGGGAATACAGGTGTGATGGTATGTTTTGCTATGTTATCCCATTCAGTTCATTAATTATAAATAATTAATTCTATATAACAATGTATATGCGTCGCTCCACTGTCTCAATATTTCAACTCCTGGAAAAAATATAATCACAGCTTATAAAAGAAATGATGGCTGTATAAGAAAATAATAGGGCTATTTCTATAGAAGTAGAAAAAAATCTTTAGTACACCCCTACAGCAGAAAAATAAGTTAAGAGCAGCAAACAAAATCTGTGGTTTTACAAAGATCCTGTTATTATGTATCAAAATCACAATACAAAACATAGAGAGTGAAAATTTGGCATTAACCAAGCACAAAACTTGAAGATGCCACTTGGAATATCATAGAAAATCAATGTAACATCCTGGCAATTTATGCCAATGTGAAGGCATGGTGGCCAGTAGACCTGTGAGACAGTTGTGGTACGGAAAGGCCAGCACATCAAGTTACCACAAAATTTCAAATTTTTACAGGAAGAATCTCTCCTGAAAATCCGTGAAGAAGAAGAGCGCCGAAAGGAGACTCAGGCTAAGTTCCAGAACACTCTGTCGGAGATCACAGCCATGTTGCAGCAGAACAACGAGAAAAATGTCAAGCTGCGGGACGACAACATCAGCATGAGTGAGAAGTTCAAGTCTGTTGTTCAGCAGTACCAACTGAGGGAACAACAGGTAAGTTGTTTTGTTACTTATTTTTTTAAATCAACCCATTATATTGTCATGAAATGAGGCATTGAAATGCCATCTCTTGAAATGAGAGTGGTAAGGCGATAGTTCACCATTTTCGCCGAATGCTGTTTGGCAGACTTCACACACCCTCTAAAATCTGTCAAGTTTCTTCACGAAGTTTTCTTTTACTGTTTTAAGCTAGTGATCATTTATTTTCATTAATACACACATTTTTGAGTTGTTTAACTATAAAAAATTTACTTGTAAAAATGTCTTAAAAAGATCAATTTATAGAAATAAATGTCATTTAATCTTTTTTTTTTGGGTCGCACATTACTAGTAATCTTGTTAACCCCTCGTGCTAAGCTAAATGCTTGTATTACGAGTGGGTTCACGTTGGTAGTGCAATAGGTGCGTTTCGAACCAGAAACCACATCTTAAGTCCGACGCCCTACCCAATAGGCTACTACCGCTTTCACCTCAAGATCTAAGACTTGACAATCCAATGGTCATCTTACTTAGTTGTCACTGCTTGCAAAAAATAGTTACTCACACAAAGTTCCAGAAATTGGAGGTTATACTATAAGATACATCATAGACACTATTAAAAAAAAACATGTTTAAAATTGGGAATGTTTCAATACACAATACAATTTCTACATCTCCAGGTTGACAAAATGGCGAAACAGATGGCGTTGGAATCCCAGTTGTCAGACGCGAAGCTGCAGAAGGCAAGCCTAGAGCACCAGGCCGACAAAGAGCGCCTGCTGACCGAGATGGAACAGGTGAAGGTGACCCTCGCGCAGTACAGAGCCAAGATCATGGAGCTGCAGGGCACTGAAACTAGTATGTATGCCTGGACTGACCGGTTATATATATCCATACTTCTTCTTTCTCTCTCTCTCATTTAAGAGTTCAGCTTTTGTCGGTGGAGCAACCGCCACTCTTCTCTATTCTCTGCCTTCTGTTTGACCTCTTGATACGATGATAAAAGTTCTTCTAGGTCTTCCCCTTCCTCGTTTTCCTTCAATTTTGCCTTCTTAAATTGACTTTATAAAGTTGTCGTGTCGCATCAAGTGGCCAATCATTCTTTCCTCGCCTGTTTTCAATGTCTCTTAAGAGCTGTCTTCGCTCGCCAACAATTAATAAGACTTCCTCATTCGTTTTCCTTTCCGTCAAACTGATCATCTCCATTCTCCTCCAGCACCACATTTTAAATGCCTCTAACCTTTCTCTGTCTCTCTGGGTTAAAGTCTATGTTTCACAGCCATACATAGTATAAAATGAAGTTGCTTCCACTGTCTGTTTGCTTAGATGTTTTAAACTATTCAACGGATTATAATGCAGTTTTCATCAATAGATAAAGTGATTCAAGAGGAAGGTTTATTTGTATAATACAAAAGCCAAGAAACCACGCGGGCGGTAGAAAGCTATTATATTACAAATGCGAAAGTAAACCACTTTGTGTCAGTGTATGTATGTTACATTTTCACGCCTAAACTGCTAAACCAATTTTGATGAATTTTGGTATAGAGATAGATTGGACTTCAGAGAGCTATAAATCTTTTGTGATGATGTGACGCATTCTACTGCAATAGTTTTACTTCTTCGTTTATATACAAATGTATCTAGTGTGTGTCCTGTCTATGTGAATAAATTTATTTTATTTCTGTCTCTTTCTTTCTTCTTTTATCGCAGAAAATCTATTAAAAGGGACCACAGTGTATAGTTGTAGTGAATGTCATGAACCCTATGACTGTGAATATAGGATAAAAAATGGCAAGTGAAGTTTTCTGCAGGTTGCAGACAATTCAACCAAAAGATTCCAATAATTTCATTATAAATAAAAGGATTAGAAGATGTAATGATCCATGTATAAAAATTGTGTTAATTTGAAATTAAACTTTAATAAAAACTTTAAACATTTAAATCCAGTGTGGACCATAGTTCAGCTCTTGTGGACTTATAGGTACCATTGATAAATAAATTATTAAAATGAGATAAATATTTCAGGTCTTCGCAGTCAGTTAGCAGTATACACGGACAAATACGACGAGTTCCAGAATGCTCTTGTGAAGAGCAATCAGATGTTTGGAGGCTTCAAAGAACAAATGGAAAAGGTGAGTTAAAACCTTTTTAGTATCAAATTGATTTATTCTGTATACCTGTGAAAGTAATGCATTTATACCGTTGTTGAATAGTCTTGAAAAAATCACTGTCAAAGAATTTCTATTTACCATAAATATTTCTGGGTCTTTGTTATTGTAGTGAAGGAAAAAGGAGTGCAGGCAGGATTTGAACCTGCGTTTTCTGGTTAGGTTCACTAGATGTTATGACTACTTAGTCGGTCGACGGGGCGAGCCCCAAAATTGCACGAAATTTGCACGTAGTATTAGGAAATTATTTTCTTCCAATTATGTCGATTAGGCAATTGACTCAATAATAAAATCATAATACAGGTATGTTCCCAAAATGTTCATTGGTTTATTGATTATAATTTAGAATACTTAAAAAAATAGCCATAATATTGCGATTCCGGGATTCGTTTTTAATGGCGTTATTTTAACAGTAAAGTGTTTCACTGTACCTACCTAATCATAAGGCAACAATGAAGTGCCACGCTTAAATACAACGTTAGTTTTTGTTGACCCAAAAGTAGTTTGTACAGAATCAATAACAGAATCGATTGCAATGATTTTTACCCTATGTTATATTTTTTCATTTAAAAATTATTCATGTTGGACACCTATTTTTATTGCGAAAATCGGCGCAAGAAACACTGAAGAGGGAGGTCAATCATTTGCCTCCGTCGCGCGGCGCCCTTGTCTCTTCGTACTCACCCGAGAAAATTAGATAAATGGGTAATTTAGGAGAAACTTTTGAGCTCGTCACCTCGTGAGTTAACTTTAATCAACCAACTTCAAGAAGGAGGAGGCTCTCAATTCGTCTGTTTTTTTCAACCGACTTCAAAAAGGAGGAGGTTCTCAATTCGTCTGTATGTTTTTTTTTTTGTATGTTTGTTACGCGATATCTCCGCCAGTTGTGGACCGATTTTAATGATTGTTTTTTTGTTTGGTAGGTCATACTTCAGAGGTGGTCCCGTTCAAATTTTATCGAAATCGGTTAAGCAGTTTTGAAAATATCAACAAAAATCTAAAATTTGTTTACATCGATGATATTATCGTTTACTCCAAAACATCGCTGTCTTATTGGAGCAGTGCGTTTAGTTGGCTAACAAGTACTTCTAAACAAACTTTCCACTAAAAATTACAAAATAAAATTACTTTTAACAAAAAAGTTAAACCGCCTTCAAAAAATAATATAATAATTTTGTCTAAAACAATTTGGGAAGTCGGTGGCGAAAATAAAAGACCCACTCAAATAGAAGTCACCGACTTCCCAAACTGTTTTAGACAAAATTATTATATTATTTTTTGAAGGCGGTTTAACTTTTTTGTTAAAAGTAATTTTTTTCAACCGACTTCAAAAAGGAAGAGGTTCTCAATTCGTCTGTCTTTTTTTTTTGTATGTTTGTTACGCGATATCTCCGCCAATTGTAGACCGATTTTAATGATTGTGTTTTTGTTTGGTAGGTCATACTTCAGAGGTGGTCCCGTTCTAATTTTATCGAAATCGGTTAGGCAGTTTTAAAAATATCAACAAAAATCTAAAAATTGTTTACATCGATGATATTATCGTTTACTCTGAAACATCGCTGTCTTATTGGAGCAGTGCGTTTAGTTGGCTAACAAGTACTTCTAAAGAAAACTTTCCATTAAAAATTACAAAATAAAGTTACTTTTAACAAAAAAGTTAAACCGCTTTCAAAAAATAATAAAATAATTTTGCCTAAAACAGTTTGGAAAGTCGGTGGCAAAAACAGAAGACCCATTCAAATAGAAGTCACCGACTTTCCAAACTGTTTTAGACATTATTATTTTATTATTTTTTGAAGGCGATTTAACTTTTTTGTTAAAAGTAATTAAATTTTGAATTTTTTCTTACTTTTCAAATCAAATTAAAGTTGGGGTGTTTCGGCTTTAGAGTCAACAAAAGTTAAGGTTGTAGATCTAAAAATATTTTCTCCATAACAGATGTCAAAGAAAATCAAGAAGCTCGAGAAGGAGTCTCTATCGTGGAAGACGCGGTGGGAGACGTCGCAGACAGCGCTCCTGGACATGTGCGGGGAGCGGCAGGCCAGCGAGGAGCGGGCCGGCGCCGCCGCGCGACAGCTGCACCACATGCAGAGCCTGTGCCGCACCCTGCAGGTCACATAATACAACAACACCAAAAATCTTCTACTTCTTCAAATCAAATGTTTTTATTTCAAATAAGCTTTCACAAGCGTTTATGAAACGTTATTAACTCTGGTTGCACGGTTCCAAAAAGTTGACCCTATGGAGAAGAATCCGGCAAGAAACTCCATGGACAAGTGCCTCTCCAGTTAATGGAGGTTGGCAGTCAGCTCCGCATACTTTATCCTGTCCCGAGCAATGCGAAAGAGTTCGACGGCACTCCGCATTCCGGTCCATTCCCTGAAGTTCCTAAACCAAGTCTTCTATTACACACTTAAATAAATATCGACTTCGGTAATAATCAAGACTGAGATTATAAGTTGGACTAGTAGGACTAGTAGTTTTTAGTAGTCCTGAGCGACTGCTACGCTAAAGGTTCAGGGTTCGATCCCCAGGTCGGAAAAAGTATTATTGGATTTTCTATGAAATTCTCAGTAGAAGCTCAGAGTTGTGACCTAAACATACCGGCGAAATGTGTGTGTACATTAGTGCACCTCTGCATAACCCTTCGGGGAATACAGGCGTGATGGTATGTGCCTCGATAGCATTTCTACATGCCAGCAAGAATGGATCGACGTCATGTAGCAGTATGCATATTGCATACTTTTGCGTTTCGTACTGTGAGTGTGGTGCGCCGGAGGCCTAATTCGTTCCTCAGTTCCTTCTCCTTTTCTCCTTTCCCCTTCCTTTTCCTTAAATAGGCTCAGCAACGCATCTGCTACTCCTTTCGTATTGCAGATGTCCATGGACGGCGATCACTACTTACCATCAGGCATCAGGTAGCTCGCCTGCTCGTTTGGCGAAAATCCCATTTTTTTTTAAATAATTAAATATCGACTTAAACACTACCTTTGAGCACCTTGTGTTATCACGAAAATTATGACAAATGAGATGACTATATCTATCAATTTGACGTCCACTAAGCTTACACTATCGCAATCATTCAAGTATGAAGTATCGATACAAAAACATGTGTCAAAATGTGTTACGGTCACTATCATTGATATTGGGTGCTCATGATGTTATCCTCTCTCTCTTTCTCTCTGTTTGACAGCTATTTGTTAAACACTTTGCCAAGTGATCTTCATTATAAGCTGTCAACAGAGATATTTAATAGCACTGCAGGCATCTAACTCTGTTCAGTCACTACCATCAATATGACTAAGAAACAGCACCAAAATCGTGGTTCGTTTTAAATATTTTCGTACCCATACAATTACAAATCAATACTTAGGTGAAAAAAAGATTTTGAATTCTCCTAAGTGACAATAAATGGCTGCAATTTTTCGTACACTTTACTATTTTACTAAAACACACACACCCTCACGCCTACAGATTTGGGTACGTAAGAGTAAGAATTGCAGAAACTATAGACTATTTGACGTCGATTTGCTACGATTCCAGTACGTATCCTTTCTTTGGCTTCTATGGTTATAGGTCAAGCTTATATAGCTTCTATTTTAAGCTGATCTCGTATTGAATAGGCTTTCTATACAATAAGAGCGTATGTATGTATGTTGTAGAGCATCCTATCAATATTGATAAGAGTAATTGTTGTACTGTGCAGTCTGAGCGCACCGTGTTGCTGAGTACCCTCAAGGAGCACAACATAGCGCGTCCCGCGGCGCCGCCCGCCCCGCCCGCGCCCGCGCCTGCACCTGCACCTGTGCCTACTGCACACCAGCCCGCCTCCAATGCTAAGGTAAGCAACTTTTTTTAGATAAATAAGACAATATGAGTCTTGTGCCTAAATAAAAATAATAACAAAATACCCGAAAAGAAACAAGACATTACATAATATGAATTTCTATTACGTGAAGTTTTTCAAGATTAGTTCATTTATTTATTTCGTATGTCATTAATTAATTTTTTCTCGAAAAAAAAAATATTTGCTTGAAATATTTATAGTGTTTTATAAGATCTGACAATAATAACAATAAACTGTTCTTAATAATTCGCTCGAAGCTTGATTCTTTTTTAAACCAGAGCTACATAGTTTATACCTATAAGGACATCAACTTTATAAGAATCATTGATCAGTTTTCTCTTACTAAATCCATTCAGGTTGACGCGATGGCTGCAAATTGCGCACAACTACGTCAAAGTCTCGCACACCTCCAGAGCCAACTGAACACACTCACAAACAAACAGAAAGAGGAATCACCCAAACCAGACCAACCCGAGAAATCAGAGAAACCAGAGAAAAAGAAATCCAAATCTAAAAAGAGCAAAGCAGAAAAAGCGAGAGCTGAAGCCGAAAAAGCTGAAACACCAGAAACGCCAAAAGAGGCTGAAAGTGACGAGAATATCACAAAAGAAGCAACGGAAGAAAGTCAACCTAATACCAATGAGGATACGACTCAAAATGAAACGGAAAAAGTTGATGAAAAAACGCTAGAAAACTTAATACAGGCGATAAACAATGCTAACATCAACCTTTGCGACTTAGAAGTCGTTAATGACGAAACGTCTGAAGAGACATCGCAAGATAACTCGGAAAAGATAGAAATTAACGAAATTAAACCTGACGAAGTCGTCGAAGTCAAAGAAACGACATTAATTGATAGTGTAACAGCGTCACCTGTTAAAGAATCATCAAATAATAGTACCGAAGTCACAAATGAACCTGAAATGGAGATCATAGATACAAATATAAATGTTGTCGATGAAGTTATATCGAAAGTCGTGAACAACGTTCAAAAGGATGTAAATGACGAACAGAATGAGGAACAAAATGTTTCAGTTGTAGAATCGTTGAATGACGAAGTTTCTCACATAAATGAAGTTAAGTCGATTGTCAGTGACGCATAAAATGTTGTCGAATTATAGAAAAACCTCCTTACTAATAAAAAATGTAAAATCATTAAAATAATGCTGTCTCCTTCGCCCGTAAGTCATTTTGTATTTGAAAAAAAGAGACAGCTTATAATTTTTAGTAGTAAAGAGGATAGTGTTTTGGACTTTTCTACGTTGATTTAGATGACGATAAAGTATTGGAACGTATTTTTGTGTCGTATCATACACGTTTGGTTGGACTGCAAATCTGTTACTATTTAGATCAATAAAATTGCCAGTATTAAGTAGAATATCAAAACTGCAGTGTATGTGTCTACATTATAAATGTATGGTTTCAATAAAGTGAATACATAACTTAAAAAGCTTATTTTTTATTACACTCTTTGACCTCTTCAAGAGCATAAAGTCTAAATTGACGCTAGCTTACAGATTATTATTAATAACTAGCTCTCCCGGCAGACCTTGTTCTGCCCTATTTCTTTAAAACAAAATGACAACCAAGAAAATGCTACGCACCGAGGAAGTAATGATGACACGTACATTAGAAATACAAATGAAATGCAACCTCTAATCAACTTGAAGGCATACCAAAGATAATTCTAACGCGCCTTTGTTTTGTTTTGATTGACGTCAAATGATTGACACCTAGGGACAGAGTGGTTTGTATGGGAAAAAGAAAAGGGCTGTTTTTAGGGTTTTCCGGAAATTATTCGAATCTTTCTCGCCGTAAAAACCATCTTTGAACTTCAACGAACATTTAAAAAAAAGAATTGGCCAAATTGGTCCAGGCGTTGTTGAGTTATGCGCTTACCAACACATTTTGCGATTCATTTTTATATTATAGATAATGGCTAACTAAAACAACCAACTACAACCCGCAGTAGGTTAGCGCGGTAGACTATAGCCTAATACCTCTCGTTCTGAGAGGAGACCCGTGCCCAGCAGTAGGACAATGTAATTAGTGGATGATGATGATGAAGAACCAAGTTAAAACCGGTTCAAAAATATGGAAGTTACCAGAAGTTACCTTATGCTTTTTAATTTTATGCTAGACACAGTGTACTATAGTTCTGACGTATGGTTTTGTGGGAATGGAACAGAGCATCCCTTCCCCACTAAAATCAAGTTTTTTTTCAACATACCATTACATAACATACATCATGCCTCTATTCCCCGGAGGGTTAGGCAGAGGTGTACTAATGTACACCCACGTTTCGCCGGTATGTTTAGGTTCTATGTAACAGGAGGCGAGCCTATTGCCATTAACCGGGCACACATCCAGACTCCGAGCTGCTAGGTACTAAGAATTTCATAGAAAATCCCAAAAACACCGCTTGACCTGGGAATCGAACCCAAGACCTCTAGCGTAGCAGTTTTAATAAACATTTTTTTATAGCGGACTGCCATATTAGTAAATACTCTATCTAGTGCTGGCTCTCACAACACAGATTGATACATAGTAAACCTTTTTGGTGTTACGCCTTTTATCTGCTAATGAACCTAAATGCTTGTAAATACTTATGTCCCAAAATTGTCTAATCTACGGTCTAGTGAGCGAGTGAAAGAAATAATTTTTCACACAAAAAAATTGGAAAGGATAGCAAAAGTTAGGCCTTTCACTAAAGCAGAAAACAATTCTCTTTAGGTAAAAACTGCGCCAGACAAACTATTTTTTATTACTTATTTTCCAAAAAAGTTAAGTTAGTGTCGAGTTTGACTTATCGATAATATTTCTTAGAATAGAAAACACTAATTGTCCGTCATTTTATGACGACTTTCGGCATGGGACATCGGTTTTTGGTGTTACCATTTTCGGCATTCTAGAAAAGAAAGGCTTTCCAGCGCCGGCCAAATGTGTCTTTGAACGAGCTACTGTAGTGACATAATCGTCTGCCTTCATCCAATTATTTTCACACATAAAAAAGTGTCCGGGAATACATTAAAAGTAGCTTTACGTAATATAAATATATAGAATTCTAGATTTCAAATTACCAACTTGAGAATTGTTACTGAGAATTGCACATAATATTGCAGATACCGCGTACTTTTTTTTGGTAACAAAGATACAGTACCTGGTACGCAAGGGCCACTAGAACAGCGACTCGTAATGTCTTATTCTGAATGAAACTAAGTAGAAGTTAGCGGGGGCACGATTGTGTCTTAAGATCTACGATAATACAAAAGGTATAAGTTTATTTGGCGTGTTAGCTATATGTAAGGTAGGTACTTAGTCTATCTTAATTATTTAACTATTGACAATTCGCTATTGTAGTCACCAAACGAAATTCTAAACGGAAGGCGTAAAACGGGACACCATGCAGGTTAAATGCCTTCACAATGTATAAGCTTATCGTTTAATGCGAGGTTAGCTTATGTTGGCACTTGTAGCACATTGGGTAATTACGCCAAAATTGGCAATTTTAGGTCCCAGGCAGCTGACTTGGTGATTCGCCACCTGACCAGACAATGGCCCCGGTAGGGTGGAGTTTGTTTGTTATATGCGACTGGCGGAATCGTGGTAAATATGTTCATATTCATATTCTTTATTTGCAGTTCCACAATGGAAATTAGGTGGTAAACTTAATTATAAAATGTATCATTATGGATCCTGTTTGGGCACAGCAAAGACATCAATTAAAATTAATCAGACTTACTGGCTAACGTTACACAATTCAAGTATTAAAATATTACACAAATTTTTAATTATCGTATCCTTACAGACAAAACTTAGGGATTTATTTTATATAATATTATAAGGTAAACAGTACACATTATGGATTATGGACCATGTCAATGTAACGAGTTTAATTATGTTTAGGTACTTAGAATTTTTTATCGGTTAAATATTCATTTATAGTATAGTTAACATTTTCTTATTAGGTACTTTTGGAGTTCATTTTTAAATTTATTTTCATATTCAATATTCTTTATAACATTCGGAATTTTATTATATATTTTGACACGAATTTTATAATATATTTTGTTCACGAATCCATAAAGATTCCTCGCTCAATAAGAGAAAAATGGAAAACGAAAGAATAGTGAAACCTTCGCAAGGTGGGTGGCTAACAGGAAATGGATAAGACTATGAGAAAACTCGTGAGGAAACCGGCATGTCCAACAACCAAAAATTCGAAGACAGTGACCAACCCTCACTGGGCCCGCGTGGTGGATTATGGCCCACTCTCTCTCACCGAGAGGAGGCCTGTGTCCCAACTGTGGGAACATTATAGGCTAATTATGCTAAACGCGTATTTATTTTTTCCTATACGTTACGTAATAAATATTAAATTGAGGGAGGAGGGGGTCAGTCAATTCTTTTTTTTACATAGGGGGGGGGGACCGTGTCAAAAACTGACAAAAATCGTCTTCGTGGCGTGCAATTTTATTTATTCTCGCGTTTACTGTGGCCACACGTAGATGCGTTTATTGCATTAGTGATTAGATAACAACAAGGTGGAAGGTATTTTCAGCATTTCAGTTACAAAAAGTCCGATCAAATTACTAAATGGTCTGAATAAACCTTTTTTAGAATGTTTTTAATTTGATGTTCTTTATTTGTCGATATTGTGTTGAGAAGTTTTAACTTATTTATGATTTTATTTATTAGATATTGATCTGAAAGATTCTAAACGTTTCATTGTTACCCAATAATGTTTCAGCAAATCTACATCTAACTATACTAATTTTATTAAGAGCAAATGTTTGTTCGTTTGTAATTTATAAAATCGACTATTAGATATAGGAACTATAAACTAACTAAGTAGATACTGTATCGATATTAATGTTTTTTTTTTATAAAACTATTTAAAAAAAAAGCTTTCTAGCAATGTGGGTCGCACATTACTAGTATTCTTGGTAACCCCTCGTGCTAAGCTAAATGCTTGTGTTACGAGTGGATTCACGTCGGTAGTGTAATGGGTGGGTTTCGAACCGGCAACCACAAGACCGCAAGTCCGACGCCCTAGCCATTAAACTATAAAAGGCAGGTCCATAAGTCGTCCTTGAAAGAAGAAACTTTAAATATTATTTAGTACTTATTTGAAATTATTAACTTTAATTATCTACGTGATCTATTATTGTGCATAGCGTAGGTACGAAACAATAAAATGGACAGGTTTTTATCGAGATACGAATTTAAACGCCAAACTTCTGCAACACAATAAACAGATAAAACATAAAATAAAATAATAACTGTATTACTTTCAGAAACGTGCCAAATGATCATCGACAATGGTACTCCACAATCACGCTTGGTATTCCATACAAACTTAACCATGCTTAGTCAGAGCCACTCTAATATCACCTTTATATATTTCTAAATAAGGTGATATTGGCTGTGGATTTATTCTGTATTGTTTAGCAATTGTTTGTGGCCGTATTAGCCAATCACGTGACTGTTGGCAATTTGTTTATGAAACTGATTTTTCAAGCTCGGCCCGCGCGTGTTCCCTTGAGTTCCGAGGGTGAGGTAAGATGGGTAGCAATTGTTCTTGTTTATTCGATTACTCTTATTCGATTGATCGTGAAGTAAATCGAGAGGCTTTGCTAAATGATGCGTAGCGATTCGAATTATAAAGTCAAGTGGCCGCGGACGACAATTACCTAATTGAGTGACTGACCTACTCATCTTGAAGTTTTTTCTATAAATATATCATACCTAATGTTGGTTGATTGATAGGTCTGTCTGTTATATTATATACTAAGGAAGTAATGTCCACTCACCCCATTCAATTTCACTTGAGTAAACAAACACATACATTTGAACTAATTTACTACTTAGATATGTATCTTGAAGCACAGATACAATAAAATTAGATCTGTGTCTTGAAGATATACCTACTTTCCATGCGGGAATCAAATCGGCGATCGCAGTTCAAAACCACGCCACAAGCCACAAATATTGACGATTCCTGTATTGCCTAGGGGTGAGCTATTACTGCTGCTTCGTAGCATTGTTGACTCGAACAGGGAATTGATCCGAGGATCTCAAATCCAGCAACCACGCTTGCGACAACTAGACCAAAGACTAATAAAGAATTATTGTTAAACTTTTAGCTTTATTCATAGTTTCAGTAGTCTCTGCATAAAAATGCAGTTTTTTCGATTTCACCTTGGTACAGAAAGCGATTCGGGGTTTTAAAAAATTGTATAATTGAGATCATGGTATAGATTACAGCTTTGCAAAAAAAAAACTACTTATAGCATTGGGCTGTAATTCACGAAATCACGATAATTGTAGTTTACCAAAGACATATTATTATAGGTAGTTTACATCAATATTCTGAAGTTATGTGAATTCATAGGTAATCTCTCAAATTGTAAGGAAATTAATGCATCCGTGAATTTTAATAATTAATTGAAACATTTTTAAATTAAGTATTTGAATAGTTTTAAGTTTGTATTACGATCAGAGGCGGTTTAGGCATGTCTGGTAGACATTTGCGGAGGAATGAGGGTCTCATTCCTCCGCTCCTCTTCAGTAACCCCAGCAAAAATGGGAAAGGTGAAACACACGTGTGGTTTTAGCCGGTAGGTCACCCACTCTGGGTGGAGACCAACACACGTCGTCGCCTTCCCTAGGCGGCGGCAGTTCATGAAGATTCACCACGCATAAAAAAAAAGCCTGGTAAAAAAAAATTTGGACATTTTTGGGGTCGCAGAGGAATGATGAATCTCTCACGCGCAGACTCACGTACAGTGGGTAATAGCTGTTACCTGACCCACCCTAGGTTGGCCGGCGGCGTCTAAGTGGGTCAGGTAACAGCTATAACCCACTGTACATACCATCACGCCTGTATTCCTCAAAGGGTTAGGCAGAAGGGTACTAATGTACACCCACGCTTCGCCGTATGTTAGGTATGTTTAGGTCCCATGTAATAGCGGGCGAGCCTATTGCTACTAGCCGGGTACAAATCCAGACTCCGAGCTATAGAGAATTTTATAGAAAAACTCAACACTACTCGCCCTGGGAATAGAAGACCTCTAGAGCAGTCACGTTTGGGACCACTAGACTAACGAGGCAGTCTCACGAGGCGAGGTGAAACACCCATGATGGTCTTAGTCGTTACTTCACCCTGTATGGGGGGAGTCCTACACGCTCTGTCGCCGTCGCCTTCCCCGGGCGCCGGAAGTCCACGAGGCTTCCCACACGCCTAAATAGTCCTGATGACAATACGGTATTATTATGGTATACACGGCTACAGGTCAACCTATACAAAACCAGTTTAAACTGAACTTGCATTGTACAGTCCTTTACAAGACGAGGCCAGCGTAAACAGTAATACATTGTCAAATCAGTTGTTTAAAGTTAGGAAAGACTAGGTATATTCGATTAGTCAAGACTATGTTCAAGAGCATGTCTGGTAAAATTTACAAAAGGCAATATACAACAATAGACAAAAATGTAATCTGTTAATTTATATTTAGTGCTGAATTAATTGTGCAAGCTGCGCGAAGTCCTTCTAAGTTGGTACACACGCGTACAGATCAAGCTATACAAAACTAGTTTAAGTGGATCTCGCATTGTATCAGCTTTCCATACGATAAGGAGCCAGCTTAAATTGGATTTGTATAGCTCGACGTGTAGCAGTGCGTACAACTTTTGATTAGTTCTAGCTTAAAGCTGTTGCTGTTTCATTCCCATCCCGAAGGTACTTATTATAGAGACAAAACGTAGCCTACGTCCTTCTCCAAGGTCCAATCTATCTCTATACCAAAATACGGTTAATTAAAGCGTTACAAACAAACAAACTTTCGCTCTATTGTAAATAGAAAGCTACCCAATTAATTGAAATAGTAGTGTCTCTTAACATGCCAGCATGAATAGGTCGGAAAGATCGGGGAAGTACTACCCGTCTACTGATTATACAAATAAATAAAATAAAATTGATTCACAATAAACTTATGTTGCTAGGTAACAGTAACTTAGCATAATGCCCATATAGCGGAGGGTAGGTCAAGGTCTAAAGCCCAAACGTGCGTACTTTCGCCTTGTTATATTTTTACGATAAATGTGATATACTCAGTTCATAAGTATCTCGCTAGAGCCTGTGTTATTGGTTGATCAGTTCAGTTTTATTTGATGTACAATTTTGGTCTGTGCCTGATAAAGGTTTGCTTGAGTATTTTTCAAATATTTTTGACTTAAATGCGTTTTACCTTCTGGTTGATGGAAATCACATAAAAGATCCACAATAGAGCACGCATAATTTCAGTCTTTGGTCCTCACTCACGATTGATTACAGTAAAATTGTTTGGAGCTGGATCTAAATGTGACGGAAGGAAGATAGCCAGCTAGATAAGTACCTAGCTAGTTATTGAGCGACTTTTCAAATAAGTACTTACTAAGTAACTGTTTCTTCCCAGCGGTTAAAGTAATTTTTGAAATGGTTTGGACCACTCTTCAAGTTTGCACCCCATACCTTCTTTGACCAAAAACCTCCAGAGTGTAAATATTAAACATTTCTAGTTGATGAAAATTAAAAACATAAACGAAATCAACGTGGAAACTACAAAAATAAATGATTCCAAATTGTTTAATAATATAAATTATGTTAAATACTTTCGAAATTAATTTGATTCCAAAATGTCAGACTCAGAATGTCTTTGTGAACAAGTTTTAATTAAATTGCACCAAGGTAGCGGACAATGTGCTTTCAATCCGATTGTAAATTACCTTCAACAGATATCTTGAGTATACAGAATTAGGTATTATCTACTGAAGACATTTCGTAGTAGGTGCGTAGTAGGTACAGTGGGTTATAGCTGTTACCTGACCCACTTAGACGCCGCCGGCCCACCTAGGGTGGGTCAACAACTATAACTTAACAGCTTTATTATTATTTATTTAAACTTTACGTGGTAACAGCTATAACTTACTGTACTTAGTAGTAGTGTTTCGCTGACATATAGATATATATATATATCCTACTATCCTATCCTACTATCCTACTAATATTATAAATGTGAAAGTTTGTGAGGATGGATGGATGGATGGATGTTTGATGAAACTTTACAGTATTATTGTTTATACATCAGAATAACATATAGGCTTTAAATTATAACGATATTTTGGGAAATTCCCACGGATTGGGGAAAAACTATTCCACGCGGACGAAGTCGCGGGCAAAAGCTAGTATATAAAGTATATATATATATACATGGCTGCATGAATGGGTGGGCACGACCGGGGAAGTATTACCCTCTTAGTATTATAAAGTCAAGAAGCAGTATGCATACTTAGGTATTGTTACGTTTCGTACGATGAGTTTGGAGCGCCGGAGGCCCAATTCTTCCCTCAGTCCTCATCCTTATCCTTTTCTCACCCCCCTCCCTTTTCCTTAAATAAGCTCGGCAACGTATCTGCAACTCTTTTGATATTGCAGATGTCCATGGGCGGCGATGACTACTTACTATTAGGTGGGTCGCCTGCTCGATTGCCGAGTTAGGTATCTCATAAAAAAAAATCAATCAGAAAGTTTACTAGGCACTACGCTGTACAATAGGTATCTATGCTGCTTCACCGTTAAAATATTCGACAAATAGATTTCTTAATTCACGATCTGAAAAATTATCATTATGTTTTATTATCACGACCCTGCAAAGAGATGCTTTCAAATAGCTCACAGTTTTCACAGTGAATTAGTATTACAATGGTGAACGTTTGCGGGTCGAACTGTATCTATTCTAACTCGTGACAGGCTGTAAAATACTTAGAAATTATCACGTTGTATGTTTTGTGCTAGATTTTTATATAATTCGCTGTTATTTTATCGACGAAAGTGAAATTCTCATTGATAAAGACCATTTTTGGCTTTATTGTAGGTTGAGCGAATGATTTCTTCCTTCGTCACGGTTCGCATGTTTGATTCTTCTTAACATCACGGAATAGCATAGTCTGTGCTCGTAAAATGGCAATAAGCAAAAAAATACTTTGCAGAAAAATTTAGGGGTATAATTTACTAGCTGCCAGCTAATCATATAATATTTTAAACGTAGATTACTTTTGACGTAAACATTAAGGAAAGTAAATAAGCGTGTAATCATTGTACTTACATGATCAGGTGTTATGTGATTTACTGTAACTTAATACTTCCTATCGGGCTTAGTTTGTATTTATATCATTTTAAGGGACTAACTGCCTCATAAGTCTATTCGTCTCGAGCGCGACTGCTACGTTAGAGGTCGTGGGTTCGCAGTAGGTACATAGTACAATTCTGTCTCGGGGAAAACAGGCGTGCGTGATGGTAGTTTATGTTGGCGGGTAGGATTAGCAAATTAAAGACTGTCGAGTGGTAGAAGCACTGATGGCATCAAAAATGCAACGTTGGACTGTCTTCACGAAATAGACATGAAGAATCTAGGGAAATTAAAATAAGCACTTTTGATATATATTTTTTTTTATGGGATAACTCGGCAAACGAGCAGGCGACCTACTTGGTGGTAAGTAGTTATCGCCGCCTATGGACATCTGCAAAACCAAAGGAGTTGCAGATGCTTTGCCGAGCCTATTTAAGGAAAAGGGAGGGGAAGGAAACGCAACAGTATGCATACTGCTGGTTGACGTCGATATTCTGTGGGAGGGTAGTACTGCCCCGGTCGTGCGGACCCATTCATGCTGGCATGTAGACATGCCAGCAGACTCTTCAACTACTACTAAATGCTTATTTTTTATTATTTTTTAGCATTAAATATTGCGAAATATTCACAAAGATATGGATTTTCTAATTAAAGAAATGACGTGACGTCGCTGACGTCGCTGACGTCGCCGACGTCGCTGACGTCGCCATAAGACGAAAAAGGTGGAAGAGAAATTCGACATCACAGGCAGTGGTCTCGGTAGCTTAGTTGGCAAAGCGTCTGGTGTACTTAACCAGAGAGACGCAGGTTCAAACCCTGCCTGAGATCGAATTTTTCTTTCACTAGGAATTTTCTTTAATTAGAAAATCCATATCTTTGTGAATATTACTACTAAATGGCGACTAAATTCGCGCACACACACGCATTACCCAACAGGCTATATTTTTTAGTATTAACTGTCCCCGTATTGTAGCTACAGGCTTTTCGTACGTTTAGAGATGAGCATATACTGGAAAATGCAGTACGTTGTGGAGTTGAGACTTGAGAGTTTAGACAGAGGTGTACTAATGAAGGCGCACCTACAGTTCGCCGGTATGTTTAAGTCCATGGAATAGGGGGCGAGCCGTACAGAGATACTAAACTCCGAGCTGCTACTGAGAATTTCATAGAAAACAATAACACTCCTCGACCTGGGAATCGAACCTCTAGCGTAGCAGTCGTGCCCAAGACGACTAGACTAATGAGGCTGCCTTAAAATTATTTTAATACACGTCTACTTTCCTGATATTGCTGTAGAATATATTTTTTTACAACACTGACCATAATTACTTAACTAATATCAAATATGAAATTCTCTTTATCTATGCCATAAATCTGAAAGTTGAACCATGGGAATTTAAACCTTCAATATAGTAAGTTAACTAACATTACGTAAATAATTGTGATTGATATTTAGACTGATAGATTATGATTTTTAAAATACTTCGGTAGCAATTATTTAACGTAACATAACATACCATCACCCCTGTATTCGCCCAAAGGGTTTGGCAGAGGTGTACTAATGTAGACCGTACACCCACACTTCGCCAGTATGTTTAGGTCTCATGTAATAACGGCCTGTTATGCCCAATAGGTTTATTGGGCAAATCCAGACATCCTAATGGCACAAATCTAGATTCTGAGCTGCTATTGAGAATTTCATAGAAAAACCCACAGATATAAGAAATAAGTGAGGCAGGCATTTATATTTAGCAAAATTCAGATAGTAGAGTAAATTGTGTTTTTTTACGGAATCCTCTACTTAACACTGCTTTCCTTAGCAGAAAGTTTTAGTAGTAATGATTGATACCATCGAACTATTAAAGATTTATACGTATAGAAACCAGAAGGAGGTAACTACATAAAAATATTTGATGCCGGCGGGGCTGATTGCCACCTTTTTACCACAAGACGGAGAATCTCCAGGGCGTGAAAGAATTATTCCTCGTGATTGGATAGGGTAGTAGTAGTGCCATGAATGTATCCGCACGACTTTATGTTTTGACCGTTTCGTACGGTGACTGTGGAGCGCCGGAGGCCCAATTTCTCCCTCGGTCCCCTGCCTTCTCCATTTCTCTTTCCCCTCCCATTTTCATCAAAAGCAACGCTTCTGCAACTCCTTTGGTTTTAATGATGTCCATGGGTGGCGATGACTACTTACCATCAGGTAACTCTCCTGCTCGTTTGCTAAGTTATGCCATTAAAAAAAAATCATAAATAGAATCAACATTTGGTAGGCATACTTAGTCTTTTATAATTCGCACACCAAAGCTATAGACGGCTGTATTGCAATTGATTAAATGCTGCGGCCTCCTTAGTCTAGTGGTCCCAAGCGCGACTGCTACGCTAGAGGTCCTGGGTTCGATTCCCAGGTCGAGCAAAGTGTTGTTGGGTTTTTCTATGAAATTCCCAGTAGCAGCTTGGAGTCTGGATTTGTGCCCGGTTAATGGCAATAGGCTCGCCCCCTATTACATGGGACTTAAACATACCGGCGTAATGTAGGTGTACATTAGTACACCTCTGCCTAACCCTTCGGGGAATACAGACGTGATGTTATGTTATGTAAATGCTGTGCCATTGCGGGTTCCATTTCCGGATGGAACAGAGTTAGTATTTGTCTGGGGGTTCTTAGTGACCATTTCAACCAGAACTATCGTCTTTATTTTTGATTTTTACAAGGTCACTTATAGCAGACCCGACAAACTTTGTCCTGCCTGCAGCCTGATTCACGTAATTAAAACCGTAGCGATGTCGCAGCGACTCAATCGTTGAAATAGTTTTCCAGTGTTTTGTGAATACTGTGAAGCCAATGTTTTGAATGATTCTTGACCAACGAACATGTGTGAATACGGTTAAACGATTTTTCGATAGGAAGACTTCTAAATCGGTCCGATCGACGGATTCGTGAATAGGAAAACTGTTTCAACGATTAAGTCGCTGCGACATCGCTACGGTTTTATTACGTGAATCGGGCTACTAAAGTTAGAAAACGCAACCTACCGGGTCAAAGTGTAAATCTAAAACATCCAGGACCAATAAAATTATCAAAATCGCTCCAGCCGTTCAGGAAGTGTTCAGTGACAGATATACAGAATATCTACACGTACAGAAGAATTATATTTATAAAAATGAAGATAATACATGCCAACCTCGCCAGGACCAATAAGGATATGTCAACCCACATCGTACTTTTAATTCACATCCTGTGACAAGTAAATAATGTAAAATATTTTATTTTAAAAACTGTCGATGGAGTTTCTTGCCGGATTCTTCTCCATAAGATCAATAACGTTCCATAAACGCTTGTAAAACGGTAAGCTTATTTAAAATAAAAACATTTGATTTGATTTGTTTAAAATAAAAATACGAGAGGAATAATCCTTTTGGTTACAAAATTCAAGCAACAACGGGACTTCGAGTTAGTCCATGTGATTGACTAAACATTATGACATGGTGACGGGCGTGCCTCAGTCGCCGCTTGCGCACAATGATATAATTTTTCTCCACTTCGCACCCCAAGATTGTGTGCAAAACTGTAACGGATAGTATTAGAGGGGATAATACCAACTATAATTGAATATTTTTTTACGGATAATGTTAAGACGAACGTAGAGAAGATAATGAGACTGCCTCGTTAGTCTAGTGGTCCCAATCGCGACTGCTACGCTAGAAGTCTTGGGTTCGATCCCCAGGTCGAGCAAAGTGTTATTGGGTTTTTCTATGAAATTAGCAGCTCGGAGTCTGGATTTGTGCCCGGTGAATGGCAATAGGCTCACCCCCTATTACATGGGACCTAAAAATACCAGCGAACTGTGGGTGTACATTAAGTACACATCTGCCTAACCCTTCGGGGAATACAAGCGTGATGGTATGTTATGTATGTGTGTTATGGATAATGAGTAAGAGAAATTTTACAACACAAGTGGTTATATACTTAGCTCTTAGCTGGCTAAGGAGGCTCTGCGGTACTAAACCGCAGGTTCAAATCCAGTCTGTGGATGTACATAGATACTTTTCGGTCACTTCTAAATTTTGGATACATACGTCAATTCGACAGTAATAATGTTGACAATTATTAAGTATTATAAATTATCATCCTTCCACGTTGGGGGTTGAAAGAAAGAAAGAAACAGTTTTTTACATGAAGCAACTGCCATCAAACCTCCGCAACTAGGGTTACCAGATAGAAAATTTAAAAATTCGGAAAAAGATTTGTTTTTCTAATAAAAATCGAAAAATCTACTTCTTTTGAAAATTCAAAAACATCTTCATCATCAACCCAAGCCTTGCATTGTCCCATTGTTGGGCACGGGTCTCCTCTCAGAACGAGAGGGATAAGGTTATAGTCCACCACGCTAGCCTACTGCGGGTTGGCAGACTCCACACGCCGTCAAGAAAATCTCTCAGGCATGCAGGTTTCCTCACGATGTTTTACTTCACCGTTTAAGCACGTGATAATTAATTATTAAATCACACATGCAAAGTCCCAGCTGTTTGTGAGAATTTCATAGAAAAACCCAATAACATTTTGCTCGACCTGGGAATCGAACCCAGTACCTTTACCGTAGCAGTTACCTTTAGGACCATTAGACTAATGAGGTAGTTATTCAACTATTACTTACTTCAAAATACCTGCCGGACCTCACTTTATGCTCACCAAGCAAGATAAAAACATTATGGATTATTGAAATAAAACTACTTTTTACGGATTTTATCGCGTTATATTGATATTTTTAAATTCCCGACGTTTCACTGCTCATCTGCTGGAACCCCATCATAGATTCCATTAAATCCAAGCACAAGACTGCGAGACCTAAGGATACGGTGAGCTCATTCTGCGTGACCGGCATAAATCAACAAAATGTAGGGTAGCTGTTGATAATTTTGACATTAGGACGACCAACACCTCAGTCCACCCGTGACCGATGGATGCTGTAAAGGATCCGAAACGTCGGGAATTTAAAAATATCAATATAACGCGATAAAATCCGTAAAAAGTAGTTTTATTTCAATGTCTAATATTCGCGTAAGTGTTAGAAACCAGTACATTATGGATTAATTTAAAAAAGTTATTATTCCCGACTACTATATACTATATTTCCTTATTCAACATTTCGACATGGTGTCCCATTCATAAAGTATATTTCTTCTGTGTTACAATCATCAGCTCTATGCAATTCCCTCGTCTTTCGCTCCGCGGAGCAGTCACTATAAATACAAGTGGTTTGTGTCCGACTGTACATTGCCTCACAGTCCGCAAAGCGGGGCTTTCCTACCCCTGCCTAAACCAAAATATATCAAACACTTGTGAAAGTATTGGAAGGTATACAAGTGAATTCAGTGCTTAAATTTAATTTCATATTTTTGGAGCTTTTAGTGATATTCGTGCGAAAACTTCATAAATTTAGATAATTATAAAATATTGTTTTGAAAATTAACATATTTTTTAGATCAATCATTTTAATCGTATACATTAAATGGCTTTAATTTAATTTTAATTATTAATTGCTTAATTCAGGAAATAGCTTTCAATAAGTGTTAATACATTTTTAACCGGTGTAAAATTTCAGTTCGACTGTAGCGAAAATGAAGACCTTTACTGCTGTATTATTATGCATGGGTAAGTTTTTTAAATATCTTAATTAATTTATAGATCAATAGTTAAACTGGATAAACATTACATAAACAATAAACAAAACTAGAAAAAAACATAGAGCTCTTCCCGCGCAATTCTTATTTCAAATCAAATTTTCTCATGACGTTAATATTTTTTTTAATTCTGCATCAGTCGAAAGAATTCTTTACTTAAGTTTTTATACAGCAAAAAATCTATACTTCTTGCAACCAATACATAACAATGAATAAAAAGTGTAATCATATTCGTTTCCGTTTAGCTTTTCCATGCAAGAGAAAATTGTGCGATGCTATAAGTTTTAATTACCTGAAGCTGTAACCATATCGACCTACTGAAATGAAACTTCCTACATGGAATGTGTGTGAGATACAGTTGTTTTATTTTTATTTTAAATGATAATTAATTTATGTCGATGTCGCTACAATTTTGCTAGTGTCTAATTTAGAATGGTGAGATGGAAGATTGGTAATAAAAGTTGAGCGCGAAAAATAATAACAAATTAAAAGACAAAAATTTAAGAATAAATACGAATTAAAATCGGATATTATTTATTATACCTGGGTCAAAGATCGTTTACTAAGTGAATAATTTTTGGAGGAGATTATTTTGTATGTGAAACGTATCGATCAATAATAGAATCCCTTTTATTAGATCCACATTCTCCGAACTATTTGTTGGTCACTGTAGAGTAAAATGGTCATGAATAACCAATTTTTGCGATCTGCATCCTGAAGGGATTGCATGTTACATTCATAATTTATAGAAAAATTGCAATCGATCACTGCAAGAGGCATATTATTCTCAGTTTTTTTGTAACCGTTGCAGTTGTTTACAAAAAAAAAGTTCACCATTAGTTCAAAAAAGGAGGTAAGCACGCCCTTTTGCCCTACGGCTTGTAGAGGGATGCCTAATCCAGCAGTGTAAGTGATCAAAACAATTGCTGCCCTTGCCTCCTAGAATAGCTAGCATAACGATCGGAGATATTTCAATCCATTAACAAGCATTTATATACAGTTAAAAAATGTGCGTGACATGACTAAATTAATAAAAAATGACATAAACGGTAATCGATACTAAACTAAACTACAACAATAAAAAAGGTTGATATAATTATATACAATTATATCACGTTATCGAATTTATATAACAACGCAATGTAAATAGCGATTCGGGTGTTCGGAAGTGTATATTTCCTCACGCAAGATCGGTTAACTTGGTTTCCTTAACGCATGAGCAAGTTAATTAACTTAATAGTTATTAGTTAACCAGTTGCGAATGCTTCCACTTTTATCTGTTTAAAGGAACACGTGAAATACATCAGTCAGACAGGCATTGCCTATAGGTAAACTATGAATTTCATGTAGAATGACTTCGGGCTTCCTTTCTCAGACGAAAAAGATGACGGAAGAAGTAGCCTTCTGTCAAGGTTCTACCGCCATATACAGAAGGCTCTATTCGACTCCTACTGTCTCCTATTTTCACCTGTAAGAACAGCTCTAAGGTCTGGTTCCAGATAGGGAACTAGCCTCGATTCGCGGTGATAGCTGTATAAAAGACAAACAATCAAAGTACATTCAGACTCTAAACAAGTAACCGTGGATCATTCAAAAATTCCTCGGGTGAAAATCGAACCCACGACACTGGGCGCAAAGATAGTGTCGTGGTTACAACCTTAAAAGCTACATAAACAATAATTAAATACGACGGTCATTTTATTGGCTTGTATATTATCTGGTTTGAGCGGGTTTTAGTGTTTTCCAATGTTATTTATCCTTGCCCCTAAAATATTCCTACGTTACTATAGAGGTGGTACCATATTATATTTTTGAGACAATTATTTTATTTTTGAGGCAATTATTTTGATCCGAAATTAAGCACGAGGTGCATAAATATCTTATCAATTTATAGAGCAGATTTCAGGCTGGAGACGAACTCCTTTAAATAATTTTCCGATATCAAAACTCATGCATGCGCGATTAGTCTAGAATGAGAATGTATAGAATATAAAAATGTCACGAACGAGAATCACAATCGGCCCACATAACACAGAAACCTGAGAAAACAGTGTCTCATAACATAACATACCATCACGCCTGTATTCCCCGAAGGGTTAGGCAGAGGTGTACTTAATGTACACCCACAGTTTGCCGGTATGTTTGGGTCCCTTGTAATAGGGGGCGAGCCTATTGCCATTCACCGGGCACATATCCAGACTCCGAGCTGCTACTGAGAATTTCATAGAAAAACTCAATAACACTTTGCTCGACCTGGGGATCGATCGAAAATAGTGTCTCGGACGCCATAATTTTCAAACTATTCTAGTTTTTTAAAAGGAGGTTCTACTAACCAGCTCAATCTTTACAGGCGCCCTCTCCGTGGCGGTTGCAGCTCCAGTAGCCCGCGACAGCTCTCCTATCGAATATGAATACGACTACGACCACTCCTCACAACAGGGCCAGGCACAACAGGCGCAGGATCCCCAGGAGTCAGCCAGTCACTATGACGCATACATCCAGGACGTGAAGGCAGCAGCCAGCGGCGGCAACGGCGGCAACGGTGGCAAGAAAGGGTTCAGTCAGGGCTCTGGTCTCAGGACCATCGCTGTTGGGTCAGCCAACCAGGCTAAAACTGCCTTAGGAAACCAGGCCGCCGCTGGATACCAAGCTGCTTACGTTGCCAAGAACACGCTAGCCCAATCTGCTGCTCAGGCAAGTGCGACCGCTCAAGCTGCCCTTGCCGGCAAACAGGTCATCCTGTCAGGTTTAGAACAGCAAGTGAGGGATGCCAAGGTTGGACTCCAAGGTGAAGAGATGCAACTGCAGCAAGCCAAGAGAGCCGCGCAAGCTGCCGCCAATGCCGCCCAACAAGCTATGCATCAGGTAGGTGGTACCAACTACTTTGATTCTAAACAATATAGGTAACGTCTCTTTTGATCGCAAATTCAAATCTTTGTACATAATTTGGAATAAATTCAATTTATAGCTCCAAGTCTTAGCAAAAAATAACAAAACAGTAATTACTCTGCGATTGATAGCACGGTCCATTTAATAATTTAGGCATCTTTACATTTTACAGGCGATAAAACTGACTCAACATATTTTAATGTATTGAGTATGGATAAGTGAATAACTGTAAAGCACGATAAATTGGTATCACTCAAAAAATGTAAATAATTATTCAAAACAATTTTATTGTGTAATCTGGCCCAGTATAATTCAAGAGAATTTTGGCAATGAACTAATTAAAAAAACTGGAGACCAGCTGACAGGTTTTTACATCGAAGATAACGCAACTTAAACACTAAAGCAACTTTTAAAGGTAATAAAAAAAGCAACGCAGCTAACTATTAACGAAATTGACAAAAAACTTGTTGTGCAAATCAGTACAAATGAGTTTTACGAAAAATAATACAAAACATTGAAGAAAGATATCGGAAAGTCAATTATAATTACTTACGCAATCATACGGTCCACTTGCTTTACAAAATGAATTCATAGTTGGTTTTATTAGAGTTGTAAAAGTTATATTATATGATAGAAAATGGTTAAATCACCAATACCTACCTAATTTTATATCATTGATATAAAACTAGCATAATGGATATTAGAGTTACCTACCCAAAAAAAAAGAATATTACATAATAGAGTACAAAACATTTCTATCATTATTACTGAATTTGCAGTCAGAAGCTGGAATGTTCCTCTAAGAACAGTTTTTCTAATAATCTAGCTAGACATACATTCAGACTTATTGTATCTATAAGTATACACCTTACACAAACTTCATCAAAGAGACGTAGTTTATTGAAGCAGAATGGCGTGTGTTTGCAATGCGTATGTAAAATTATTTTCTTCGCTTCTTCGCTTTTATCATGTTCCGGATGATATGAAGTTGATTTAATCTGCATACATACTTACGTTTTTGTTAATTTTCTGCACTGACTAGGTACTTAATTTTTACTATAATTGTTTTCTTTGGCTGTGCAAAATCGGAGAGTGAGACTGATTATTATTTTTTATTAAGTTATTTTGCTAATCAAAATATTTATTTGCTCATTCCTAATTACCAACGCAATTCATTTCCTGCGTAAAATTAATTAAATTTAAGTTTCCAAATAATACGTGACACAATGTGACCAAAAGCATATTATTAATTTATACTTTGCAATTCCATGTAATTGATTTCCTTTCATGTTATGGTGTTTAGTAACTTATTGTTCGAAAAACCGTTTTGATCTTGCAACAGAATGATCTTGAGAAAGAGGCAGCGATCTGTCGCAGCCGTTGCTAATGATATGGTGAAATTGTGTTCGAGTAGATATTTTTATTTGAGGCGCCAGTTAAGTTTGAATTAGACCAGAAGAATGAACAACAGTTGATGTAGGTCAGTGTTTCTCAATTTTCAGCTAGATTCAGTATTAAATTCAAAATTTAATTGGTGCATTTATAGCTTGATGTACCTCCAATTAATAATGCGGGCTTATCTATAGATATGTTCGGGTGCGCTGGCTAGACAGTTAATATCTATTGTATGACACAAAAAAATAGCACTTTCACAGAATATTTCAGAAGCAATGCTTTTTTTCTGGCTGACATTCGTTTTTGTCTCTTATTTGAACGCTTCAGTAAAATTTGCGCGTTAACAAATTTTGTCTAGGCTGTCACAGTGACCGATTACCATGCAATATCCGATGATTATATAACAGTTACACTTCCAGTCGTAACTGTAATCATTTCAATCCATCTAGCTTATCAATTGTCTTGTTATGATAATTTGCTGTAATTTCGTTCAATCAATCGTTAAATTTTGCTTACAGAAAATAGTAATATAAGACATATTTGGTACGTGGTTTCCTTACAAATTGGTAACTGTTCTAAGTTATCCATTTATTCTAAGTTTAGTTCCATCATTTAAAGGTTTACTCCCCTGATCTGTGTAAATTATTCTTCGTATATATACCTAGTTGGAGATATGAAACGTGAAATCCAGCGGCCTCCATTTTTTATACTTGTTGCACCAATTAATCTTCCACGCCAGTTGTGTTATGCTTGTAATAACAGTTCAAATATTGTCATGTTATACAATGTATTTATCTGATCATCTGGTCATTAATGCCTTTAAACACAATCCAGTTTCATTCTGAATATTCTTACAATTAAGAATGCTCAGAATTTTTTAACCAAGAAAGGAATCAGTATAAAGAACTAAATATTTTGTAAGACCTAATTTTATCGACATTCGTTCTTTAGTCTGCGTTTGCGACACATTTTAATTATAAAAACGTTCCGGTCTATTTTGTATCTTTATTGTATTTCTGATATTATTCAAATAACCATTTATGGAACAAGGTCCATATCTCTATTTGACACAGTTGTTATTTTATTTACTGAAAGAAAATTAATGTCAATGACTTATCTACTATTGAATGCTTCGAATATTTTTTGCTTTAGAATCACTTCTGTTTTATCAATAAAGGCTTGTGTTTAAGTTTAGGAATTGAAATTAATAGTTCTGCTTGTAAAACTTTCTATGATATTGAAGGTACCTTCTAGAGATCTAGTATTGGAACTGGAGCCTTCTTATGATGTCACTTGATCTTAACATTGTAACTGATATGCGCAAGCTTCTTGAGAGAGTAATTGTGCATTGAACTTAATACTTTCGCTCTCGATATAGTATAAGTAAAGAATTTATTTTGTCACTATTAATGTCAGTATTCCTTTGCCATCTCTTTTTTTCTTTTTAAAACCACCCTGGAGATAATACTGCAAATATTATCAACATTATATTTTATTTGACTTAAGCTGATAAAAACAGCTGGTCCGAAAATCATAATATTTTTAAATACTCATTCACCGCGTGCACGTGTTTCCTGGGAGTTAAAGAAGATGTGTTTTTAGGTCCCAATCCTATAGCAATACCTTGGTACATAGATATGCGAATTATTCTGTGAATGTCCCATCCTGGAACCCGGTTACTAGGAGCTATCGCTATAGCTCTCATCTAGGCCGATGAGATAGCTTTAAATAATAAAACCAAATCTTCAAAAATCTTCCAGGTGAACGTAATCCAAGCTGCCTTGAACGCTGCCCAAGCCACATCAGAGAACGCCAACGAGGCCGCTTCTCAGGCTGCTGGTGAACTTGGTGCCCAGACCGCTATGGTTGGAGCTGCCCGCCAGAGGCTGCATGCCCTGCAGGAACAGCTGCATGGAGTCAGGATCGATTTCGAGGCTACACAGGCGGCAGCAAGAAAGGCTCAGGTATGTTGGATATATTCCCTCAGTTCAAGCTAGCGGTTCTTAATGTTTCAATTTAAAGGTTTCTAATTCTTCATTTGTGGGATAGTTTATTTTGAACTAACTTAATGACGTTGACTATGCTACTGATACAATCGAACAAAGGTACGTAGTATCTAGTTTCCCTTCTAGCAAGTGAGATTCAGAAAATAATTTAGTGACGTTTTCCTAAACAGGAAGCGCAGAGGAATTCAAAGGCGTACATTATTGAGGACATTACGATTTCCATGTACTACTGAGTTGAAGGGAAACGAAGAAAAGATTTATATTGTTGATAATTTATTGGATTTGTTTTTTACCTATTAATAAACTTGTTGATCTCACTTCAATCTTTTTCTTTCAGAAGTTATTTGTTATTGATCCTTTCTTCTTTCTTTTATTACCATATTGTTCAAGTTTTGTTATTGTTTTTCTAATATCTTTGGCTTCTTCCAAAACACAATTTAAGACTGGACATAGGTAAGGTTTGTGGATAATAAAGCAGAACCGAAAACAGCCACTAAAAGAAGGATTCTTATATTTGTCAGTGGAATCAACCTTTGGAGTGCAGATAGTCATTATCACACCCTAGCAGATACTAAGGAGCTTTCTCCTTTTTCTCAGGCGGCAGCTCAGCAAGCCCAGGCTAATGCAGCAGCAGCAGCAGCCAAGGCAGCAGCGGCCGGTCTCGGAGGTCAACAAAAGGACGCGTCTCACGAAGGTACGGCGCAGAACGAGCAGTACCAGGCGGCTCCTCCCAGCCAAGAGCAGGAGAGCCAAGAGTATTACCCGCGACAGTCGGACTACCACCACTAGTAACAATAAGGTTTTAGGTGTCTAAGTTCTGGGATTCGAAGGAGTTCTTTGATTTGTTGATTTTCTTACTAGCTATCCTTTTAACCCTCCCTCCTTCATCCAATCATTCTTCCCTTCTTCGACCTATTCTTTAGTTATCATTATAATTTACGCTCCTTGTTCGTTCATCCATTATTTCTTTTTAACATTCGTTTCCATTTCTGTATTTTCAAGATTTCATGTTCTTTTCGCCTTCTCATATTTCCTAAATTCATTCGTTCATGCGTTATATTTGTACAATCTATCATTCCCCTTATTTCATTATTTCTTTTCCTTTCACCAAATCTCCTGTTAACTACTATAAAAAATCATAAAAACAAAATAGTTTGAGAATCTCAGAACACAAGTTAGATGTTATTATTAGGATAGGATAATTTAGCATTAAAATATTTATTTCACAACTTTGCATATCCTATTCTAATCCTAACTGGAAGTAGATTATTTCTACTGTGATGTAAATAAAAAAAAGTTTTTTATATTTAGAGTGCGTCTTCAAGATCGAGTATTTGTGATATCTTGTTATGTTTTTTGTTTTTCAACGTTTTATACTTTTATAACAATCACGAGCTTATTTATATTGTAGCAGCCCCAAGTGGTTCCAGTTTTGTATATGTGTAACTGTATAGTTATACTGCAAAAATGTTAGAGGTAATGCCAAATGGCGAACGAACCTTGTAACGTGTAGCGCAACATAGCAACGAAACATAATTTCTAAGTATCTACCTAATAAAGTTCGTTGCATGAATACTGTAACTTGTTACATTCTACGTTGCTTGTTGCGTTGCATGTTACGCAACACAATATCCCGTTGATACTAACATAAAAATTAAGTGCGATGTCTCAAAGCCATAGAGTGTCGACAGAAGTGTGAAAAAATAAAAATATTGTTTTTGTTACATCTGTTTTTTCAATCTTGACTGATGACTAACTATCTGACTGTGACTACTTCTGACTATTACTTGACATCTCACTTAATACTACTTGACTTGACTAATACTAACTTCCTTGCTTCTCTCACAACTGACTGATTAAAATATTGTATTGTACTTTGACATAATTATTATTATTGTTAACAACTGTAACTATAATTGACATGACTTTATGGCCGTTTCCTCAAAAGATAAGATTGGCCTCAAAAGATAAGCCTCCATTTCTAGAATGGGTCCCGACTGCTAACATTTTTCTCAATTGTCATTTTTTGTCTATGTACTTAGATTTGACGCTTATAAGCAAAGCCTTAGCAACTTTGGCGATTCTTAAGTTATGTGCAATCGGGTATGACGACTTTCTTGTTTTAGGGTTTTTTCATTTCCAAATTACATAGAAACGCAGTCGAGTTTTTTAGTTTTAAATTTACCGTTTTTTATGGTAAGAAGACTAGAGAAGAAATGGAGAAGATATTGCAATGCTTCTAAGAGGAACGACAAAAAATCTAGCTATCGTGTTTGTTTACAGTGGGTTACAAATAAATAGAAAAATACACGTACTCATTTTAACGACGCAGAAAATATAGAATAACTGCACACACCTAAATAGATGCTAGTATCGACCACACCCAATAACATTTTCTAGACTTCACTAGTATTATTATATATACTAGACGCTATATTTTCACCTAATATATTCTGGTAAGTTTTATTACTTGTGTTGCACGATTCTTACACCTAACTATCAAAATACTCAATAAAATATTTATAAAATTTTTTCAACACCAACTGCTTCCTTCTAAAAGTCTCTTATTACCGATCTAGGTAACAGAAAAAAGTAAAAATATCAAGCTTATAGCTTGGAAGATATCCGCTTAACCGGCTTAACGTATGGCTTTGTTTCATGGCTCGACAACGAATCAAGAAGATTCGTTAAGCGAGATCTTTCCTATATTTCAGAATGGGCCAGCTCCGACCAGAATCCTATTCAAGTGACGAGTGAACTACCTTTGCACATCCATGAAGAACCTCCGCTCACAGAACCATCTCACGCTATCACAGAAACCAATGCCTTCACCCCAAAACCGCCCACAATCAACCAATCACAGCAACCGAAACCAAACCAGATCGAACTAGATAAATCCGTGGAATACCGGTTCCAGCCATACCAATCCGCTTCCAACCAGTTTTCGTTCAAGCCAGTTGCGGCTAAGCAAACAAAATTAGTCGCTAAACCAGCTAAATTAGTTGCTAAACCAGCTAAGTTAGTAGCTAGGTCTACCAAATTAGTTGGTAGCCCAACTAAGCTAGTCTACGGAAAATCTTATGGCAAAGTGTTTCCTGATACTTATGTTAATTTAGATAGCTTTTTTAAGGATAACAGCCAGAATTATGCAAAACATTTTGGTTTTTATGGATGGTAGTAGAAGGCAGTTATAAGAGGTAGGTTAATATTGTAAGTAGATCATTGCTTTCGTCCCTTTACACAACATTACACACCACATTTGGTTAAAGGCCTTAGATATTTTTTAAGTTGCATTGTTCTTTATTAATTCATTAAGTATTCAGTATGTATTGATTTACTAACATGTCACACAAAAAATATAAAAATAACTTAATCCATAATTACTTAAATACAACTGTTGAATTGATTAATAATTTAAAAAGAATGACACTCAATTAATTACATTTCCAGCACCAGTAAAGCAGGCACAGAAGGCAGCTGAACCCGAGGAAGAGGAAGAACTAGAAGAAGAGGAAGAGGAAGAAGATTGTGAAGAAGAAAAGAAGAAGAAGTAGATAATACCAAATAGTTAAATGCCATTTATTAGTTCGATGTCTACATAGGTTTATATTTTGTTACTTAATTTTAAGGATGTTTTGTAGAAATAAAACAATCAAAACATTTGTAGGTATTTATTTTACATTGAACAGAACCTAATTTATTGGAGACAGATCTCAATGTTATGGTGCATTCTTGAAATAAACAGAGAGATATGAGTGGAGATTATTTTATTCACGTGTTTTATTCTAGAAATAAATCTCCCAATGAGTAGCTTTGATGGTTGGGTATGTCGAGAGAATGGATGAAAAGCAATTAACGAAAGAGATTTGTAAAACGAATATCAGTAAAGTCGCCGGGACTCCCTAGAAAGACATACACCAATCTTATTTGTGAGTTCCGAAAGATTAGGTGCGTAGTACCCGCCATAGGCGCGAGTGTATGACAAGATGTTTGAAATGCGGACGAAGGAAAAGAAGAATGCAAGAATCGTAGCAAATGGGTGTGTAAGTTCTGCAAACTCCTATAGGAAAAAGGCGTGTATATAAAAATAAATCTCCCACAAAATTAAAAGTAGGCCCTCAGTCTAAAAACGGAGCCTTCTAAACGTCATTATTTTATTAATATTTATTTATTACTGTAAAACTTGATGACAAAAATACGAAATACGTGGGTGTCTGTAAAAAATATTTTCAATAGTGCAGATGTGGTAGGTACCCAGGGTAATTGACTAAAATATATCTACGCAATGATATGCAAAATAATAAAAACTTGATAATACAACAATCGATATTGAAGAACTGACTATTTAACTATATATAGTCATAAAAATGGCCAGGCAGTTACCAAATCACTGCCTGAAATATGGAACCAAGTGGAACATACCTGCCACTTATCCGTCCTAACTCCTATAGTGACCACATTTTTTATCATTTCAGTCAAAATAGGTCCACTGCATATAGAATTAGCGTCCACTGTTAAACAATGGAGTGGCGGCGTAAGACCTGAATTTGATGTGGGCAAGATTCATTTCGCCCTCTCTCTCATAATTTTTTCGGGGCGCGAGGCCCCCTGGGTCTCGGGGCCGTAGGCGGTGGCCAACGTCCCCACGCCTTACGCCGCCACTGACAATGGAAAAGGCCTCCCCCATAGACTCCCACAAGCCTGTATTCAACCTCTTAATGTGACGTGACGTCTGCTAATTTACAAGACAGACTAATTGTTAGCTGGCAAATTCAAATTTCATATGGCAGTAATCGTTTACAGCCTATGTTTACGACTGAATAGTAAAATCTCTGCTTTGAAATCGTTATCATAGCTAGAATGTAAATTTTGCCAGATATGATATATCCATGAACCTATAAAATAAAAATTCAATTAAATTTGGCGGGCTACGGGGCTACGTCAAACGAGCGAGCGTTTGGCGTTCCTCTTGACGCAAAGACAACTAATTTGTTAAAAGTAATTAGTCCAGATGCAGTTTGGTTCTTATTTAATTTTCATACAAAATCAGAGATTTGAATTAAAAAGAATATTATTATAAAGATTTGAGTTATCTTTTAATTTATATATGTCAGATGATGTCCATGTTATGTCAAACGGAACGTTCCTTTCATATCACGACGTTGACGTGCACACATGTTTATTGAAAAATAATATTTATTTTAAAAAAAATGTCCGTCGTAAAGAAAAAGAAGCGTGTTTCAAAGAAGAACAAGAAAGCGTGGGGAAAATACTGTGATATCCGTGATGTAGAGGAGTTTCTAGAGGACCAGAGATTAGAAGAACGATTGGGGTGAGGTTATGTTGACATCACGTTGAGATTTGAGATTATATTTTTGTGTTTATTTTTAATATTTCTGCAATAACATACTAAACATAAACTTCAATTATGTATGTACTATATAATAATTGAATATCTTGTAATATTTTAAAGCTATGGAATTTCTTATTCAATCACAGACTTCTAAGTGTTCATAAAATTTCAAAACTACAATTTCAGCAAATTTGACACCAAGCCAGACAGTGAACTGTTTGTGGTCGACACTGCTGGAGATAATAAGAAGGACAATGAGCTTGAGGACAAGAAGCCACTGTCACGGAAGTTGGAGAAGAGGGCCAAGCTGAAGGAAGTGCCCAAATGCTTTGAAGTTCTCCTGCCCACATCGAAGGTATGTTGAAGATTAGCAGAGAATGTATGAAAGGATCTCAGAAGGAGTTTTGGTTTTTGTGACTCGGCTTCTAGGCAGTGTATAAAAAAATTGCATCCAAAATAACAGTTAAATATTTATCATGCAGAAGAATATAATTTTTTTATTCATAAAATACATAATATGTTGAGAAAATAAACAAATGACTCAATTTCTCATTGCAGGTCCAAGATCCGAATGCAAAACGTAACCGGGTGAATCCAATTGGCTCTAAACCAACAGCTATGAGCAAGTTGACACAGAAGCGTAAAACAGTGAAAGGAGTGTTTGAGAAGAAGCTGGTAGAAGCTAAGAAGAACAGGAAGATGGCCATAGACAAGAAGAGGAAGGCCAAGCAAGTTCGACAGAACTTCAACCTGGATTTATGGGGAAAGGATTGTAAGTATCCTTGTGTTTAATGATATTACAAGCTTTTCGCCCATGGCTTCACCCGAATGGTTTCTCGCCTTTTCTGTACTATAACTTGTTTGTTTTATACATATAAACCTTCCTCGAGAACCACACTATCCAGTTGTCGAAGCAGCATGAAAATCGGTGCAGTCGTATTTGAGTTTATCACGAACAGACAGACAGGACTTTGTTTTATAATTTGTAGTGATAAAATGACATCTTCCTAGACTAGACCAACATGTTAGGGTTGCGGCAACATTGATATAGCCTTAAGACAAAACTGCTTGTGAGATTATTCCGGGTCATGACTATTCCTACTTCTTATGAAGTTAAAAAGGTCATAACATTATTAGTATATTGCCAAAGTGCTTGGGTGGTTTGGATATCCACTTATCTGATCTGACTTCCTCATTGGTGTAGTGTCCCTAGGCATAGATACTTCATATCTTGAGCGCTGTATCTTTTCATATTTCATGCCCAGCATCTCACTACGCTTCTAAGGTTGCACAGTTTGTTGAGGGGAGTGTCTGGAGTTTAGGTATATGCCTGGATAGTACTCTCTTCCTGTCAAAAACACTGTAGGCTTATATCAATACACAGCGTAACCCATATGGGAATATGGGAATGATTAAATTTTCATCTTTTGATCCTGCAAATCTCTATCTTCAGTACCAGAAGCCAAGGGCATCCCAGAGACGCTCTGTGATGATTTCATCCCACCGGAAGCTCAGCTACATAATATGTTACCAACACAGCGGCTCCGACCGAAGCCTCCGCTCGCCAAGACTGTCGTTACTAGGGCTGCAGTGGAGACCCCACACCCTGGAGTTAGTTACAACCCTTCATACCAGGTTAGTTGAGATTTATTATAAGAATGGCTAAGAATGCATACAGCCTTCTATAATTGAGGCGGTGGATTTTTCTATACATGGATTATTGGGAAGTACAATGACTGCCTCATTAGCCTAGTGGTCCGAAGCGTGAATGCTATGCTAGAGGTCCTGGGTTCGATTCCCAGGTCGAGCAGTGTTATATTGGGATTTTCTGTAAAATTGCAGCTCGGCGTCTGGATTTGGGTCCGGTCGATGGCAATAGGCCCCCTATTACAAGGGACGTAAACATAGCGGCGAAGTACATCAGTACACTTCTGCCTAATGCTTTGGTGAATGCAGGCGTGGTTGTATGATTTAATACTTATCTAACACTAGATTTCCGCCCACGGCTTTGCCCGCCTGGGTTTTCGACTTCTGCATTTAATTTTTTCCCGTTTTTGCAACATTTTTCATTTATGCATAATATCATCACGCTAAAACCAATGTTTTAGCTTGGTGATATTATAGCCTTTAGCCTTCCTCGATAAATGGGCTACCTAACACTGAAATAATTTTTCAAATCGGACCCGTAGATCCTGAGATAAGCGCGTTCAAGCAAACAAACAAACTCTACAGTTTTATAATATTTTATGTATAAGTATATACTTATCTAACATGATCATGATTGACCAGGTAACTGTTACCATTTCAGGAGCATCAAGATCTTCTGCAGCAAGTTGGTCAGCATGAGCAGAAGATGATGAAGCGGGAGGCTCACCTCCTCAGAGTCACCACCGGCATGTTCCGCAGGGTCACGCAACAGGAGAAAGATGTATGTTTTATTTTAATTTGTTATTTATAGAATTGGGCATTTTGAGAATTAGTTGCTTATAGAATTAGTCAGAATTGGTTCATTTTAAGATTAGGGCCTTACCCTAAACCTGTTTTCACTTTTACTGCTATTATGCTATTTCACTGCTCAATATGAGGTGTAATATTTGTAACTTTTGTCGATCCATAGGCAATATCTATTTATAACGTTTCACTATTCAAATAATAACACTGCTCGAATTAGGAATTCCCCGAAGGGTTAGGCAGAGGTGTATTAATGTACACATGTACATGTTTAATAGGGGACGAGCCTATTGTCATTCACCGGGAACAAATCCAGACTCCGAGCTGCTACTGCGAATTTCATAGAAAAACCCAATAACACTGCTCTACCTTGGGATCGATTCCAGGACCTCTAGCGTAGCAGTTACGCTTAGGACAACTAGACTAAGGCCCGGCGCCGATTGGCGGCACGGCATGGTAAGGTATTTTTAGGCAACGCATAAAAATATAACTAAAGAGCATGGAAATAAAGATGAAATTAACCGACGCGGCTAGCCTAAGCATTTCGCGGTATCGTTTTTGTACATACAACCGTTAACATTGAAATTTCAACTTTGTTTCCATTCTGTTAAGTTATATTTTTATTCGTCGTCATAAATTGCCTTGCCATGCCGTGCCGCCAATGGGCGCCGGGCGTAATGAGAATCAGTTGAATGAATATATTATTATTATATTATGTATGATTATGTATCATCTTTCAATACTATCTTCGAATTCCTAGAACCAATGGCGCGAGGAGATGAGCGCTGGTCTGCCCCAACCACACAACCCGGCGGAGGAGCCACAGTCGGACTCCGACAACGAGTACAAGGCCATCAACCCTCCCGTCAAGAACAAGAAGAAAGACCACAAGGCCAGGAGGAAGCAGAGGGAGAGGATTGAGGAGAAGGAGAGGCTGAAACGAGAGAAGATCGACAAACAGAAGATTACTGATCTTTATAAGTGAGTATATCTTTATATGAGACTGCCTCGTTGGTCTAGTGGTCCCAATCGCGACTGCTACGCTAGAGGTCTTGGGTTCGATCGCCAGGTCGAGCAAAGTTATTGAGTTTTTCTATGAAATTCTCAGTTGCAGCTCGGAGTCTGGATTTGTGCCCGGTGAATGGCAATAGGCTCGCCCCCTATTACTTGGGACCTAAACATACCGGTGAAATGTGGGTGTACATTAAGTACACCTCTGCCTAACCCTTCGGGGAATACAGGCGTGATGGGACGTTATAAGTGAGGATATTTATGTCGGGACGACCTCCAACAAGATCGACAGACGATCTGTTAAAGGTCGGTGGGTATCGTTGGATGCGGGCGGCATATAACCGGTCGTTGTGGAAGTCTATGGGGGAGACCTTTGTTCAGCAGTGGACTTCATTTGGCTGATATAATGATGATGATATTTATGTCATTTATTTATTTTTACTTTAATTAAAACGGTACAAACCATTTACAATAATTATATAAAACAATACAATATAATAATAACTATCACACTTATACATATACAAGCTGTTACGGAAAGGGTATATACATATCAAGTGCACGGCTTCTTTGGATTATAATAAACTATATTGCAAAGGTTTTTAAATCCTATATCTGCATGTTAGGAAGATATGAGGAATGAAACCAAAAACCCAAACATTTCAACTTGAAATTTACACATCACTAGCAACCAAGTCAGCTGATCGGTGTAAGTAGGTCACTCACGATACATTCACCTGTGAAAACAAACCTCTTACGCTCTTACTCCTGGTATTTTTGGATAATGGGTTCTGGATATTTTATTTTGTTACTCACTTTTTCTGACAAAAACTGATTATGTTTGTGAACAAGCTAAAATACAAATCCTTTAAAAATTAACAAATCATCAATCAATCATCAGTAAATCATTTGTTAGCTTGAAAATGATATTGAATTTAGGTAGGTACTTTATGAAGGGATTAGTAGGGACTAGTAAATAATACTTAGTTACCTATCTACGTAAAACAATCTAATAACAAACATAACGGAGTATGTAATGTGTGAATCTACGTAATTATTGAAATTAAACCACAGACACAGAATTTGAGTATCCAACATGTCTTTTTTATGATGGTTGACATACATAGGTACTCTACCAGAAATTAATTGCTTAGGTAAATACTGCGAAAGAACCTAATGGAACCTAGAACAGAAAAAGGATTTCGTAACATAATTTATTTTCAAATGAATCCTAAATAACTTTCCTCCGCAACTTATGTGTGTCCTGGTACATAAATAATGCTAAAGGGTTCTGTGTTTAGTTTAAATTAAATAATTAAAAAACTAGGATTGTTTGTAAACAAGTTCAAATGCAAATGCTTGTTTGCAGCTTGGAAAATTATTTTAAAACTTAGGCTGTAGGTAATAATAATAATACTTAAAGAAAAGTAACAAGAATTACGGAGTAGGTACCTAGTTCACGACTTTCGGTGAACGTGTAAATGTAGGTGCCTAATAATTATGCACATAGTAACTTTCTGCCACATTTTTTTACCTCACAATAACAACAAAACAGGATATAGGATAACGATACGAACGATCCGTTTAATGTTGTTTTTTTTATTACCGTAGTAAGTAACTAACTAAAAGATTATGCAATTAGAAATGTTACAGAAAAAATATTTTGTAACATAATTTATTCAAAATGAACCCTAAATAACTTTACTCTATGCAACTTATGTGCCTCCTGGTAGAAATAAAATGCCAGTGTGCAGTGGGTTCCGCTTTTATTTAAATAGGTAGGATTTTAAAATTAAATTATGTTGGTAGTTTTTGCCATTCCAACACGCACACGGCTAAACAACTCGCAGAAGGCCAGCGTGATGAACTAACCCTTAACCTTCTCATTCTGAGAAGAGGTCCGTGCCCAGCTGTGGGACAGTAATGAGTTGATAATTATGATGATAACAACACTAAATTACAACTGAAAACATTTAAAACGTATCAGAAGTTTACATTTTGTCGGCGGGCCCATTTGACTGAGACATGGGTTGGTGGTGAGTCTTTATTGTTTAGGTAATAAAACACAATAAAATAATAGGCCGCAAAAATGTATTAAACTATGGAAATAAATTGTTAAAAGTACTAGGACCTCATGAGTAACGAGAGTTGTTCGGACAGCATTTGCGAACAATAATAACTGAACCCTAATTTCATCGGGGGTTACACACACAATGATATTAAGGGTAAATGAGCCAGTTGCAGGTAAATAGTCATAGTCGTAGTGATAGTCTTAGCTGGTAGCCTTCAATAAATAAATAAATCGAATCAATACTCAACTTATCTGTCGCTATTTTGATTAATCAATACTTACAAATTAAGACTATGTACTTATGTAGGTACCACCCCCACAGTCCACATCAAATTATCTTATCGGTTTCGTTTGTCAACTCAGCTCATAGGTTTTATTAATTAACAGATGCCCTGGCCTAACTCTTCTTTAATAGGTGTGCTTCAATGTATTCAATTTATCACAGTTTTCTTGAAATTATTATTAGGTAGCTGGGGGGAAAAGCGATACTGCGCGGCGCTACGATTACTGGATGCAAAAGGCGGGAAACCGTGTGTTGTTTGTGGCGCAACTTGAGAGAGGCCTATGTCCAGCAGTGGACTGCGATAGGCTGACTTGATAAGTAAATTAAATTTGACAAAAAATCGAAAATAAATTCAAAATGTACAAAATAATTGGGCCAGCTACCCTATTACTAGGATAGTAGAAGAGTGGAAGTTTTATTTTTCGGTTCTTCGGTCAGTTGTTTAATAATACTCGTGTGCTTCGGTCGCTCCCTCTATCCGATTCAGTGTACCTAGTTGTGATTTCGTGATTGTTAAAAAATGTCGTTCAGTAATAGTGAATATTACGAGATGATGATGTGTGTCGGAGCAGTGGACGGTAGTCTGCGAGCCGCCCGAGAGTTGTATCGTCATGTTTGGTCTCACACGAATCCACATGCTTCGACAGAGTCGTCCTTCCAACACCAATGGCGACTAAACGTGTGGGCTGGTATCATCGGAGATGTCGTAGGACCAGTTTTCTTTCCGCAAAGTTTAAAAGGCCAAAATTATTTACTAGTAGTAAATAATTTAGTAGTAGGTACTCACTGTGCTACCCGTATCAAGTTACGTGGATCTCGTGATGGATAACAATATGGTATTCCAACACGACGGTGCACCGGCACACTTTGCACGTGATGTACGCGCGTACTTGGACGTGCGTTTCCCTCGGATGGATCGGGCGCGGTAGCAGGAGCGTGGCTTGGCCTCCGCGGTCCCCAGACCTAACTCGGTTAGATTTTTTTTTATGGGGATTCATTAAAAACGTAGTGTATGCAGTGCAGTGTGATACAGTGCAAGAAATGCAAGTGCGGATCGAGGCCGCCTTTAGGACAGTAACACCTGACATGCTGCGAAATGTTCAGTTGTCCATGAACAAGCGCGCGGCCTTGTGCATACAATACCAAGGGCACCACATCGAACCCCATCTTTAAAAATGTAAGTTAATTTGCTAAATTAAGCATGGCTCTTTATTTTATTGTTTACGTAATAAGGGATTAAAACAAGCTTAGTAGCTACCTACCTAAACCTTGGTGTGAATTTTTATGTACTTTTTTATTAACTTAGGGGATGGGTCGGAATAGTTGTTGCTCCACTGCAAGTCGACCAGCAGTCGGCAGCGTGGAGCCTTATTTCACTGCCATCCTTTGCTGGGCAAGAGTGTACCATCGTAGACCGCACCATCACTTAACATCAGGTCAGGTGGCGGTCAAACGCAAGCCCATTCCTTAATAAAAAATAAAAAAAAACTTTTTTACGTCAATTTTTTTAGTTAAATTCGTAGGTTATTCTGGGTCCATATTAACGTGTATGTAAACCGTAAATAAGTAAATTACGTATTGCATTATTAGTATTAAAACCAAGGACTACCTAAATGCCTAAAGTATTTACAATTGCGCACACGCGCTCGCTTTGTCGGCTCGTGTGATCCTTTCAGCCCGCGCCGACACAGGGCGGCGCGGCGGCACACTACCTACAGCGTGTACTAGGCGCACAGATCGCGAAAGAGATTTAACTTCAATATTAAGAAATGACGTGAAAAGTTAATGACCCTCGTAGTGCAGGACACGTTTGTTATGGTTTGATTTCAATAAACTTACGAAACCAAAAGTTTGGTATGAATTCCTTGAGTAATTTATTTTGCGTGGAAACTTTGCATAGAGAATCTATACCTGATGTAATCATCACCCCTTTTGGATGAATATGGTCTTTCCGTAACACGTTGTATATTGATTTCCTTGTTAGTCTACTGGTCCCAAACGTGACTGCTACGATAAAGATCTTCGGTTCGATTCCCAGATCGGAGAAGTGTTACTAGGTTTTTCTATGAAATTCTCAGTAGCTCTCAGAGCGAAGTGTTCTCAGATTTGAAAGAAAGAAAGAAAGAAAGAAAGAAAGAAAGAATATTTATTCCCTCAACCAAGGACACACAGATTTATAAAGTATTACACAATAAAAATAATAAAATAGAAATTAAACGAATTTGTGCCCGGTTAATGGCAATTGGCTCGCCCCCTATTACTTGGGAGGGACCTAAACATACCTGCGAAATGTGCGTGTACATTAGTGGTGTACTAACCCTTCGGGGAATATAGGCGTGATGGTATGTATGTTCTCAGTAGCTAATGGCAATAGGCTCCATTACGTGGGATCTAAACATACCTACACCAACAGTTTAGCTAACTGAGGCAACCTGTGGGTGTATATTAACATACCTCTTTCTAGGTGCCCTTTCCTCTCTCCATCTCTTTGGGCAGTTTAGGAAGAGATAGGCAGAGGTGATAGTATGTATTCTATTATATGATTATACTAGCTGTTTTAGTTTCACCCGCTTTGCCCCGCTCCTAAGGCTCATAGCGTGATGGTTAATCGCCCATAACGTGCGTTTATTGTGTGAATGACTCTACCTTATAAGACTTTAGTAAATGTATCTAAAAATATACACAAAAAGTAAACAATACAATTATAGTCACTTTCAATTTAGATCCCCTGAAAATGATCCTCACAGCTACATTTTTTTAATTATAATTTCAAATCAAATCAAATCATATTTATTTGTAAAACATGTGTGTACAGACAAGAGCATGCAAGATATTATAATATTTGAATTTTAGTTGGAACATGTTTAGCCATAACAAATGGCGTACAAATATTTTTGTGAACATAATTTCTATTTTTTTTCAATATCCTAATGAACATGAATATCCAATCCAATAAATATTAATAAAATAAGAGCATACAATTTCCAAATATTTATACTTTCAGGCTCCGTAAACTGCAAGCTTCTATTAAAACTCGCGAGCAGAAGCAAGCAGAAGAGCGAAGCAAACGAGCGGAGAAGCGCGCGAACACTGAAGCGACAGCGCTGCCGGCCCTCAGCGCCCACAAGACGCCCATCAAGGAACCTGACTTCGTGGACCCTAAGCTGCTCTCCGGGGACTTGCGGAATATACAATCTACCAGTAAGCACATACTTATTTTATTGTATATATTGTTTATTTACATAATGATATTATGAAGAGATCAATGAATGTAGATGATGCGAAAGTAGTGTGCCAGGTTCGTAGCAAGTGGAAATCTATACTCTGCCTACCCCCATGGGAGACAGGCGTGAATGTATGTATGTATGTAATGTTACACATTGACCGCGGTTTCTTTTGCATTTCACGTCACTCCCAAAGGAGTTTCTGAGACAATCTCTAAACACATTATTTTTGGTTGAAATTTTTGTAATTTTTTTGCCTATAACAAGCAACTTAAAACATACCGTTGTCTAAGGTTTCTATTGGCAATAGTTAGAAATCCAAATCCTACTAACTACTACATTTCCCAAATTGTATTTAAAAACACAATGACACTGGTCGCCTTCAGCATCGAGCTCAGACAACAGTACTAGACGATTGAAACATTTTATAGTCCGCCATATTGGATTTAGAGTGACGTCACGTAACTAATCATGAATTGTCATCCAAACGTGTATGCAAAAGTTTAGCTCAATCGGTTGAGGATATCTGCGTTAAAATCCAGTTGCAAGATTTGAACCGAACAAACATAAATTGCTAGTTAAATACAAGATTGTAAAAATGACTGAAACGACAAATGTCTGGCCCACTTATGGCCACTTACAGTTCAAGTTCAAGTTCAAATGTTTTTATTTCAAATAAGCCTTTACAAGCATTTATGAAACGTTATGACTCTAGTTGCACGGTTCCAAAAAGTTGATCCTATGGAGAAGAATCCGGCAAGAAACTCCATGGACACTCTTTTAAAATAAGAGGTATAACATTTTTAACTGGTACATTATGGCAATATGAGGATGTGAGAACATTGAAGGTTAATGTCTGAATTAGCTTTAAGTCAATATTAAAATCAAAAGGTTCCCAGCAACTGAGAACTTAATTACAGGCACGATAAAACACCTTACCACCCTTAAAATAAATTCCCTATTTCCAGCGAACCTCCTCCGCGACCGTTTCGAGTCGCTCCAACGTCGCGGCGCCCTCGCAGCTTCCAAGGTCATGATGAAGAAGAAGAGGAAACTGAAGAGTTACTTCAAGGCAGGCCACAAAGTCACAGAGAAAGATATCGAGAAGTATGTCACCAAGAATACACGGAAAAAGTAATTTTATATACCAATGTGATAGAGTGGGATTTGCTGTGTATAATAAGTGTAAAATGTACATTTGTACGTTATTAAAAAGTAATTTAAAGTGTTTTTGTTTGATTTCTATACATACATGCATATATTATATTATAGTTACATCTATACTAATATTCTAAAGAGGTAAAGTTTGTGAGGTTGTAGGGGGTAATCTCTGGATCTACTGAACCGATTTTGAAAATTATTTCACAAATAGAAAGCTACATTATTTCTGAGTGACATAGGTGTATTATCCCGTGAAATAAAAAGAAACCTTTGTCCACGCGGGCGAAGCCGCGGGCGGAGAGCTATAAACAGAGTATTGTCATTCATCTAAATAATGATAAAAACCTTTGTGGTGGCCTGGCTAAGGGTGTTACCACACCAATCGATCAATCGTCGATCGATGCAATCGATCGATGTTAGAATGGATTAGTCGACGTCGATCGATAGTTTCTACCACACCAATCGATCGATAGTCGATAGATGCCATCGATCGATGGTAGAATGGAATTGTGAATACATTTCGAAAGAAACTGATGGAATATAGCCGGGGTCAATCGATCTACGTCGACCGATGCTGTCGACCGATGCGATCGACCGGCAATCGATCGATTGGTTAGTCGACCGGTATCCGTCGATCAATTAAAGCTACCACACCAATCGATCAACGTCGACCGATGTCGATCGATGATATCGATCGGCGATCGATCGATTGGTGTGGTAACACCCTAAAGCAGAAAGGTAAGGCATTGAATAAAAAAAATCAAAATTGGAATGTGTTACGATTGCCTCGCTTTGAGCGCCCTCTCGTGGTATTTTTTAATCGGGTGTAATTTTTCGTGATTTGCAAAATGATTTCCAAATAATCTATTCGTTATGACTCACTGGGAATAACCTGGAATAACAAATAAATGCAACGTGCATAATTCAACGCTGCCAAGAAAAAAACCTGAACTGATAGATATCGAGTTTAAAGTTGGAATATGCGGAGTATTTCTGATACCACGATCCCACCAATTATGACGTTGATTTATGTAGGTAGTCGCGTAGGATATTTCAAAATGAATATCTTTATGAATTCTTTAGCTGGCAGTTAGGTTCTTAGTAGTGTTCAGTGCTTCTGTTACATCTGTTGTAGCAAGTAGCAAGCTGTACTTACATAAGTTATTATTATTTTATATTGTGTTGTGTAGTTTGTGAGACTATTTTAGTGACCGTGTTAAATGCTGTGACGCCGTGTGCCATGCACCGTGTAGGTAAGATAAACCAAACGTTATTAATTCTAACTATTTAGAGAGTTGTAAAGCGCCCATTACCGTCCACGATCGTCACGTCAGCGAGCTATGTCGACGAAAAAGTTACTGGCTGTTTCTATTGAAAAAAAAAATGATTATGTCAAATGGAGAGTCGACATCGTCATCGCCTTGTCTTCGTTATAATGATACCTACGCCTGTAGTCCTCAAAATGACAAGGATCCATAGAACACGTCTAACCTGTGATGTTCAATTCATGACCATATAGGTATTATCATACCCCTCAGTAGGTAGTCAATTTCTATCGCATTTTTCTTAAAGTTTACTAGCGATGTGGGTCGCACATTAGGTACTAGTATTCTTGTTAACCCCTCGTGCTAAGCTAAAATATGCTTTTGTTACGAGTGGGTTCACATCGGTAGTCTAGTGGGTGGGTTTCGAATCGGCAACTACATGATCGCAAGTCCAACGACCTAGCCATTAGGCTCTCGCCCCTTCTCTAAAAATCCTACCTACTATATCAATAACAAAGGTGTACGATTATTGAACGAAGTTGGATAGTAATTATTAATCCGCGTATCCATAAGAGGCAACCTCGGGCCGAGTAGCCTAGATTTGAGGCAAACTGAGGCTGCTTGTGGGTAGTGCATAAAGCATTTCCAACCCCGAAAACAAAAAAAAGGAGGCCCGAGGCACGTTGCGGATCAAAGTGAGCTGGCTCAGGCCTTAGGGCACGGCCTGCGTCAGCTTGAGGCTTCGCATCCACTGCCTTAGGACCATTCGGCCGCTCTGCCCGAGGTTGCCTCTAGTGGATATACGGCTTTTGATAAATGCAGTTGTCGACATACCCCGCAGCCTTCGCTTTAGCGGCACATGATAACTAAAAGGCGACAGAATCTATCACTACTACTTACCTAAGATAATTATCTTGTTTACCTAATATAGTTATACTCATTTCGATTCTACTTTGTTTTCAACACTTCAGGGTCCGTAGGTAGAGGAAGCGATTCGCATTCCCACGTGGCGGGTAGCTGCGTTGGTGGCGGCGTCCAGAGGTAAGTAGCATGTCTTACTATATATTGTGCATTATAGTGTACCGAAAGTTTGTTTCATGACCTAAAATTTGCTTAGGTTTTAAGACACGATAATACTTCTCGTTACTGAAAACCTCACGCCGCTAAATAATCTTCGCAATAAGATTATTATGATAATAATTATGCAGATATAATCAACCTTTATGCTGTAAATACAGTGATTGTGATTTAATAGTCACTCAAAGAGATAGGGTCATGTGCGTATGTAAGAATTGATACATACAGTTTGTTCGAAATAAGTAAGCGGATCGGAAGTTAGCCGTTCCAAACTACCGCGGTGATAAAATCGTTTATTTAAGTGTTTTAATACATAAATATCGAAATTAGTAAACAAAATAATTAGAAATGTGAAACATATACGACTCTAATTACCTTTACACCGACTCTTTCTATTAAAATTTACCACTTATAAACCACTTGCAGACAACTTCCGATCGGCTTACTTATTTCGAACAAACTATACTTACATGAAGCCATAACTTGAATTTAAAAAATAAAAAGACCAAGAATATTTTTATACAAAAAATTTACTAAAAAAATATCTAACATATAATACATCTAGAAATAGTCCACTTACAAATATATTACAGCGATATCGTGGCAGTGTAACAATTAGTTTAGTCTAACGTAAACATAGCTATAGGTAACTCAGATCGTAGCCTAAGATCATTCCTAACTAGGAATACTAAACATTACATTTGCCTATAAATAGAATACTATGCATAAGTCTATGTAGTTGATTTTCAATAACAAAACGTAATAAATTACTAAATTACGAACTAGGTGGCTGATTTATTTTAGCAATATGCACATAATACTTAGGTTTTAAACCGAATGAAGCGTCGGGGTTATTATAATTAATAAAATAAGTATTCGATTTGTAATTTCCATAGATGCTGATGCATAGATAGGTGCCATACCATTTTTTATATAGGGCAGTTATTACGGAGAGACAAACTTAATATGTATTATTGAACTTCTAGAGACGCTGAGTACTATACGCTGAGTATATATATGTAGTACGTACAAATATTTTTGATAGATCTTTTCTATCATTCTGCGGCTGCCGGTGTTTGGGAGACGAACTCCCTTTTTAGAGATTGTTTTGGGTATAATTCTTTAGTTATAGGTTAATTTTAAATTTATTTACAAAGAAATTTAGTGTCCGCTTTTCCCGATTCTCATGATATGTAATAATAGTCCGATTTTGTATTGGCCTTACAAATATTCTTGTCAAATATCTGTAGGCCATACAAAATCCGAAAGTGCGGAGATGTAAGTGCTGTTGTTGTCCAATAAGTTCCCTATTAAGTTTTACAATATTTAGGAAGTCATTTTTTTTTCTTATGAATTGGTTTCTGCCCGCGGCATCGTATTGAACTTTTTACAACTAAATATATTCTTCCTTAGATTTACGAATTAACTAGATAGGTATCTACCTACTTAAATACATTATTTTTAATTAATAGTTAATTTCAAATATTATTATGTGCGTATTTACTTAATACAGCCTCTTTAGAATCATCACAATTTTCAGTTATCTGAAAATAAAGATGGTTTTAAATTTTGATTTAAAACGAGCAAATTCTATCTACATAATCACATTTACAAATTTATATTTAGGGTTTAAAATTGTTATCGTAGTTGACATTTCTTAGTTCTTCGTCTTTTCCTTCTTTCAACTTCGGCAACGATTTTTTTTTCTTTTGAGCATAGTGAATGAAACAATAGGCAGATTATTCTACCAATAAAATGGTGCCGTCTGAAGTTTCTCTGTATAAATACGATATAATTATTCCATAATATTGAGCTTGCAAGAATTTAATGTAATTTTAGTCTATCTTGTAAAATTTCAAGATGAAACGAAATCTTAAAACATCAAATTCAATCTAAAAATAAAAAATGTCACACTGGACTCAACCCTAAATATAAAAACAAAATCCTTAAATAACTAGTGTATTTTCAACCCCACCGCGCGGCGATAGAATAAAGAGACCTTAATAGTTCCAAGGCTCTAGTATCTGAAGAGGTTTTTGATTCACTGGCGGGGGCAACTCTAGCTTGTGCTACAGGACTATCTACAAAAGGTGCCTTAGTAGTTGTTTTTGGTTCGAATGTACTAGCTTTTACAAGGAATTTCTTCACACCTCTACGACCAGCTGTATTGGTTCTAAGTGGACTAAAAGTGGCAGCTGATGTTTCTAGATCTGCTGTAGTTTTTGCACTTTCTGTTGTGCTTGTTTGTGCTGTGTTTGATAGGGAATTAATAGCACTAGGATCTAAGTTTAGACTTTTACCTCTTCTGTCACTTCGTGTCCTTTCTATTCTATCTGTTCTTCTATGTACATTTGTTCTTTCAGCTTCTGTGGTCGGTAATTCAGTCGCATCTTCTTCTTTTGCGATATCTTCCATATCTTTCTGAGAGACGGCCATTAAAGCTTCGAGTAATGCTTTTTTCGATGCTTCAGCTGTAGTGTTGTGATCGTCATCACACGTCTGTATCAGTAATAATATTAATCTTTTCACTGTCTTCGATTTCGTTTTCTTCATAACGTTCATAAGTTTCTCAGTAGTAGTTGCGTTCATTATTTCTTTTGCTTTTTCTACTACTGTGTCGGTAATCGTCGTCAAGTCTTGAGCGGGTTCTGTGGAAGAATCTCTTAACAGTCGACCCTGCCTTTCGTAATCTTTGTTCTCTTGTGTAGTTACTTCGAAACTGACTGTGGGTGAAGGTGTTTGTTCAGTAGGAATGTACTCCGTGGGTGTAGTAGCTGTGTTAGGAATGTAAGTGTTCTCTGAAAATCCTTGGTTTTGGTCTGGCGCTGTTGGACTCAAGCCATCGTTGAGCGTGATAGGATCGATAACAGTACTCTGCCAGTTTCCATAACTGCTCGACCATGCGAATTGGTTTGTTGTCTTGTCACTGTCAGGAGAAGTGAATACAATGTCGGGTACTGTCGGCGTGGTAGTCAGTATTTCTGTCTCTGTAATTCGTGATGTCGTAGTTGGCTGTGTTGTAGATTGAACTGTAGTCAGATCTTCATCAGGTAAAGTAGGTGCTTCGAGATCTTCTGCGGGTTTCTTGATCGGTTCTGCGTCAAAGTTTAATTGTTTTCCTTGTCGAATGCTGTTGCTCTGTGGCGCAGCGAATGATTGACTGTGAGCTCTTTGTAATTCTTCTTCGTTTTCTAACTCTACGCTTTCAGTTTCAGTAAAATAGACTGAAGTAGTGGTGGGTAGCGCTGTAGTGGCTCTAATCTTTTTACTTTCGAAATCATTACTTGTTGACACAGATGGGTCTATACCCCAAGCCGTAGGTAAGTTTGTTACTTCAACGTATTCACTTAATGGTTTGCCTTCAGTAGATACTCCGTTTGTTCCATAAGTAGAGTCGCTGAGAGAAAGAGCATTATTCTGGAATCCTCCATATTTGTTGACAGAGTAATCGCTTTCAGTTGTAGTTGTGGCTTCACTGTAATTGTTGGAGAGTGTATTTACATTAACCGAGATAGTGTTTGTGTATGAAGGTGTGGTAGGAGGAGCAGCGGTCGAAGGTGTTGTGTACGATGCTGATATTCTTCCACAGCATCTGAATGGATTCCTAGCACTGGTAGAACTGTAAGAAGATGATACATATTCTGTCACTGGTGTCGGTGTAGTTGTAGGTTCTTCTGTTATTGGGTAAATTGTGGGAATGCCTAATGCTTTAGGCTCTCGTACACTCGATAAAACAGGCGAAGATTTATGATCATCAGAGAAGCCCAATAGTTCATCATCTTCTTCGTTGACTGTTGTTGTTGGTTCTGTGTTAATAGATTCTTCCGTTGTTGTTAAAAGATCGCTGAATGACGGATGGGTGGGTCTAATATCTGATAACACTTTTCTGAATTGAACTGGATCTTGGAGATAGGCAGATAAGGCATGTGTGAAAACTTGAGCTAATTCTCTAATTTGGGGCGAAGTAGCAATTGGGTTCTGGCTCTGTTGTACAGCTAAATCCTCAGCTAACTCATTGTAGGTACCATTAGGATCTGCTCTTATTTCTTCCAGCAGCTCTGCGTTAGACATTTCGTGTCCAAATAGGTTGGTGTATTTGTTTATAGTTTGACGACTGAAAAGAGCTGGTAGTACTTCTTCCATAGCTTCGTATTCTTCAAAAGAAGGTGTCACAGTCTCGTTCTCTTCAGGGGTTTGAGTTGTCGACAAATTATCTAGGGCTGTCGCATAGTAAATTGCTAGGCTGTGTAAAGTCTTAGGAGTCAGTGATGGAGGTACTACTAATCCTGGCCTATTGGGCTGATCTCCGAAGTATCTGTCAGTAGTAGTAGGAACAGTAGGTTCAGTGGGGCCAGTAGGTCCAAACCTATCTAAGTTTAACTTTCTCATGAGTCTTTCGCGACGTTCTTGGTAAGAAGGTTCTGTAGTAGCTTGCGTTGCTTGGTTAGTAGTAGAGTAAACATCATACCTATCAGAGGATGCGGTTTGAGTGTAACTATCAGCTCTGGTCGTGTGCGGTATCTTGGTCGCTGATTCAAAACTGTCCTTTGTTTCAATAGTAACTCTTTTTTGTTTCTCAACCTGATCACTCCTGGCTGTCACTTGAAGAACTCTCTCTGTTGTAGTCGCCAAAGTTTTGTTCTTTTCTTTGTGTAGGAAACCTTTCAGTAGTGACACTCCAGGTCTGGTATACGGTTCTTGCTTTTGGATGATGGTAGAGTAACTTTTGGTATACGGCAACAATGTTGGACGTTTGGTTGTTGGCTCAGGAGTTGATGGAGGCGAATGTTTGTCACGAATATCGTAGAGGGTCGTTAAATTAGGATTGCTCTTGGCTTTAGGTTTGGCAGGAAGGTTTGGTGTGTAAACTGGGTAAGGCCGGTAGTTTTTGTTATGGTAATCTTGGAGGTATTGCCTGTTATTGTTGTTAGCGAAGGCTGCAGTCTCTGCGGCAACCTGCATTTCTCTCAAATTGTAGTCAGGAGTACTTCTGTATACTGGAGCTTCCGTATAACTAGGTTGTGTAGGCTTGTTCCCGAAGTTCGTTGAGATCAGCTGTACTAAACTCTTCCGTCTTTGCTCGAATGCGGTTGTTGCCGCAGTTCTTTGCGTAGGATTGAAGTCAGTAAACAATGCCTGGTAGGTCTTCGCTGTAGCTTTAGGAATCTCGGTCTGTCTATGTCTGCTTCTAAACAGTCGTTCAGTCGTGCTGGGCACATTGACTGGCGTACGCCTGGACTCCGCCCGAATGTTGGTGTCAGCGCCGATTTGCTGCAAGTCCTGGGTTTTGCTGAGGCTCTGCGTGATCTTTTGGCTCTTCTTCTGCTCGTTGGAGTAGTATTCGGCGCTGGACTCGTAGAGGGCCGGGGCGGATGCGCAGTCCACCTTGAACCACCAGTCACATATGAGGTGTGACTGGCTGAAGATGGTGCCGTTGGGACATAGGAATGAGATCTTCCGCGATGTGTCGCATATGTGGAATACCTGGAAAAAGTAAAGTTGGTTGGGGTTAGCAAATTGGTACAAAATATGAATTCTTCTTAGAGAACAAATTGCATTGAACTTATATTTGCAACAAGCGACTGAATTGAATTGATGGTCGAATAGGAAATAGCGGCTGCATCTAATCATATAAAAAAACGAAATAAATATAATTTATCATATGACTTATACCTAAGTATAAAATATCACTAGGTACTACCTACTAAATTTTATGTTTTGATATTGGACATAAATGTATAATATTAGATTGGATAATTTTTGGGTTTAGTGTTTTTGTGGTTAAGTTAACTTAATGTTACCATAACTATACTCCATTTGGTTAGGTACATAACTAAAGGTAAACAATAAAAATGGCGGCGTTCAGGGCTCTTCAACCTTTATTACAATGATATCTTATGAATTGGGAGTGAAATTAATAACAACACATCTAACAATCAATAAAAACAACGAACAAACAAAACTATAACTAAATAATACATTTTACGGCAAAAGAAACACAAAAACGAACGAAAGTACAAACTGTTACGAATGGCGTCTGGTTACCCGACTAAGTATAATATCGGTTAATTATTTTGCCGCGCTTCCTCGCGCTACTACTTCTTAATTTTTTCGAGTTATCAAAAGTCTATTATGTAGAAAAAGGTTTTGATTTCCTGTCTTTTTAGATTCTTTCTAGTAGGCACATTGCAATACTTTATGACATAATTATCAGATTTGATTTATTTATTGGTCGCAAGCTTAAGAATTTATAATTACCATTTAATATTAAACAAAGTAGTAAAATATGCTAGTATAGTAAAGGAAAATTATTTTGAATGATTAAATAATTTATTTTGGTTACGTTTTGTTTCAAGATGAAAAATGGCCCTATAAAAGAACCTTTTTTATGATTTGTTTACCTTTAGTTAAGTACCTAACCAAATGGAGTATAGGTATGTGTATTTTAAATTGATATGAAAAGAAGTTATTTGGAGTTCTATTTTTAAAGTTTCTTAGAGAAATTGTCAAAGTCCTTTTACCTGGCAATCGGTCTCCAAGTCAGCGTAGTATCCGGTTGGCACATTCTTGCAGTTGAACCCTGTGGGGGGGATGTTCGGGTAAGCGGGGAAGTCCACGCCAGCTCTGCCGATAACACCTGGAAACAGATATTACTGATTAGGAAGTTATTAGAGTTTAGCAGAGAATTACCAGTCTTTTCCTGTTCAGTTACTACTTCAGCTATAAATAGTTTAAAATTATCTTCGTGTGTGACGCACCAAGGTGTAGATTGTACAATGCAATTATTACAAATCAATATGTTAACTAGCATGTCTGCCTTACTTGGTGACTGGTCAACAAGTTTTTTACAACGCACGTCGAGCTATGCAAATCCAAGTTAGTTTTTATACAATGCGATATTAGCTTATACTAGAATTCGATTCAGGTTCATTTTAATTACTCGATATTATTAATTTGTAACACACCTTCACGTCTGTATTCCCTGAAGCGTTAAAGCACAGGTGTACTTACTGTACACCCACAGTTCGCCGGTATGTGTTAGGTCCCATGTGACTTAAAGAGACCCTACTGCCAATGATAGCTAAGAATTTCATAGAAAAACTCAATAACCTTTAGCGTAGCAGTCGCGCTTAGGATCACTGGACCAATGAGGCAGTTATTATTTATTAATAATTTACATTATAACTCTGCTTGTCTAAGGTTAGCCGTTCCGAACTACAATATGTATTATTAAATGTTATTATCAAGAATTTCGACCTTGATACTCGACGATATCCTCAGGTTGGTTCTCCGGCGGTATCAGCCTCTTCACTAGCGCCTTTCCCTCCGTGTAGTGCTCGAAGCCGGCAGCACCCATAGCCTGGGCTATCTCCTGCAGACTCTCCACGCTGGGCGCCGGAGAATACAGCTCCGTGTCCTGGAAACAACGTGGAAATGAGGATTAGGAGTTGTATTAATCTTGGATTTGTAGAGAACGTTTGTGGGTTACTGAGAATGTGGATGAGAACTTTTAATGGGATGCTTCGTGTGACAGAGATAACGCTTTACGAGGCCGCGGCTAAGCGGTTTTCTCTTTCCAGGAGCTGATGTGTAATATTTATCTCAGAGTACTGTAATCAGTTAGTTAATTACTTCAGCTTTTTTTGTATTCTTAAAAAAATACATAAATATTCAGGAAGTCGAGAATCATTATTGAGTTTTAATAAATAGGTATCAAATGTGGGTCATTACAGTAGGTACCTGTCGTCGTTGTGCTGTCCTGCGAGCTGCATCGCACGCGCCTGAAAAATAATAAAAATACCGTTAGTAGGAGGTACTGTAGGGTACACGCAATTTTTTTATTTTTTTGTAAAGCTTACTAGCAATGTGGGTCCTACATTACTAGTATTCTTGTTAACCCCTCGTGCTAAGCTAAATGCTTGTGTTACGAGTGAGTTCACGTCGGCGTCGGTAGTGCAATGGGTCGGTCTTGAACCGGCAACCACATGATTGCAAGTTCGACGCCCTAGCCATTAAGGTACCGCCGCTTCAGAGCCTTCAATAAATACATTAGGACACGAGTGTATGACATTTCGTCACATGAACGTATGAATGCGAAAGAGCCGAAAAAGATATGGAAGAGTCGTAGCAAGTGGCGGACTATAGTTTCTGCCTACCGCTGTGGGAAAAAGGCGAGTAAGTGAGTGTATGTACCTATATAGATATGATTCACAATGACATTCAACGAAGGAAGGAGGTAATTATCATAGAAAATAGAAACAGAAACTCTTTGTATCGCTATTATACTTTCGCTAGGTGTATGTCTGCGTTTATCTCAACAATATGCCGCCTAAATACAACGTCTCCCAGCATCTATTATCATGAACAATCGTCATTAACCCATATATTTTTCGAGTTAGTTTCCATATATGTTTCCAGTCTCCTCTCTCTATTAATACAGACATGACTTAGAGGCCTACGTCCAGCAGTGTATGAATACGGGCTGATGATGGTGATGATGACGTACAAGACTACAAAAAGTCAGGATTCGAACTCGAGACCTTTGGCTTGGCAGTCCAATGGTCATATCACTAGGCTATCACTGCGCATATGCCATACATAAACATCCAGACACAACCACTTGAAGGCCATGCAAATATATCGGTATATGTATAAGTTACCTGCGACGACGCACAATTCATATATATATGTAAAATGGATGTTGTTTGACAACCACAAGTCACGGGCGGAAGGATGCTAATTACAATCTAAATCGATATAAATGACCCACCAACTCGACACAACACAAAGCCTATAATACAATTCAGTATGTAATGGACATCAGCGTTTATAACCAGTTCGGTACAAGTGTGGTATGAATAAATAACTTCACAATGGGACCTGCTTTCTAATGCACGTCGCGATCGCGGGGATCCCGCGGTGATTCACGATTTACTGTCTAGGATCAGGGTTGTAATTTAGTAATGATAGAATAGCGATTATATGAGCTGAAGCGTTTAAATGATATGTTTTTGCATTCAAGCAATGACCTTTACTTGTCGCTAGCTAATCGTTACGGTGTTTTTTCTAATAAAAAAATAATAAATTCGAATGGGCTACAAACAAAATCGTAATACAGAAAAGTAAATTTTTTTAAGACGAGCAAAAAACTGTTTAATTTGTTATAATTATGATTTCCGGTTAATAAAAATAATTATACAGAAGATTTTTAGAAAATAAATATACAGAAAGTGTATTATGACTAAAAGACACCGAAAATGTAATAGCGCTTTACGATTTTGTGCGTAGGGGGCGACGAATTAACAGTTGCAATTCCAAGTTTGGATATATGTCCGGTTAATGGCAATAGGCTAACCCCTTATAAGGTAGATGAGAGCTAAAACATACCAGCGAATACTGCAGGAAAAGAAAAAAGGCACGGCCGTATCATTTACATTCGGTGTCACAACATTTTACAGCAGAAGAACTGCATTGCGAGACTTGTACATTTTTGTATATGTTATGTTTTTGATGGGATACTATTTACCGAACGCAAACGGTTGTATTGCATTTATAATCCGCTCTTCTCGTTCACTGTGACCCCAACCTTACCTCATAGCGCACTAACTAGAGAGAGAAAGTATCGATGTGATCAATGGATCGTATAATACGTGAATAGAGATGTGCTGTGTATCGATAAGTAATGTGTTTAACACAATGCCGGCTGGTTAAAGTGGGCGGCGGTTTGTTTTAGATTCGAGTGTTTAATGATGTAAGAAAGTGGTTTATGTCTAAGACAGATATGTTTGGATCGGGATGAGAGGTGAGATGTAAAAGTACTCAGGCATAAGCAGTTTTTTTTTTATGAATTTGTCAAGCAAAGGTGCCTCCAATGTTTTTTCTGATAATAATTATGGTACATATAGTTAGAATATTTTTTTTAAAAAGCTTACTAGCAATGTGGGTCGCATATTACTAGTATTCTTGTTAATCCTTCGTCCTAAGCTAAATACTTGTAGTGCAAAGGGTGGGTTTGCAACCGGCAACCACATGATCGTAAGTCCAACGCCCTAGCCATTAGGTTACCGCCGCTTCCAAATCAAATTTATGTTTTCAAAAGTTCATAATTATTATTTTATTAACATTAAACATAGTAATTATGTATGTAGGTATTACATTTATCTACATGGCATGTATGTAGATAAGTATGTAGTACATAAATATGATTATAATAAAGAACTTGAACTTGAACAAGTAGTAAGTAGATTATGATTTTGTTTGTGTTGTTTACTGCTGGTAATATCTAAATATCTTTGTGTTTTTCGTCAAAGTATTGTCTAGGTAATATTCTAGATGACAGGTGTAAAATGACCTCGCGTTTAGGGTCAAAGTTGTTACTGTTTATGACATAGTAACAGATGATGCTAGTCTATCATGTCGCTATTATGTACTTACAGCTATGGCACATCTATATGATAGGTGGCCATGTTATTTCAAGCTACCAGATTTATGACAGTGTAAATAGATAAAATATTCTTACACCTGGATTAGGTCCTCGTAGGTCTAGAGGTGGACTCGGAGTTTGGATGTGTGCCCGGTTAAGGGCATAAGCTTGCCCTTTATTACATAGGACTTTGACACATCGACAAACTGTGGCTATACACCTCAGCCTAACCCATTGTTAGCGTGCATGGCTTGATGGTATGATCCAGTTTTTTAAGAATCGATTTAGGTATAAGTATCATTATCTTGCTCGCCGTTTTCTCAGTAGGTTCGTTCGTCGTGATGAAAATAGCACATCCAATCGTTTGATCCATCCTTTGTTAATGAGAAATAATCATAACCATTAGGTTACCAGCAGGTACGATCTGAAGGGTTAGGCAGAGGTGTAACTATTGTTTTACGCCCAGTTCGCCAGCATGTTAAGGTCCCATGTAATAGGGAGCGAGCCTAATAACGAGGGCACTTATTCAAACCCCAAGTTGCTACTGAGAATTTAATAGAAAAACTCATAAACTCTTTGCTGGTCCTGAGAGTCGAATCCAGAATCTCACCGCAGCTGCTGTTGCGACCACCAGCAAACGTTTACGGTACATATAAAAATTACCTATACAAAATTTAACAATAGCAGCTGTCTATAAAAGCAATCTAATAAAAGCCTGTCTAATCCACTATTCAAGTAATTCACATCGCATCGGTTAAAATGTATAACAATTACGTTACGAAAGAAGGTGAGTGTGAAAGGGTCGTAATAGCCATGTTTTGTCGTGTGGTCAGGCATAAAAATTCTAGCTGACCTGAAAAAATTTAGACTATAAGACGTGCTGAGCGTAAATATGTTCCTATTTTTTTTTATTATGTAGGTTCAAAGATGAGGTCGTAAGTGGAGCGAGCACGCCCAGAAGATGCCTGTTCACAGTTGATCTATCTACTATCTACTTTTCTTTTAAAAATATTTTGGTTACATGCAATTGTTTTTATATTGACGTGATAATTGACCTTCTCAGAGTGCTGTGATAGTCTAGTGATATGACCATTGGACTGCCAAGTCAAAGGTGTTGAAGTCCGAATACAAGGCACGCACCTGTAATAATTATCAAACGCTAAACCTACATGCCTAATAAAATTTTTTGACGGCGTGTGCAGTCTGTCAATTCGCAGTACCTAGGCTAGCGTAGTGGACTATAGCCTAATCCCTATTATTCTGGAAGAAAGGTTTTCTTCCAGAATAATAGGGATTGTCCCAGTGCTCAGCAGTGGGACAATGTAATGGGTTGATAATGGATCGATCTTTCAAACCATTTGCACCGCCAAATAAATCACGAACAAATTTTTGCTTACGCCTCTATTGTTAAGATTTCACGAGAATACATAAAAACTATAGAATAATTAGGTACTCATCCAAACTATAGAAGCGTTGGACTTGCGATAATGTGGTTGCCGGTTTGAAACCCACCCATTGCTCTAACGTCATGAACCCACGTAACACAAGCATTTAGCTCAGTACGAGGGGTTAACAAGAATACTAGTAATGTGCGACACACATTGCATAAAACTTTTTTTTTTTTAAATCAGTGAATGAAGCCGCGAGCAACAGATAGTCCATAATGATATCTGACTGATTCTTTAAAAACATAAAAATCTCATCCTTGTTTGCTATTGATCGTTAAGGCAATTAATTTAAACACAATATAACGTGTCGACATTGTCCGATACAGATAACCGCACGATTTACGACCGCTTGCGCAAGCGCAGGCTTTCGCTAGGTCGTTGTTAGGACACGTACAGATAAACAGAGCTTATAAAATGTTTTAATTATTTGACGTGGATCTATTATTTCTTTTTGATTGTTAATACTTATACCTTACTACACCTATACCTTACTATAATCATGCAAACTTATCATTATTACGACAGATAGCCGATTGATTTCTATGTTATAGTTAATTTAAATGTTTTTTACTTAATTTTCAAAACTGTATGCAAGTAAATTTATTTTTTAAACAAATGTCGGCCCTCGTTTTCTCTAGTATCGTGGATAATAAACATCAATTTGTAAATAAGTATGTCTATTTTGTACATCTCGCACTGTCTAAGGTGTTCAACAACTTCCTACGTATAGCGTAAAATGCTTATTTGCGTAACTGCTTAAAATTTGAATAAATGCAACCGAAATTATTATGTGCACCACTTGGTGCACATAATAATTATTATATATTATAAAATCTAATTGCAAAGATCCACGGCACATACTTATGTGCCGTGGATCTTTGCAATTAGATTTTCAATGTAATTTTTGACATCAAAGGCAGTCTACCCGGAGCCTTATAAATTCATTCGTGAGAAGAAGCATCGATCAGATATATCGACTAATACAATTGCTGCCTTAAGCTGTACATCGATTGTTCAGTATCGTGCATACCTTATATTTATTGTTATTAGGATCTGCAGGTTACGAACCTTGAACTCAGTTCGCAGTCTTGGTGATCATCGTCCGGTAGGTTTAAAAGCTAATGATTTTAGAATGATTCTTTAATACTCTCGGTGAGAACAAGGTAACATTTTAAATAAATTATTATTCATAATTCGGATGTTGCGTTCCCATTGCGTTTAGCTTTTGAAGTTGATAAAGCTTTGTAACGCTTTTTTTGGCACTTCATTAGATTATTTCAGAGGTAAATCGAATACTTAAACGCCCTAGCCGCCTTATCCGCAGCCGGCGCGTGTTTGTGACAAGATGTATGAATGTGGACGAAACAAAAGAAGTATACAAGAATCTTAGCAATGGCGTTCTGTATTTCTGCCTATCTTTATGGAAAAAAGGAGTGATACTCTCACTCGTATGTAAATCAACAGAAATGGACAATAGCTTTTGTTAGAAGCCTTCAAAAGGCGACCGGTCTTCAGGGTAGTGGAACGGTTTCGTAGTGTAAGTGTCTCGCTGGCATGTCCACGTGCCAGCACTCCCTCGCACAATATCGACGTTTCGTACGAGTTTTCCTTCTCCTTTTCTCCTTCCTCTCCCTTTTCCTTAACAGGGTTGGCAACACGCGAAAGATACCCTTTGGTATTGCAAGCGTCCACAGGCTAGGTAACTGCTTACCATCGGCGGGTCGTATGCTTCATTGCTACCTTAGTGGTGTTAAAAAAAGGGATTACACGTACGGTCTCCGGGGAGTATGGAATTGTTATCCACTACGCTCTGGACGTCCATCAAGCACATGAATAGAATTGTGTCCTCTTAAAAGATTCACCCAGAGCTCTCTCTGTTACTACGTACGTACATGACTACATTTGTATTTAGTGCTTATCCGTCTTCGATCCAGTTTTCTGCCGCGAAGGTGGCGTGACACTCGTGCGAAAATTTTCCGCGACCACGGCAGGCCAAAGGCCTCTTTTAACCCCGATGAAAAACGATGGGATGTTATAAGTTTGACGTGTCTGTGTGCGTGTCTGTCTGTGGCATCGTAGCTCCCGAATCGGTCGAGATATAATGCAATTGTCGGGGGTTTTCTAAATATTTATAGTCCCGAAAATCCTCAGGGATCTTCTGCCGCTTGGGTAGACGACAGGAGGTATCGACTAAAATCCGCACTTCCCTTCTCTTGTCCTATCGTCACTGCCATGGGATTCGTGATATTCGCCACGAATATGACAGGCTGTGTGTCCCTGAACCGGACCTGGACCTGGCCCCTTCGGTGTGTACGATCGCCAGCACAAGTTACCACAAAATGTCCGATGAAAAATTCTCATTCGATTTTGAACTTAATCTTAAACACTTTAAGGTTTAATTCATTTGGAGAAATTTGACAGTTTTGTATAACCTGATGTGCTGTACATACACCTTTTTTTTTTGTAGGGGTTGGAAATGATTTATACACTACCCACCGCCCTGGGGAGAGCGATGGGGTGTGTCGGACTCCGCTCTGAAAAGAGCGATCTACCGACTAAAACCAACCTCGGCGTTTCGCGTCACCACTTTAGTGCCGGGAATACGGGAGCGCTGTGACATTCCTCCGCAGACCCGGCAGTGTGTACATACATCTGTCCCAACATATTCCACTGAAGCCAAAGTTAGAGACTAAACCCACCTTACATTTAGCACGTATCAATTACATTTCGCGGCAAGTTTACGACTTTGGTTACTTTCTCGAGATAGCGCGGCAGACAGACGGATCCTCGGTTACATCGCGTTCGGCCATAACTTGACAATACCGCAGACCGCATGCGCGTAAATGTCACAGTTCCTATATTACATGGAATTGTGTTAGGTAGGGTTGGCACTTTATATAAATTTGTTGATAAGTTTTTGTGGTTCGAAGATAAAGCGAGCATCGTTGGCTCACCTGCTTTTTTGATGATTTAGGGTAAAAAGGAACCAACGGTAAATCTTTTCAGCTGTTTAAAAAGTCTAATTAAAGAATTTAAAATTATTAATCGCCTTAAAAAAGGTACTAATTTGAATTGTTTTTTTGTTTACATGTTCCGTAATATCTTCGCCTATTCTGAACTGTTTTCGACTTATTTCTGTTAAAATATACTTTAGATTATGGTCCCATATAAATCCAATTAGTATCTGATCATTGTCAGATTTAAAGTAACCCCTGAAAATTCTAAAAAGTGAATAACTTTTACACTTTATACATACAATTTTTACATTTTATATCGACCACACCGTGTAAACCGCAAGCCAAAAAACATCAAAGTGGAAGTTGACAACCCTAAATCATTACGTAGAGAGTGTATTAGCAAAGTTGTATAACAAAATAATATGATGGCTGACTGCAGTTTAACGGCTAATAGCTAAGCGCTGCCATATTGATTGTAACAATGGAATATTGCCTGTAATAACGTCTCGTAAGCTGTAATCTGAGTTTAACAGAACATTCATCTAGATAGGATGTGCAGGCGGATGTTATCAAAAGGAGTTTAGTATTTAAAATTATTGTCTGTGCCCTCCAGTATTTATGAAGTCGTGTCTTCACGCCTCTATTCCCAAGAGGATTCACAGAGGCGTAGACTCACAGCACGGATTGTAGTAGGTCCCATCGAATATGGGCCGAGCCTATTACCGTTATCCGGCACAAATCCAAGCTTCGAATTGCTACTGAATATTTTTACTGCTGAAATAAATTAATTTAGCTGGTATCTAAAATAGTTTTTGATAATTTGACCTCTATGAAATCTTCAGTATTACACGGAGTTTGGAATTATCCCCTGTTACTAGCAATAAGTTTTTAAAGGTCCTATGTCATACATAGGACCTACAATATATCAGCGAACTGTGGGTCTATATGGTACACCGTTACCTAACCTTTGAGTGATGCAGGCGTTACAGTATGAAGATGGTTTTTATGGGATAACTCGGCAAACGAGGAGGTGACCTCCTGAGTGACCACCTGATGGTTATATTGTTAGTCATCGCCGCCCATGGAATCTACAATACCAAAAGACTTGCAGATACGTTGCCGAGCCAAGGGAAAGGAAGGAGAAGGAGAAAGAAGGGGATTGAGGGAGGAATTAGGCCTCCAGCGCTCCACACTTGTCTATCTGACGTCGGTATTCTGTGGGAGGGTAGTATTTCCCCGATTGTGTTGATCCATTCATGATAGCATGTTATGTAGACATGCCAGCGCGACGCTACTAGGTACTACTAAACATTTTTACTTTTTGGTATCACCAATTTGCATTATGACAGCTATAAAAGGCTTATCATACGTCACTTTAGACTTAACACGAGGCTATTAAGTCGTCAGTCGAGGCACGAGGCACACACTGAGGTCAAGGCGCCTGAGGCTGTCAAAACCCAATTATGATTCATATAATATAATGTTTATGTTTTTTATATTATTTATATTTACTTAGCTACTGTTACTTTGTGTTGTAATGATTGTTGAGGTCAAGTGATTGAACACCTATCAATCAATTGCTTTGATGTCTATATTTAAATGGTTCGAAGCGGTGAAGGGTTGGGTTCTTAAAGGAACGAAGCCAAGCATGTACTTAGAAGTTTTTGCAACCCAGTTTTTGGTCAATTATGATATTATACTTACTAAAATAATAATTAACAATCTACTTCTATTGGGCTAGTGGTAATAAGCGCGACTGGAAGCTAGAGGTCTTCGGTTCGATTCCCACGGCGAGCAAAGTGTGTTATTGAGTTATCCTATGATTGAGTCTGAATTTATGTCCGGTTAATGACAATAGATAGACTATTAAACTCATTACCCTTCCTTTTTCATATTCGTGTAAAAACGGATAGAAGGCTATCAAGTAAATGAAGTATAATTATTTGTTCTTATCCAATAGGTACAACAATGTCGACATCATATCGAACTATATTTAACGATAGTACATCACAACTTGTGAAACGCCATTACAAGTCAAGAATACAGTAATTATGCGCAAACGCATCGATCGAGGTTCAAGATTTGAAATTATCGGAGTTTATCGAATGATCTTTTTGTTGATGACGGTTATTTTCGCTTTAGCATGAAGTTTTATTAATGTTTAAGAAATAATGCAATGTTGGAAGTAAGGCCTGTTATTGAATAGATTGTGGTACAATTTTATTTGGAGTAATATATTTTTCTAGTGACTTCATCATGTTCATGCCCGGACAGCAACTTTGGCCTAGTGCGGGTTAAAAGACACGCTTTGGAGCGCTGAAGGCCCAATTCGTCCACCTATCCCCTTTCTTCTCATTTCTCCTTCCCTTCCCTTCTCCAGAAATAGGCTCGAACGCATCTGCAACTCCTTTGGTATTGCAGATGTCCATGGGCAGCGATGACTACTTACCATCAGGTTCGATTGCCAAGTAATTTCAAAAAACTATCGAGAAAATCTTACTGGCATACAATATTTGCGGAAAAATTGTTTTATCTGCAACTGCGAGTGAATTTGATTTCAAAACTCCGCGGCCGGAGCCCTTACTTTGTTCAAACTCGTATAACTTACATATCATAAACAGCGTAAATAGCAGTATTATCTTCATGTTGTCGGCTCCTAAACCGGTTCGCCTCCACCGCATTGCACCTCTGAAACAAAACAAATGAAGATCCATTACAATTCCGTATTTTAAAAAGAATACAACTGCAATACTCTATACATATGTGTGTTATGAATGGTACCTAGTTTAATATTTAATGATCTTTTTTTCTCACTCTCTCCCTATTTGTATGGTTTGTATGATATCTGCAGTATCTTTTGAACGAGTGGATATCTAACTTAAATGTAGAGTAGGTAGGGAAGAATGGTTAGTATTTGTCCTTTAAAGATCCTTTTTTCCACACCATCCGTAAAAATTATTGGAATAAGCTTTCATTTCAGAATTCGAAACCCCATTTAACCCCTTAAAATGTTTTTCTTCCGACATGGTAATACAATAATGTCATGTATTTGTATAAAGAATCTTTTTACACATCTCCTCAGTTTGTAGAGTACAATGTTATTATGTTGTCAGATAAAGAAATTTCATGAACTTTCATCTACCGTACATACACGAAACAAACCGGAAATACCCAAACCTACTACGTCGCCCGCGCAGCGGTGACGTCACTCAGTCACGACGGCCAGCGACATCTGTGATTTACCGGTGCACTACTTATACAGTGGGATTCAAAGATGGATATGACCTTTCTTTTTTTTTGTTTTTAAGCTAAATGGCTATTTTGGGGGAGGCCTTTGCCCAGCAGTGGGACAGTAACGGCTAGAGAAAAAAAAAGCTAAATATGAAATAGCAGGATATTAGACCCATTGAATATGTTTTTTTATATAAAACTAGTTAAAACCTATTTACCTGTTGTTATATAACATTTCCATAAAGTTCTTACATACCAGAGACGTACAGTTAATTGCCTGTTATCTCACAGAGCTGTGATGACATTATTATGTAAAGTTATTATATCGGTTACATATAAGTACGTACCTACGTATAACGAGTTCCGGTGTTTAAAGTGTTAATAATTGAGATATATTATTGGCGTGGTTGGCAACACCGTTTTTCCGCTTATTCTCAGTATTACAAGTAAAATATTGATTATTTTGTCATGTTAAAAATTTATTTTGTGTTGAATTGCCATGCGTTTGATTTTAGTGATGCTTGCTGTACAGCTCATCAATATCCTTATAAAAGGTCCCGTAAAAATTAACTAATTACTCCAAATAAAACACACTGTAAATCAAACAAAAACGTGAAGAAAATCCACGAGCTACCTGTGCGCACGCGCTGTTACGGAAGTCGTGATACAAGATGGCCGTGCTTCCGGCCAACCAACTCATATCGCGGGTCACTTTCCATCGACTTTTGAACTTGCATTTACATTTTTCTTGGCATCGAATAAGGAACTAAAGATATTTTGTTGGACATATGCGAGAGAAAACTTGAAATAGGTTTAGGTATTTTAACAGTGGTAGCTGTCCATGGCAATCTTTATCGTAACCTACTTCGCTGTTCCGCTACTGCAACTGGTGATGGATTAGTCTTTAGTCCTGGCTTTGCTTTTAGGTAGCGAGCTGACGAGCTACCTGATTGTAAGTAGTTATCGCCGGCCATGGACGACTGCAAAACCAAAGGAGTTGCTAATGCGTTGCTGAACCTCTAATGACTGCAGACCTGCACACCCGACTCGGTTAACAGTTACCCCTCGGTTGCTACAACCCGAGGATGTTTCGACTTTTGCGCGTAAGAGCCAGTCGGAGGAATTGGTTCTTACGCGATATACTTGTCTAAATACTCACCACGGTGCCGCATTGGTGAATTGTTTGACTATATGTGGGTCGTCATCCACCACGCGGGCCCAGTGCGGGTTATCGGGTGTCACATGTCTTAAAAGTTTTGGTTCTAGGACATGCCGGTTTCCTCACAATGTTTCCCTTCACCATTTTGGGAGCAGTGGCGATGAAATAATTTACTGAGTGTGTAAATGTATACTGTGTAAATTATTTCATCAACCTCGTAAGTCGTAGCCGTTGTCGTAACTGTTGCTTATTAAACTCTTCGTGGCCCTACCACAAACTTCTATTTGTGGTAGGGCCACGCTGTTCGCAGCATGAATGGGCCGGCTTGACCGGGGAAGTACCACACTCTCGCAGAAGACCGATGTCCGAGTAGTAGCGTTTCGTTACTGCGCTTCGTTCGGTGAGCGAGAGGGCCGGAGGCCCAATTCCTCCCCCTATCCCCTTCCTTCTCCTTTTCTCCTTCCCCTGCCTTTCCCTAAATAGGCTCGGCAACGCATCTGCAACTCCTTTGGTTTTGCAGATGTCCATGGGCGGCGATGACTACTTACCATCAGGTAGCTCTCCTGCTCGTTTGCCGAGTTATCCCATAAAAAAAAAAACTCCTTTTGCTACTGATAATTTACCTCAAAGATGGATGGTTGCTTACCATAAGTAAAAGCTCAGGCAAGTAAAAGTTACGGGTTAGTTCACAACTCTTGTTCGTTTACAATCAATCGTTACGTCTCGGAGATGGTTATCGCGCAATTGTTTGTAAGTACATCCAAATACACAGTGTATAACACTGTACTTTCTATCTTTTTATTTTGTGTCTTTTGAAAAAAAAACAATAGGAATTTCTTCTCCTCTCTTCGTCCCCTCTCATCTCGCCCCATTGCCCAGGGTTTAAGAAGGAGGACGCAATTCACTTGAACACCTCTATGGTCACTTTAATATCTTTATGTATTTGAATTTTTCTGCACTAACCAAATAAAGATATTTCTATGCTTCTATTCTATTCTATGGTTCTGGATTTCACGTACAATCGTACATACAATGCAACAGAGTATTTACATACCTTAACGCCTGTATTTCCCGAAGGGTTAGACAGGTGTACTAATGGACAGTGTACACCCGAAGTTCACCGGTATGTTTAGGTCCCATGAAATTAATAGGGGGCCAGAATATTGCTATTAACCAAACTCCGAGCTACTACGGAGAATTTCATAGAAAACGCATTATCACTTCAAAATCCAGGACCTCTAGCGTAGGAGTTGCGCTTAGGACCACTAGACTAACGAGACAATTTTATTAAAAAAGTACATAGTCCACTAAAACAGAACCTCACTAGAACACTTGTGCTCTCGACTGTACCCCGAGGGAGGCGAAATGACCCGCGCTCGTAAAAAACTATGATGACTACTGAATAATTGTACCTGATCGGACCCTACTTTACGGTCTAAGTTAAGAACTTATAGGGGTGAAAAAGGTGTGTACTAAGTTCTTTTTTGTAAAAAAAAAATGTTCTGAACAGGCTATAAATATGAATATATAATTGTTAATTATATTATAAAGTACATAGTTTTGGTATGTAGAGAGACCTAATAAGTCGTGAGGTTCCGATCTAGATGTGTTCAACCAAGTGACTTTTACCTTGCTCGTTAAAATACTTTCACACGACTTTACCTCAGTTTGCGTGTAGCAAATGAGTCGGGATACCTATATATTTTAGGTATTTAACGGCCGCGGCCAATGAGATATTATAATTTAAAAATTTTAATAAATGCTACTATTTTCTCAGATTTTTAAAGTTAACTAAAGATCTGAAATTAAGCAAGACAAAAAGTAATATAGAGATTTAATATAGAGTAGTGTTTTAAAAATAAGTATGACATAAATTTGTAAAAAAAATGCATTGGTTAACAACTAGAAATAATATTTGGAACGTTTTTAGGATAAAAATAACACAAATTATTTAAATAGGAATGTATAAATAATAAATGAGTCAATGAATAGAAATTGTAATGTATTTCTAAGAATTGTGAATCCTTTTATCATGAATATTAATATTTTTAAATAACAATAACTGATTTCACGCAGTCTTTACAAAAACCCTTTGTTACAAAACTTATAAGGTAACAGGGTCACGAGTTCACGACACAACTTTCAATATCTCCCGCTTATCGCTACATCTTATCACTTACAGTCAACTTCCTAGTCACTATCGCGCGATCTGTTGCGAAACGTAACGTTTTCGTCTGCTTTTCTCATACATTAGCCACTCTGTACATCACGAACCGATTGCGCCCGATTACGCCCGATCGTGGCCGAAGATAGGCGAGGCCAGAGCGAAGTGAGGGGGGTTTGTTATGAGTGCTTAATTGAGGTCGAGCGGGTAAGGGTTAAATAAATAGGAAGAGATCGCTTGATAAGACATTGTGTAAGTTCGTGGGCTTTTTTTGTTAGTTGATAGAAGCAGGTTCCTCTGACATGACAAGGGATTATATGATCTCTTTTGTAGGTACCGATAGAGGTTTTAAATCTAGTGTGTACTTTTAGTGCCACTATCTTAGCATGCCCGAAGCGTAAGGCAGAGGAGTACTAATGTACATCTACAGTTCGCTAGCATATTTTGGTTCTACGTGGGGGGCGAACCTATTGTCCGAGCTGAACTATTGAGAGTTTCAAATAAAACCCTATAACGCTGTACACCCAGAGTTCGCCGGTATGTTTAGGACCCATGTATTAGGGGTCGAGCCCATTGCCATTCACTGGGCACAAATCCAGACTCCGAGCTGCTACTGAGAATTTCATAGAAAAATCCAATAACACTTTGCCCGACGTGGGGATCGAACCCAAGAGCTCTAGCGTAGCAGTCTCGATTAGGACCACTAGACTAACGAGGCAGTCAAATCAGATTTTTTCCAACAAAACAGCCTAGAAGGATGGATGATGGTATGTTAATGCAGTGGATTCACCCCATAAGAATTCCAGCAGGAAATTCCTACCAGTTGGAATTGAGTAGTTCTAGCTTCCTTGTACAATCCTTTTGAAAGTTTAAGTAGGGCGTTATATAAAATATACTTCTCAAAAAATGCAATAATTTTGATACGGAACTAATCTTGATTACATAATTGAACTCTAGATATTATATCGATAACATATAGTTGATAGCTAGAATTCTTTCCCCTCTCTAAATTTAGTTATTGAAACAACATATTTTATAACTTCTTTCGATACAATAGCTGACTGCATCGTTAACTTAGAGGTTCTGGGTTCGATTTCCAGGACATTTCGAGCACATTGCTATTGGTTTCTTTATACATATAGAACTCTGTAGAATTTCGGTTAATAACAATATGTTCGCCCCTATTACATGGGACTCAAAAAATACCGGCAAACTGTGGGTGTACATTAGTACACCTCTGCCTTAACCTTCGCGGGATACAGGCATGATGATATATACATATACTATGTCTTATAATAAAGCTGGAGAGTTTGTTTGTTTGAAGGCGCTAATTTTTGGAACTACCTGTCGAATTGGGGAAAAAATGAATTTGTTTATGATAGCCATATTTACGAGGAGGGCTATAGGCTCTAGATAGCCTATAGCCCTCCTCGTAAATGTGTTTTCATCACGCTACGATCCTTAGGAGCGGGACAGAGCAGGTGAAACCGCGAGGTACGGTGGCCAGCACATCAAGTTACCACAAAATGTCAAATTTTCTCAGTTGATTTTGAACTTTATGTTCAACAACTTAAGGTTTAAAATCATTTGGAGAAATTTGACAGTTTTGTATACCTTGACCTGCTGGCGACTGTACACCGAGTAATTTATATTACTATCTCGATCTGTCCACTATTATTTTTGACAACGAAGCGTATTATTTCCCATCAACCAAACCCATTGTTGAGCTAGTTAATTAACCATATAAGGTTAAAGATACCACGATATAACCACAGTGATTGACCAAGAGGTCAAGTCGAGGTCTAAATATGGTAAGTATTAGTCATTTCCTTTTCAAATTAACGAGATTTCGGCTTTATGGTGCTATAAATGGACATATGATTATTATACATGATGGTAATGTGATTGTTATGAAGTAAAAAAGTGTAATAAATTAGAGAAAAGTTCAATAGCACTTTTTTGGTCCATCACCTTTCTTAAGTCATCATAACCTTAGACGGACAGCTCACTGCATTTCGTTATCTTTAAAATAAAGTTGAACGGACGCTTACCAAAATAACAGTATGCATTTAAGAACATGTACACACGGCTACAGGTCAACCTATACAATTTCAGTGTATGCTGATCTCGCATTGTAAGCTTGATTTGGATAGCTTGCCGTGTAGCCGCGCGTAGGTCCAATTGTACACCTTAGGATACATAGATATCTCTTTTATTTGGATTTGCGGAAAATAATTAGGAACAGAAATTCAAAGTAGGGTCCCAGATGTGGCACTTTTTTTGTTTACGGAGTAAACATTCAAAGAACGACCGTTCTTCGGGGATTAGAATAGGATATATTATAGACTTTTTCTTTTTCTTTTATGAGGAATATTCTTTAATGATGGCCACTATCATAACATGGAGTGCACCGAGTGTCCATGGAGTTTCTTGTCGAATTCTTCTCTATAAGATCAACTTAAAAAAAAACGTGCAAATAACGTTTCATAAATGCTTGTAAAAGCTTATTTAAAAATAAAAACATTTAAACTGAACTTGAACTGTATCCTCTTAAAAGACCACCGCAGAATCCCCCCCCCACCCCCTTGTATAACAACTGTTACGGCATATCCCTGGAGATAGGTATCCCACCCTACTGATTAACAAACTCATGCTCGGCTGTTTCAGCCTTCCTTCAAACCCGTATATTGTTTTTCAAATGCCACATCCCTAGTTTGCTTCTCTCTAATTACGTTTCCACACCGATGACCCGATGCGATTGACAGATCGAGTCAGATTCATATCTCGGCTACATTCCTAGCGGTCGCTACAATTTTCTGATAATCAGACAGACTGATTTCTTCGTCTAGATTGCGATCCAGCTATTTTTGTACCATCAGTCCCATGTAATGACGATTTGGAAGAATTTTGATGTAAAGCAAATTGTTATCGATCATATACTTACGAGTAGATATCAATGATTTTAACTTCCTTCAAAAAAGAGGTTACTTATTAATTGGCTTATGTATCTTTTCTTTATAAAGTATAAAATGAAGTTTCCGCTGTCTGTTCATTAAGATCTTTTGAACTACTCAACGGATAATGCAGTTTTCACCAATATATAGTGATTCAAGAGAGATTAAAGGTTAATATGTATAATACATACATATTATACAGAAAAGCCGAGAAACCACGCGGGCGAAGGCGAAGGCTAGTTTACCAAACAGAACTAGCTGTAACTCTCTTTCGCAAAAGAATTATCAACAGGATGGGTATGGGCCTTTGCAAATGTCCCAAAAATATAAATGATACATCATTTATATTTTTGGGACATTTAGTTATAGAGTTTAGTTTTAAAATGTGTCTTATATGATATACCAGAAGTGACACCTCTAATCGGAAAAACTTGGTTTTATTTCTAGAAAAACATATAATTGGATACCAATCAAAAGCTCATAATTATAAGACTTCCTGCTTTACACAACATTTTAATACTTCCCTAAGAAACTCGTATATAATATCTTCAGAGTAATGCACGGTTTCGTTGTACCTAATTTACTAAAATAAGTTTACTTACAACATTTTCGACAGTTACAAAGCCGAGCAAAATAAATAGGATGTTGCGAACTTAAATGCCTCTGAGTTAATTGCACTGCAGTGCTTTCGAAATGGGCAGACAGACAAAACTATTATTTATAGTATCTTATCAAAAGTAGTGTTTGTGAGCGAGCTGTGATGCGACCTTTGCGCTTTTAGATGGCGAGAAATAAGAGCTTACTAATTGGCATTTTGAAGTAGTGATATACATTTTCTGTCTTTATGAGCTCGTAGAATCCTGCAGAATTTATCTGGGGTGATACCTACCTGTGTATTGCAAAATATTCTGCCGCCAAGTTTGAAGGGCAATGTAGCCAGGGAAATTACTTAGCATAATAAAATTAGGGTTTTGAGAATGCCAATGACTAATAAATTAAGTGTAGAGTACTAGCATTTATGGGCTGTGTGTTCCTGTCTGACTAAAACATAGACTAAAACATAAAGTATACGGGTCGTTTCATCTTATGAACTTACTTATTAAGGCGTAAGTACATTCGTTTCCAATTTTGAAACAAGCATGATGAAAATAAAAAGATGGCCGCTCGTGGATAATTTCGCATTGTTAGTAGCTTCGCAACAGTTATTACGGGTTCTGTGTAAGTATACGACGCGGACCTGTGTTTATTGTTTGTACGTTTGTCTACATCCAGTAGTCAGGTACACTTAAGTTTATTTTGCCCATCTATAATCATAGATTATGCTATTTTCTTTTCACAGACCGTAATAGAAAATTTCACAATGTTTTTAACACATAACAATAGCAAAAAAACTTTTTAATCGACATTGAGTTAGACGTTGGACAATTTCAGGCCAAGACAAGTATTATGTACGTACTGTTTCCGTAATTATGTAACATAATATGACGTCTTCCACGAAGGGTTAGGCAGAAGAACACCTACTAATGTACACCCTTACTTCGCCGGTATGTTTAGGTCCCATGCGATAGGGGGCAAGCCTATTGCTATTAACCGGGCACAAATCCAGATTCCGAGCTGCTACTGAGAATGTCATAGAAAAACCCAATAACAATTTGCTCGATCCCAGGACCTCTAGCGTAGCAGTCGCAGTTAAGACCACTAGACTAACGAGGCAGTCATATTTGTCTAATGCAGGTAGGTTAGGTAAATGGGGCTTAAGTTTTTGTATTTATTTACAGTTATTTACGAAAACACAATATTATTGTTTAGTTTTAACATCAATAATTTGCAATTTTCCTAACGATACACCTTATTATCACTAACAACATCTTCAGCGATAATGCCGACAGTTTACACTGAAGGTCAAGCAACAACCACTTAGGGTAAAGCCACACTATACGAGCCAAGCTGGGAGCTAAGCTACGAGCTATGCTTGTCTGCAAGAAGACTACTAGCGGAGCGAGGCCAACAGCGATAGTTGCCAATACGTTTGCTTTTTTATCGGCAAACGAGCAAGCGAGCCACCTGCTGGTAAGTAGTCATCGCTCGCCCGTGGACACCTGCAATACCAAAGGAGTTGCCGAGCGTATTTAAGGAATAGGGAGGCGAAGGAGAAGGAATGGGACTTAGGGAAGAATTGGGCCTCCGGCGCTCCACACTCACCATACGAAACGCAACAGTATGCATACTGCTACTTGACGTCGATATTCTGTCGGAGGGTGGTACTTTCCCGGTCGTGCCAGCCTATTCATGCCAGCGAGACACTAAATACTAAGTTTGCATAGTATTTAGTAGTAGTTTAAGCAGCTAGACTAACTCTTAGCATTAAGCGAGGCTCGTAGTAGTGGGGCCCAAGCCTAAGTAATCATTTAATGATGCTTGGCATCAAGTAACGGCTGCAGCAGAACATTGGCGTGATAATTACTATTTGTTGTTTTATTTTGTAAACGCTACTTTAGTGGCGAAGGTCAGTTGTCGTATGGATTACGTCATTTTTTTCTTTCGATATTTACATATTTTATTTTATTGTTCACTTGCTGGTTTCAGTCACATCCTTTCATCCCCAAAAGAATTTCAGTACCTACCTACTTACATTACCGTTAAATTAAATCTCCTTTTACAATAAAATAAGTTTAATTCATATTTGTTAGATTTTCAGTAACCTCTGTATTTTTTAAGACTACTATGCGACTGCTCGGCTAGATGTCCTGACTACTCCTACTACGATTAGCCTTGGTTTGATTCCCAGGTCGAGGAAAGTGTTACTGAATATTTTTATTATATTAAAGTTAATGGCTGGCGAAGTGGGTGTACATTAGTATATCTATGCCTAATATATGACTGATGCTAAAATAATACGCAATAATTGATTCTTACCTAATTATTAAGAAAACATGATTAATTACCATTCTATTTCTAAAATCATTGCCCTCATCTATCTAACTCAATGACTACGTTTCAGTTACAAAATATTTGTTTGGTGCGCACACGCAACGAAACGATCAAGTTGTCTGTACACGCGATCGCTCCAATAAAGTGCTACCAGTATGTAGAGAAGCGTGAAATTGTACACGCCTTCGCAATGTATAGGGGCTGTGACACATCGCAAAGCGAAGCGATGCGATAAAGTATTTTTATTCGCTCGAGATCGTTAGAAGCGCTATACATAAACATAACATTTAACATACCATCACGCCTGTATTCCCCGAAGGGTTAGGCAGAGGTGTACCTAATGTACACCCACAGTTCGCCGGTATGTTTTAGGTCCCATGTATTAGGGGGCGAGCATATTGCCATTCACCGGGCACAAATCCAGACTCCGAGCTGCTACTGGGAATTTCATAGAAAAACCCAATAACACTTTGCACGACCTGGGGATCAAACCTAAGACCTCTAGCGTAGCAGTCGCGATTGAGACTGCTAGACCAACGAGGCAGTCCAGTCAGTCGCTATACAGGTTTACCATATAAAATATTTACTACAAGATCCCTCCGAGAGTCAGCGGATATTATGTTATTACAAATCAGTAAAGTATAGCAGCCAGCAGCGCGATTTAAAGTAAGTAATTATGCATTAACTATGATATAATCATCATTATACATTGCTTGACTTCACACAATTTCCCTATTTTCCTTTAATTACGGCTTTGGAACGAAGAAAGCTTTTATTATTTACTTGCTCGGAACACAGATCTTACGAAAATAACAGCGATTTCGATTAAAATTGCTGTATAATGAATAATGGTGCTCTTATTGATTTAAGTTTTGTTATTGAATAACGCATATTTACCCAACTGAACTCGCTTTTTGTCATATTCTTTCAGTTTGACATGTTTTGTCTTTTGTATAACTCTAGCCAAATAATTCTATGATGTTTGCTATCTATGAGGACATTTAATTGGCCTACTAATGTTTAATTTGTTTCAATTTTAATTGATTGTGCTGTTTGTCTTCTTAAGTAATAAATAAATAAAAATAAATAATTTAAAAAAATGATTGGATACAGTAGAAATGAAAAGAAAATAATGGCGCATTGTAGATAGTTATAGCTAACACTGGATAGATTCCTTTACTGCAGACAGACAAACAGGCAGAACAATGAATAATGGTGCTTGCAACCATCTCGCCGCTATCTGCGCCAACAAATTGCTGCTGCTCCCTCCACGTACACGGTATATAATAATATGATCCTATACTTCCATAGTCGATTTTTTACAGTTTATTTTACTTAGAGTTTGTGATCTTCTTGTTCTTTGTTCCCTGATCCTGATCCTATTACTTGGGGTCGTGTCTTGTCACTTTTCTTCGCAAAGATATTCTGTCTTGGGTTGTCGGTTCTAGCAGTTGGGCTTACTTGATGTTCCATATTATATTTGTCCACCAGGTCAATGTCGGGCGTCCTCTGACTTTTTTCTGTTCTGGTAGGCTACGTGCAATTTGGACCACATGTTTATATGTTTAAAGCGGTTCTCGGTAATTTTATCGGTGATTAAGCGACTTGGTTTATACCATTACGTCTGCATTCCCCGAATTAGGCAGAGGTGTGTCGTTGCATATAGCTAGTTTATATCTATTGTTACCATCACGCCTGTATTCCCCGAAGGGTTAGGCAGAGGTGTACTTAAAGTACACCCACAGTTCGCCGGTATGTTTAGGTCCCATGTAATAGGGGGCGAGCCTATTGCCATTCACCGGGCACAAATCCAGACTCCGAGCTGCTACTGAGAATTTCATAGAAAAAACCAATAACACTTTGCTCGACCTGGGGATCGAACCCAAGACCTCTAGCGTCGCAGTCGCGATTGGGACCACTAGACTAACGAGGCAGTCTATTATTATTTTATATAATTTTAATTATTTATAAGTAAAACATTAAAAAGAATGACAATAAGCTCACGCACCTACAACATCCTGCAAAATCTGAGTGTACAGTTATACACATTTACCGAACCCTTCGTGAAAACATTCGTGTACATATTTGCTATATTTTTATACAATTCAAATGTTTTTTTGTGAAATTTTGTGTTGTCTGCGCGTTAATAAAAGCCATAAGAAAAAGCATTGCGTGAAGATAAGTTAACAGATAGCTATGCTGTATCGAATGGATTCCACGGCATACTTCACGGCTAACTATCCGCAAACGCAAGTAATTTCTATTTAATTCCAGCGTTAAATAACATAAATCAGATAATTTATTTTATAATTAACTGCTTAGTGGAAACTATTTTTTTTTTTTTTTAATAAAAGCTTACTAGCAATGTGGGTCACACATTACTAGTATTCTTGTTAACCACTCGTGCTAAGCTAAATGCTTGTGTTACGAGTGGGTTCACGTCGGTAGTGCAATGGGTGGGGTTCGAACCGGCAACCATATGATCGCACCTAGCCATTAGGCTACCGACGCTTCAAATATTTGCTATGTTATTCTCTTTTAATACTGTTTTGTTAGATATTTGGCTTTACAGTCTCGGTAAACTGATAATATAAATATTTCGCACCTCCGATAAAACTGTGTAACAACTCAAAAAGTTTAAATGTTCAGGGGGAAACAAAAAAGTTAACTTATTTCGTTTTTATTTTTATGAAAAGTGTTATTTAATGGAATTATTAATTTAGAGTGTGAAGTGAGAAATGGGGCTATTTCTTATTAAAACGACAGGTAATTTTTATTTGTGCAAGTACTTATTTTTGACACTTTTACAACATACCACTAGATAGTGCCAATATTTCTTAACCTCTGCGGACAAACTCAGAGAATAATGGTGTCTTAAGTCCGCACATAGACCTGACTAAACTGACTGACTATTAAAATTGACCTGTTTAAACATCCCAAAATTAACTCCTTATACTTAGTTCTACGCTATATCTTCTTAATATTGTCTATATAAATCGACAACGCCGCGGGCGCAGGCTAGCTTAGTTTAAATTAATAAAGCATCATGAATAACGAACAATGTATAATGGAGTGAGCAAATTGAGACTAATTAGTGTGAGCAAATAATTACGCTATTGTGTTGAGACTATTGAACGTATATTTGTTAATATTGATAGTTCTAAAGTATGAAGAAATCAATGCTTGGAATAATTAATATTGTAGATGTGAATGAGCTTAATCTGTAACAGTCACTATCTAGGGTTGCCATCCGTTCGGGTTTCCCCGGATTTGTCCCAGTTCAGGGGCCGTCCGGGGAGCGTCCGGGCGGTGTTCCATTAAATTTGTAGTTCGAATTTTCAAGTCACTGGTCTGCCGGGCGTTATAATAATTGAAACCTTTTATTTTATTTTGCTAAGTAACTTAAATTAAACTTTTCTTCCACTAAGGTGGCAAAAAAGCATACGGCCCGCCTGATGGTAAGCGGTTACCCTAGCTTATGGATGCTTGCAACACCACAATTACACTCGCGCGATGCCGACTCCATAAAAATATTTTTTAGACTCTTTTTGAAGAACCCCATATTGTTGTCCCTTGGATTTTCCTTTGACAAACACAACGATTCAACTTCCAAATACCTTAATGTTAGAAAATTTGGGTTTACAAGATTCCTAGGGTGGAATACCAACAATGGATCTAACGCATCTTTCGCAACAATTTTTCTTATTCTTATCTGAAAGTTGTTTGTTCTTTTAACCTTCCAATGCCAGTTAAACAATGAAATTAAACAGTCTATGTTAAATAATAGATCTACAACAACATCCGGTCACCTATTTCCGTTGGCGCGTTGTATAACTTTTGAGGATAAGCTTGTATGATGATGAACAGGTTTGAAGGTCAAGAGTATTGCATTGTTTGTTTTTGTTTTTGATAACGTACTATTATTAGCATAGCATACAGTCCGTGCCTCGGAGAGGATTCCCCTAAGGGATAGACAGAGGTATACTACTAATAAACACTGACAATTCGCTGCAATTTATTTAAGTCCCATTAGGCGAAATCTACAGACAATCTATTTGTCTATGGCCAACTGTTTTTAATTCGAACTTCCATTGGGAACTTTTTTCAACCGACTTCAAAAAGGAGGAGGTTCTCAATTCGTCTGTGTTTTTTTTTTTTTTTTTTGTATGTTTGTTACGCGGTATCTCCGCCAGTTGTGGACCGATTTTAATGATTGTTTTTTTGTTTGTTTTGTCATACTTCAGAGGTGGTCCCGTTCAAATTTTATCGAAATCGGTTGAGCAGTTTTGAAAATATCAACAAAAATCTAAAAAACAAATAAAATTACTTTTAACAAAAAAGTTAAACCGCCTTCAAAAAATAATAAAATAATTTTGTCTAAAACAGTTTGGGAAGTCGGTGGCGAAAATAAAAGACCCACTCAAATAGAAGTCACCGACTTTCCAAACTGTTTTAGACAAAATTATTTTATTATTTTTTTTAGTTAGTAAGTAGTACCTAATGCTACAATATCGCATTACTGGAGCCTCTGGATATTTCTATGTAAAGTTTTTTCAAGATATTTACAAAGCCAGTAATACTCTTTGACTTTGGAATCGAACTTCACTCTTAACACGTACAGGCGACCACATGTCAAATGACGGAGTTAGCTAGGTACCAACTCAATCAATAAAGTGATTAAAAAGTTCCTAAACACATACTTAATGAAGCCATCGTGCGAAATGCAAAACCAGAAACCAGTACCAACAAGAAACAAAATAACGATAATCACATAATTACGAGATTACTAATTACTGCGATCGATGAGGATTTCTCACGGTTGCGCAAGAGCAACGGATCATCTGCCGATAATTGTCGAACAGTGACGTATGCATACCGAGGCGTGCGCTAACCTGCGACTTGAGCGGACTAAGTGACAGGAGAGAGCGATTTTAAAATAAGAACGAAAACCGTCGTTTAGACGTACGTTTCGTTTGGTTAACGTTTCGTTGAACGTAGACCATGACAATAAAACAAAAAACTTAGTAGTAGTAGTGTACTAATTATGACGTAAAAGTAAACAACCAAAATGGGAAATGTAAGAGATATAAAAACTGTGAAAGTGTGCCGTGCTGCGTTACCATTAATTAAATATGTTTAGTATCTGCACAATTAAAATATCATTGATTTACCACTTTCTAATTTTAGAATTTTCTATAAAATTATCAGTAGCAGCTCGGAGTCTGAATTCGTGCCCGATGAATGGCAATAGGCTCCCCCCTATTACATGGGACCTAAACATACCGGCGAAATGTGACTGTACATTAAGTACACGTCTGCCTAACCCTTCGGGGAATTCTAGCGTGATGGTATGTATGTATGTATGATTTAGAACATATTTATTATTCAGTTCCTAAAAAAAACACGTTTATTGTACCATTTTTCTTACTGGCACTTTATAAATTTTAATCAATTCGAGTCGTGATAATTACTTGTTCTGTCAAAAACTGTTTTTAAATTCTGTTTAACTGACGTCTCAATTTGCCTGTGTTACACGACATCGCGTGTGCACGAGCATGGTTAAATGTAAACAAATGGACATGCGTTTAGCGCACTCTGCGTTGATCCATGTCACTACGCTGCTACTACTAAGACTAGTTTTCTTACAATTGTCTTAAATTCGTTGCTTAATTTCTGACTAGAACCCATTTGGTCGCATTTAACTCCTGTGAGCAAGAATCACGTTCTGTCACTTTCCCTTAATTTACTTTAAAAACACTTGAATAATTGTGTGGCTTACATGTTAGCCAATGTACTTATTATCTTTATATATCCTTTGCTATTATGTAACATGTAACTGTTCAAATAAAATAAAAACATATGGGTATAACAACTTGCGTACATTAAAATTCCGGATAACTAATTTTTTGGAAGCAATGTATGCAGTTTTCTCTGACAAACAGTCAATCGCTTATAACTCGCACCACACTTTCACTTTCACCGCTCTAGCCGGGATGCGCAGGAGTAGCCGACCGATTCAGAATTAATATTTTTACTCTCGTGTTGTAATACTAACATCATCGGTATTCGATTTTAATATAATGTAGGCTCTTGTAAGATAAAATTACTCAATAACATAGCTCGACCTGAGAATAGAACCCCAACCCTCTTACTCAACAGCTTACGACCAATAGACTAACGAGGCAGTTAATTAATATACAATACTAACTCTATTTTTTATTGGATCGCTAAAAAACTCAATCACAGGATCACTAACTATGATAATCTAAATATTGCCTGCATTTTCACCAAAATCAGTCCCGCTGAGTTTATAGGGAACACACACACATAGATTTTTATATAATTACTAGCTGACTCGACAGGATTATCCTGTCTTACTCTTAGATTTTTGTTTTCGTTAAAACCTTCTACAACGTGTTAGAAAACTAGTCGTTCTCAAGTAATGGCGTGACCAAGGGACATAGAGATTTTTTAAATACAACGTTAGTTTTTGTTGACCCGAAAGCCGAGAGTAGTTGGTTCAGAATCAGTAACAGAATCTATTGCAATGTTTATTAGCCTATATTATATTTTTACATTTAAAAATTATTCAAGTTGGACACCCATTTTATTGAGAAAATCGGCACAGGAAAACGGGGAGGTCAATCACTCGCTTGCGCCGCCCGGCGCCTTAGCTCTTCGTACCCAGCCGCGCAAATTAGGTAGGTTAATTTGTGAATTAGGACAAACTTTTGAGCTCGTCACCGCGTAAGTTTAAATCATTTTTTTTCTTACTTTTCAAATCAAATTAGAGTAGGGTGTTTCGGCTTTAGGGTGGACAAAAATTTACGTTGTATATAGGTATATTGAGTACATTTAACAAATCCCTACTAATATTATAAATGCGAAAGTAACTCTGTCTGTTTGTCTGTCTGTCTGTTACGCTTTCACGCCTAAACCACTCAACCGATTTTGATGAAATTTGGTACTGGGATTTGGATTTTGACGAAATTTTGTACAAAAATAGACTAGACCTTGGGAAAGGATATAAGCTGCGTTTATATTTCGGTAAATAATAAAGTTGGGCAAATTTTGTGGTCTACCCGAGCGAAGAAGCGGACATAAAGATATGTAAGGATAATTTGCAATTTCCCGCTAGAATTGGAAAAAACTAAACAGTCAAAATTGTGTTGTCCACGCGGGCGAAGCTGCGGGCGGAAAGCTAGTACGCTGTATTTTATGCTTGGTTCACATGACAAAGATCATAATCGTATTCTGTAAGTGAAACGTCGTGCGAATTCGTACCAGGATAAAATATGACCCTATAAGTAGTGTGCGAAACTAAGTAAAAGCTATTTCCTGACCTTAGGGTCAAACTTTCAACCGACCGGTACCAGTCAATGTAGGGTTAACTATAGCTTTCTGAACCGCAATATTTTGTTTGATAAATATTTGGATTTAGAATTTATGGTTTTTTAGGAGTCCTTTTATAAGAGATAGCTTTCCGCCCACGGCTTCGCCCGCGTGGTTTCTCGGCTTTTCTGCATTTAATTTTTTCCCTTTTTTGCAACATTTTTTATCTATGCTCCGCTCCTATTGGTCTTAGCGTGATGATATATAGCCTATAGCCTTTCTCGATAAATGGGCTATCTAACATTGAAATATTTTTTCAAATCGGACCCGTAGTTCCTGAGATTAGCGCGTTCAAGTAAACAAACAAACTCTTCAGCTTTATAATATTAGTATAGATAGCTTTGCGTCGCGGAGATTGCCATGTGTATGTACTAGATAATTGTGAAAACCGTTTTTTTTTGTAAATAATCGAGCCAGATTGTAGAAAATTGTAAACAGGAAATTAAAATTACAATATGACGCGTAAATTTTAGACAGTTTATAATCTAACTAGTATTACAATTTTAGGGGTATTCTGACATTCTATTGACAGTTTACAATCTTGCTAGATTACTTATAATTTAAACAAAAAAGCATAATTTACATAATATACCATCACGCCTGTATTCCCTAAAAGGTTCAGCAGATATGTACGTACGTGTCCACGCACATTTCGTCCGTATGTACGAGTAATATGTTCTATGATGCGAGTGAGAGTATTGCCATGAATTGTGCACAAATACAAGCTCCGACTGCTACTGAAAATTTATTAGAAAAATCCATGAACACTGCTCTGCCTGGCAACCGACAACAGGACCTCTAATGTAGCAATTGCATTGCAGTTACAGTTTTATGTATTAGGTATATTTAAAAAATACCTAACACAATTTTAACTTTCATGTTTGGTTCTGCTTACCCCGGAAACGTACCGTGATACTCAGCAACAATGTATCTGGCACAATATAGGTATCTTCCCATAATTCAGTCGTACGTAACGCCCGATGGTATCAGCCAGCCAAATGTTCTACATTTGCTCGTCGCCGATGATATAGTGCCGGCGTTTGGTGATAGTGAACGCTTGCCGTGAGATTTTGGTAAACAATATGAGAATTTAAATCTGTATTAACGTACCATTTCGCCTGTATTCCCCGAAGGGTTAGGCAGAGATGTAGTATTTACAAATTTGCTTTAAAGAGAGCACTGGTCGCACATTACTAGTATTCTTGTTAACCCCTCGTGCTTAGCTAAATGCTTTGTTATGAGTAGGGTCACGTTGGTAGTGCAATAGTAGTCGCTTATTTTAATTATTATGTTTTTCCTCATTGAAGTGAATAATTGTTTTCTTTTTGAGTCAAAAATAAATAAATTCTTAATCTGTATACCGATGTAATTATATACGAAAGTGGTTCATCATAGTTCGTCTATATTATTTCCGCTTCCAGTCTATTCTCGCGCTTCCACTGACGACAAAACATGTTGCAAACATCTATCTAACCCTCAAAGAGTGAGTGGGATATGTAGCTGTTTGCAACATGTTTTGTCGTCAGTGGAAACGCGGAATAAAAAATCATCAAGTTGTCCGTTTGTATTCAGATTCAGATTCATTTATTTGGCAACAATGTATAGCTGCTATATATGTATATTGTTTTTCTAGCTAGCCTACTGCCTCATAAGTCTAGTGGTCCTAAGCACGACTGCTACGCTAGAGGTCCTGGGTTCGATCCCCAGGTCAAGCAAAGTGTTATTGGGTTTTTCTATCAAATTCCCAGTAGCAGTGCGGAGTCTGGATTTGTGCCCGTTTAATAGCAATAGGCTCGTCCCCTATTACATGGGACCTAAACATACCGGCGAATTGTGGGTGTACTAACATCACATCAGTACACCTCTGCCTAACCCTTCGGGGAATACAGGCGTGATGGTATGTTTGCTAGCCTACTAGGAACTGTCACTGCGTACCTGTTAAACAAGATAATCAACTCATACGCAGCGCAAAAAGTCAATGTATTCGCATAATTATCTGGTGTCGCGTACACGGGAAGTGACGTCAGTTATCTTATATAGGGAAATGTGTCTGCAATCTGTAAATATGTGTGTGGGATTTATATAATATGGAGCAATACTGGACCAGTCCTGTTCATCATTAAATGCCATACATAACATGCCATCACGCCTGCATTCGTCGCAGGGTTAGACAGAGGTGTAATGTTATCTACCCAATTTTGTTGGTATGTTCTGGGTCCTCTGAAATAAGGAGGCGAGTCTATTGCCAATTAGGAAAAGGTTTGGTTAATAGCTTCAGAATCACCCCTAAAATCAAAATTGTTTTATTTTCATATTGTTAAACTGTAAACAAATCTGTATAAACTGCCTCGTTAGTATAGTGGTCCTAAGCGCGTCGCTATGCATAGAAGTCCTGGATTTGATACCTAGGTTAAGCAAATGGTTATAGGATTTTTCTATAAAATTTTCAGTAGAGGCTTGGAGTTTGGTTTGTGCCCGGTTTATGGCAATAGGCTTGCCTCCAATTACATGGGACCTTAAAACATCGTCTTCTTCTGTCGGAGAATATAGGTATGATGTTATGTTTTATGTTATAATTGACTTTCCTTTGTTAAAAAAAAAGATGAATAGAATATACTCAAAGAATGTCGTGAGTGAAGTCGCAGGCGTGAGTGAGGCAAAGAAAAAGTCGTGCGTGTGCGCCGGTTTACCAGGCGTGAGACTAACATTACCTATTTATACCTATGTTTTATCTAAGTATAAGAACTAAGTTGTATAAATTATCCGTTAGGTACTAAAGTATTATTGCGATTTTATTATTTATTTACGCTGGCTCATAAGTCTAGTGGTTCTAAGCGCGACTGTTACGCTAGAGGTTCTAAGTATTCCCAGATAGATCTTTTCATATGATATTCTCAATAGCAGCTTGGAGTTTGCATATGTGCTCGGTGAATAGCAATAGGCTCGCCCCCTATTAAGAGAGTAGATCGAAATATACCGTTGATCTGTGGGTGTACATTAAGTACTTACACCTCTGCCTACAGGCGTGATGGTATGTACAGTAGAATCCGTTTATTATGACATCGAAAGGAATTGACAAACACGTCATAATAAGCGGACGTCATACAAAACGTTTTGTGAAATGAAAAACTTTTTTTATGGAAATATGTATGTACTTAAGTATTTTAATACAGAAACATAGTAAATACATATGTATACATACATATTAAATCAAAATCAAAATTGTACATAATCAGCACATTATAACACATACAAGTGTATTTTTACTGTAAGAAATCTGTAATTTTTGACTGCTTTTGTTTTTTTATTTTATTGTAAAAACAGTCTCTAATACTATTGTGTATAGAAGACAGCTATGGTCAAATTATCATTTTCAATATTGCTGTGAACAAATCGTGATAATAATTCTGCAGCTTTTAATGCCTCTTCTGCGGTAGGTAATGGTCATGTCGGTCATTATAACCGGACATAATTTATTAAAAATGGGTCATAATAAGCGACATGTCACTGTAAGGGAAGTCATTATATCCGACTTTTTTATAAAGAACTTTATATGAAAACCAAACTTCGTGGTGTAATTACGTCATAATAACCGGTTGGTCAATATAGGCGGAGTCATAATAAACGGATTCTACTGTATTTATTTACATCAAAATATATTTTTTTTGTTGTACCGAGTAACGTCTCGCTAGCATGTCTACATGCCAGCATGAATGGGTCGGCATGACCGGGGAAGACCCACAGAATATCGACGTCAAGCACCAGTATGCATACTGTTGCGTTTCGTACGGTGAGTGTGAAGCGCCTTTATTTTTACGGTAAAATATTATATCATTTTATTCGCTCTTCACAAATAAGATTTCGATTAGAAGTACTTATTAGCTAATAAACAATGCAAACCTGTTTTGTGAGAGCATGGTGTCTGAAATTTAAATAAGGTTGTATGTCTAGCTAAAAAAATAATTACAATCACGCACACCTCTACCGATGAATACCATGTCTCTCTTTATCTATACTAAATAATAAAGAGATAAAGTTTGTGAGTTTGTGACGTTGTAGGGGGTAATCTCTGAGTGACATAGGCTATTTTATTCCGTAAAATGAAAAGGAAAGTATATTCCACGCGGGCGAAGCCACGGGCTGAAAGTAAGTATATCATACAGAGAAAAGTAAGAGGAAAGTCTGTAAACATATCTTAATCTTGAAGCAAAATTACTTATCATAAGATCAAAAACATGACTTTGGATACATGCACAAAGCATGCCGCGGTGTATTCGAAGTGTGAGTGATACGCAACAGATACTCATGTTCTCACGGTTGATATCAACCATGTGATCTCTCTGACAGTTTGTATGAGCAGAGCAGAGCTTGTAGGTGGTCCAGAGGTAGTCAGCTATGACTCACAGGTTGTCCCGGCTTCAAATTCAGGCAGGCAATCATTAATGGGGTCATGGCTAATATAACTGCACTAATCAACACTGCAAGGTTTAGTTGCGCCTGCCGCGGTCGGCCCGTGGATGGGTGACCATTCTTAACATATCGACAACCCTCCCTGCTTCGGAGAGCACGAAAAGCCATTACACCTGGTTGCAGAGAGCTCAACAACCCGTCACACGACGATACCAGATCGGCGGAGCATTTTTTTAAAGCTAGCAATGTTGGTCACACATTACTAGTATTCTTGTTAACCCCTCGTACTAAGCTAAATGCTTGTATTATGAGTGGGTTCACGTCGGTAGTGGAATGGGTGGGTTTCGTACCGGCAACGACATGATCGCAAGCCCGACGCCCTAGCCATTAGGTTACCGAAGCCTCATTGTGGAAATTTGTGAAAATCTCACTCACATTATAATTTACAACTTTTCCAAAGACACATTATCTATTCTGTGGTATTACCAGTTCAAAGATTTCATCAGAAGAGTCTCCATGCGTGCGTGTTCATTATTGTATCAGTGGCGTAGCGTGGGGGGGGCGGCGGGTGCGGTCCGCACCGGGCGGCACTTTGGAGGGGGCGGCATTTCGCGGGTGGTAAAAAAAAATGATTTTTTTTTGTGAGAACATTTGTTTACTTTTCAGTTTAGTTTTATCATGCCCTAATTTTTTTTGTTATTTCATCAGTGGCGGATTTAGAGATTTGCCGCCAGTAGGCTATACAAATACTGCCGCCCCTACTAACCTCTGCAATTTAATACTGTAGTACACAATTTATTACAGTTTTCTTTGTTGTTCTTCAATTTTGCCTTCCTTTAACCACTTTTTCCTTATGATTTTGAATAGGGAATCAATATGTCAGTTCCTAATTTATTTAAACAACCAAGGATTTATTAAACAATTAGGTACACAAGAAAAAGTTTTGGGTCTAATTCTGAGTTGTGAAAAGCAAAAAAGATGGGGTATGGTATGCTTTAATACAGCGACGGCCGACCGCATATTAGACCGAAAGAATAGATAACATATTTTTTTTGTCTTAAAAAAGGTATAGTTACACCTCATTTTATTAGATCCACTCGCAATTTAGTCAACGTCTGATATGTTACACCTCATAAATATTTTTACCCTGCGCCACCAGAAGGAGGGTTATTTGAAATCATATCTCACTTATTTTTGTGAAGGAAAAATTCGACTGCGGACAGGATTCGAACATGCGTCTTATTCACAGACTTTAAAAAAAAACTGATATTTTGACGTGAGAATTTTCGATTGAAAATAAGGCTGCTTTTTCGATATTAAGTCAAAATAAGAAAAAAATAAACAGTGTGTTTGGGACATAAGAAGGTAAGTTTTCACCAAATTTCGTGAAAAAAAAATAAAGAACCAAAAACATGGTTATTTGAATTTTTCACATAAATTTGGCGGGGATGTGAAAAAAGTGTAGATACAAAAGTTGTAGATCTCTTTATTACCTACAACTTTGCTATTTAACTTTTTTCCATAACACTTGTAGTTTTGCCGGAAATCGAGATAAATTGTTTTTTACCCTAAACCCTTCAATGATTTGGGAATCAAGGATCAGGGAGTGCCAGTTACCTACATATCAAACACCGTTAGCGAAACTAACAAAACCTTTTGCTTTTTAAGTGTCTTATTCTGCCCATTATTTTAATTCATTGGCAACTGCAGCTACTGAATCGTGTATAGAGACTTCACGCTTTTTCAGTATTAAATTTATTTTATCCTATTTTGAATGTTAACCAATGAAAGTCTTTGATATTTTGCAATAACAATCTTATCATTAGAATACGTGTTCCTTGAACGTAGAACTTCATTTAAATATGTACACAATTAAAAAGTTACACGAGCTCAAAGATTGGTAATTTTCTATGAAAACGACTCAACTTCATGCTATTATTTTAAGATAAAGTGTCGATACAGAACCATTGTGACTCATGGGGAACCCAGATAATATAATGAATATCCTTCTACAGAAAAAAAATATACGTAATAACTATATCAAAAGAGTAATCTCCAAATTTCGGAACAAGAAATACGCGCGAAAATGTTGCAAATATATTGTTCTTTCACCTCTCGGGCAGGCGTTCGCATCGTGAGGGGTAGAGACAGCGATAACTGTGTAACATTTTTGTGTTCGCGAGAGACACCCCTCTCAATTTAAGGAATGCGCAGAATAAAACACTTAAAAACCGAAAAGTTTTGTGGGTTTCGCTAACGGTGCTTGATATGTAACTGGCACTCCCTGATCCTTGATTCTCAAATAAAAAAAGATCGTATTCCGCTAACAATCCCAAATCATACAATAATTTCCGTTATTTAAGTGAGGTTTGTTTTAAAAAATGTGGTGAAACACATTACACGTTGATTAAATTGTGAATCCACTCACACTATTATTAGTGTTTCAGTATTCACATTTAGGTATATTTTTTTTATTCAGTAAGATGTCATTTATTTTCCAAAACTTGCCGCCCCCTCAAATCTACCGCCCTAGGCTCCAACCTACTCAGCCTATTGGTAAATCCGCCACTGTTATACATTTAAAAAATGAAAGGGCGGCAAATTCGGTATCCGCACCGGGTGCTAGTGACCCACGCTACGCCACTGTATTGTATGTTATAACAAAGGTTTTTTGTCACCATGCAAATCGATTGTGTCCACTTGAAATTCGTCATAGTTATACCACAGTGTAATAATAACACGTATTGTTAAGTATAAGGTACTTATTTCACGACTAATACAATCTAGTCGAGTCCAAAATTAAAATACATATCATGGTGATATGTCTTTTAATTGCCTGTATTCGCGGAAGGGTTAGGCAGAGATATCCATACATCTTCATAATTTAACACGCTCGCAGCTGGCGAAATATCTATCTGACTTGCTCGGTGGTAGGGCTCTTGGAGCTGATTGGTTGACGACAACCCCTGCGTCGGAGTCTGTCGTAAAGCACCTTTTTGTGAGAGCCAGTTCCCCTCTCGGTTGCTGCGGTTCTGGCAGTCTGCAGTCCGTAGGGGCTCTTAAAGCTTGGACCTTGGTGTAAGTTTCAACTTTACTCGTGAGAGCCAGTTCCCCCTCGGTTCTGCGTCTCTGGCAGTCTTCAGTCCGTACTCTTAAGGCTCGGCAACGCTTTAGCAACTCCTTTGGTGTCTATGGGCGGCAATGATTACTCACCATCAGGTAGCTGGTCTGCTTGTTTGCTGACTTAACCAATAGTAAATTAAAAAAACAAACAAAAACTCTATCAAACTTTGAGCTTCTACTAAGAATTTCTGGGAAGGACCTTGTAATACTGCTCAATCTGGGTATCCTATTTAGGACCTCACGCTCCTTTCTATGGCCCGGACATGTGATTCATGAACTTTCATCCAAACTGAGATTACAGCAAAAGTGAATGAAATATTATGTACACACACATACATACGACCAATTTGCATGAATATATTATACATACATACAAATTTGCCAATAACCACAGTGTGATTACTATACTTAACTCTGTGACCTTCAATATTGGGTTAAGTAGCTCATTTTTATTTCATTGCAATAAATTCTTAATTTATTATAGGTCTTATTTAGGTTTGAAAAAAATACTATAAATTATTGACAACACACCTCTTTGGCATCTTGGAAACACATAGTTTATGCAAAACATATTTCGGTTGTATTTCGACACAAAAAAGGCATGAGTAGAAAAAAATAATATTTAAAATGCTTGTGCTTGATATTTAGGGATAAATAGCTGACTTTTACGCAAGAAGTCGTGTTCCTAGCTTCGTGCTATTTAGGACCACTAGACCAATGGGTCTAGTGGCCTAAGAGCGACGCTAGAGCTCCTGGGGTCGTATCCCAGGTCGAGCAGTGTTTTTGAGTTTTTCTATGAAATCATCAGTAGCAGCAACAAACGGGCAAAGTTTGTGTGTACAATAAGTACACCTCTGCCTATCCCTTTGCGGAATAAACGCGTGATGGTATTTTTATAAATAGACCTACATCCCTTAAGAGGAGTGTCCCTCGCGAACGCAACAATGTTGCACAGTTGTAGCTGTCTCTATCCCTCGCGATGCGAACGCGTGCCCGAGAGGAGAAACAACAACATTTTCACGCGTATTTCGTATGTTCCGAATTTTGGAGATTACTCCTATAATATTGCTAATATGTAAAAAAAAAATCTTGTAAAAAAATATTCACTATATTATCTGGGTTTCCTTCGAATCAGAATGTTTCTGTATTGATACATTGTCGAGAAATACTAGCATAAAGTTGGGCCGTTTTTCAACGAAAATTGCCAATCTTTGAGCTCGTGTAACTTTTTAACCGTATATTGAAATGAAATTTTATATTACAGAAACACGTGTATTAATGATAAGATTGTTACTGCAAAATTTCAATGACTTTCATTGTTTAAAATTCAAGCAAGGGCCAAACTGCGTTTGTATGGGGCGCGAAGCGGATACTATCCTCTTAATCAAAGCTCAAACAATAAAAACAAACACACAAATCTTTTGCATTTGTTTTTTTAATTACCAAATACAGTGTAATGCAAATAAAACGTCACACTCTATTTAGTTGAGTTGTAAACAATATCGCTAGGAGGATGTGCTCGAAGGTATCTTTCAAACGAGCGTGAAACAAGATAGAAAACTTCGGCCTTTCATTGTGTGCCTACAATTATTTGCAATGCAGTGTACGATAATGTTGGGTCTTCCGCCCACTACAGTGTAATGTGATATCATTAATTCGTTTGTTCTTTATGACCAAATTATATTTGTGTAAACAGATCTTAGGAAGACACTATTTAAGATTTTTAATACTGATGGCGGGCGCCAGCATTTCGTAACTGGCGACCTCTGAGAGGAAACGACGAAATTTCAATGAAATCAATTTCTTGAAAAAAAAAAAACTGATATTGTAATGTCAACACGCAGTAGGCTAGCGACCACTTTAGCCTACTGCGAGTAATAGTGGTAATAGACAACCAGGTATATATAACCTAATCCTTCTCGTTCTGAGAGGAGACCCGTGCCCAGCAGTGGGACAATGTAATGAGTTGATGTTGATTGCAGTGCCAACAATAAGTGTGTCACAATGTAGGATAACATAACATACCTACCATCACGCCTGTATTTCCCGAAGGGTTCGGCAGAGTTATATTAATGTATCGGGCACAAATAAGTAATTGGGCACAAATTCAAACTCATTAGTCTAGTCTAGTGCCCGTAAATACTACTGCTGCACTAGAATTTCCCGGGTTCGATTCCCAGGTCGACCAAAGTGTTTTTTTTTTTTTTTTTTTTATGGGATAACTCGGCAAACGAGCAAGCGAGCTACCTGATGGTAAGTAGTCATCGCCGCCCATAGACATCTGCTAAACCAAAGGAGTTGCAGATGCGTTGCCGAGCCTATTTAGGGAAAGGGAGGGGAAGGAGAAAAGGAGAAGGAAGGGGATTGGGGGAGGAATTGGGCCTCCGGCCCTCTCGCTCACCGAACGAAGCGCAGTAACGAAACGCTACTACTCGGACGTCGGTCTTCTGCGAGAGTGTGGTACTTCCCCGGTCGAGCCGGCCCATTCATGCTGCGAACAGCGTGGCCCTACCACAACAAAATTGTTATTGGTTTTTTATACAAATCACAGTCTATAGCAGGTCAGAGTTTGTATTTGTGTCCGGTAAATGGCAGAAGGCGTGCCCCCTATTAAATGTGTAACCTCAAACATACAACTGTAGGTTTTATTCAGCACTTACAGCTCTGCCTAACCCTTCAAGGAATACAGGCTTGATGGTATGTTTTCCCTAGGTCAGCGCTTATGTATTAGCGCTCCACATTCCCCTACATCAGGCACAGCGGCCCATCATTAGGCCGGCCTTGCTTTCTATCGCGTCAGTTCGTCTTGCTAACCTTACTATTGCGAAATGTTATGTATCTACTGATTAAGATGGGAAGGTCGCCGGTTCGGTTCCCAGGCGGAAACAAATATACCTATTTGTGTTTGTTTTTGTTGTGATCATAGATATTAAGGTGTAATTTGTGTGCTTTATATGATAATTATTAATGAGTAATTTAATGTCTACGTTTTAAAGATTCCTTCGATGTAGATTTCATAAAAAGTCATTTTAGGTTTTTTTTATTTTTATAAAAAGCTTACTAGAAATGTGGGTGTGTGTCACACATTACTAGTATTCTTGTTAACCCCGCGTACTAAGAAGCTTAATACTTGTATTACGAGTGGGTTCACGTTGGTAGTACAATGGGTGAGTTCCGAACCGGCAACCACATGATCGCAAGTCCGACGCCCTAGCCATTAGGCTACCGCCGTTTCAGTTATCAGCTCAATGTCATAATGTATATAATAATCTACGTGAGTAGTTTGTGTGTTCCTTATGAACTCCAAAACATCTGGACCGATTTTGATGACATTTTCAGGCAATGTTCAGATTAACCCAGCGAGGGTGAGGTTTGGCAGCTTACAGATAAAAAAAATTGCTTACAATTTACTTAAAAAAACGAGTACTTCTAAACAAAACTTTCCACTAAAAATTACTAAATAAAATTACTTTGGAAAGTTTTTTTTAGAAGTACTTGTTAACCAACTAAACGACTGCTCCAATAAGACAGCGATGTTTCAGAGTAAACGATATTATCATCGATGTAAACTATTTTTACATTTTTGTTGATATTTTCAAAACTGCTCAACCGATTTTGATAAAATTTGAATGGGACCTCCTCTGAAGTATGACCTACCAAACAAAAAAACAATCATAAAAAAAACAACATACAGACGAATTGAGAACCTCCTTTTTGAAGTCGGTTGAAAAACATAAAAACCGCGGGCATTTAATAAATAAGTTACCTGTTCTTTCCTTTTCACTAGATACTTTTTCAAAAATAAGTTCTTTAACAGACTTCAAAAAGGAGGAGATTCTCAATTCGTCTGTATGTTTGTTACGCGATATCTCCGTCAATTATGGATCGATTTTGATTCATTATGGGACAAGCCCTGTTTTGTTTACAAGTTTATTTTTAGTATATTTATATTTGAATATATGTAAGTTAAATAAAAAAATCAATAGTCGCAAATGCAGACGTCTGAGCGGTGTCGTGTAAGTGGAACGACTTGTAATAAATAATTATAATTGGCTGATAGAAGAAAGTGTGCGATAAATGATGCGACGCGTCTGCAACGCGACATAAGACATTCGCTCGCTTAAGAGGAGTGTCCCTCGCGAACGCAACAATGTTGCACAGTTGTCGCTGTCTCTATCCCTCGCGATGCGAACGCGTGCCCGAGAGGAGAAACAACAATATTTTCACGCGTATTTCGTATGTTCCGAATTTTGGAGATTACTCCTATAATATTGCTAATATGTAAAAAAAAAATCTTGTAAAAAAATATTCACTATATTATCTGGGTTTCCTTCGAATCAGAACTTTTCTGTATTGATACATTGTCGAGAAATACTAGCATAAAGTTGGGCCGTTTTTCAACGAAAATTGCCAATCTTTGAGCTCGTGTAACTTTTTAACCGTATATTGAAATGAAATTTTATATTACAGGAACACGTATATTAATGATAAAATTGTTACTGCAAAATTTCAATGACTTTCATTGTTTAAAATTCAAGCAAGGGCCAAACTGCGTTTGTATGGGGCGCGAAGCGGATACTATCTTCTTAAGTATGCAGTTAGGTGTGTGGTACAAGCTTTAATATTATGGCGTGCTGTTCTTTATTATAGCATAAATAGTTTTTTGGGAAATATTTGTTCAATGTCCAATAAAAATACTTTATAACCTTTTTGGTTAAGCTAGCTTCGAAATAACAAATAAGACATTTGATGATATTATAATATGATATAACTGCCTCATTAGTCTACTGGTCCTAAATGTAACTGCTATGCTAGAGGTATTGAGTTCGACCCCCAGGTTGAGCAAGTATTATTGAGTTTTTCTATGAAATTCTCAGTAGTAGTTCGAAATCTGAATTTGTGCCCGTTTAATAGCATTAGGCTCGTCTCCTATTAGATACATGGGACCTAAATATACCGGCGAACTGTCGATGTAAACTAGTACACCTCTGCCTAACCGTTCCTTCGGGGAATACAGGCGTGATGGTATGTATGACATTATAATATACTTACCCAGATTAAAATATATTGCATCAGGCACAAATAAAATGCAAAAAACTTAAAAGTATTTTACGGATTTGTCATCAAATTCTGTTTGAGAAATAAATAAGTAACTAATTTTAAAGTAACCTACTTTAAATATCCGCTCATCGCTTATATTTAAAACAGTAACAGCTGAGTCAGTGATATAAATTTATTCTTTTTCTATTGAATAATGTTTACATAACTTTTATAATACTTCGCGTCGATCTTTAATATATAGTTAACTATACCAACAAGCTATGTACATTAGGTACAGTAAGTAGTAAAATAAATACCGTTCTTCATGCTCGCGTGAATAAAATCACTTTATATTTTTATTTTATAAATAATATATTATTTGCGATATAAGTAGTTTGTAAATAAAACAAGAATTTTATAAGTTATAAATGTAATTTCTTATCTAATAGCTTGTCAAGATTATTTATTACATTGTAAGAGATTACATATTATTTACCTTTTTTTTTTCGGTCGGTTTGGTTTTAGAATTCCGATACTTATTTATTTTTTTATGATAAATAGCCATGACCAATTTTGGAACAGGACATAGGTCTTCTTTTAGATCGAAGCCACCCCACCCTATTTAAAAAAAAAAACAATTGTCTGTTAGGAGTTGGGGCAAAAACTACTGAACATGTTTTAATTTTTGTTTCACATAGAGCCCGTGCTTCAACTTAAAAACTGCGGTACACTTTATCACAATTAGATGAACAGATCCTAAGTTACAGCTTGACCTCTCTGTTGTATGCAGTGTAACATTTATTCTGGGAAGAAGACAAATGAAACAAGATAATTATACAGATATAAGGTTCTTTAATACACCCACGATTTATAGAAAGAATAGCCATACTGTTGGTTATTATAATTTACTTATATTCGTCCACGGGAGTGTAGCCGCGGGGAAAAACATTTTTTAACATACCATCACGCCTGTATTCCCTGAAGGTTTAGGCAGAGGTATACCTATGTACACCTACAGTTCGCCGCAATGTTTAGGTCCCATATAATAGAGAGCGAGCCTATTGCCATTAACCGGCCACAAGCCCAAACAACGAGCTACTACTGCGAATTTCATAGAAAACCCAGAAATACCTTGCTCGACCCGGGAATTCAACCCAGGACCTCTAGCGTAGCAGTTGCGGTTGGGACCACTAGACTAATCAGGCAGTTAAAAACAAGTGTATATTATATTTTATTGACAGCGAGTGAAGCATTCAAAAAACATTATTTTTTTGCATTCCCTGATTACAATCTCCGACTCATCCAAACGTGACGTCCCCAACCTTTAAACTAAAGCCTCAATAAAAAGGATGCAACAGTTTAACTAAATGTCGATGGTTTGTCGATCTGTCCGTCCGATTTACTGAAGTCAAGGATACTCTACCTAATGGAGCCCGAACAACATAATGGTCGATAAAATATATGTTTAGATGTATTCGTCTGTCTATTTTGTTGCTTTATCGTGACCTGGTGATTTAATAAAAAAATATCTATTGTTTTATTGTTATTAAACTGACACGGTAGCCTAATGGTAAGCGGCTACGGAAAAAGTAACACCAGTGGAATAACTCAGGCATTATCATCTTAACAAATGGTCTCAAGATGACGCCTATAAAATAACATAACATAACATACCATCACGCCTGTGTTCCTCGAAGGGTTAGGCAGAGGTGTAGTTAATGTACATCCACAGTTCGCCGGTATGTTTGGGTCCCATGTAATAGGGGGCGAGCCTATTGCCATTCACCGGGCACAAATCCAGACTCCGAGCTGCTACTGAGAATTTCATAGAAAAACTCAATAACACTTTGCTCGACCTGGGGATCGAAGCCAAGACCTCTAGCGTAGCAGTCGCGATTGGGACCACTAGACCAACGAGGCAGTCCGCCTATAAAATAAATATATATAAATTTATTAAGACTCACGCGGTGACAAGCTCATAAGTTTGGCCTAATTTACCAATTTACCTAATTTGCGCGGACCCATCCGCGCAATCGAGGAGCTAAGGACGCCGGGCGCCACAGGCGAGTGATTGACCTCCCCGTTCAGTGTTTATTCCGACAATTTTCGCAATAAAAATGGGTGTCTCACTTGAAAAATGTTTAAATGTAAAAATATAACATAGGTCAAAAATCACTGCAATCGATTCTGTAACTGATTCTGAACAAATAACTTTCGACTTCGACTAAACGTTAGTTTTGTTTACTCGGAAGCTGAAAGTTATTTGTTCAGTTTGTATAATAATAGAAAAAAGCTAACTTTTTGGACTTATATCGTGTTGCACGCTTCACATTTTAACCCCACCATGCCTTTTTGAGTTCACAAATACGTAAGCACAGAACGTACTTGACCGAATAATTAGCCATGTTAAAATATTTTACGTATCATAAAAGCTAATTAGCCGTGTCTATTGTTGCTCTCGTCTGAGGTTGAAGTGTGTGACTCTTTGCTAAATGCATTTTTGTTGATAGCTATGACGATTGTGTCAAGGATTTTTTCCGATGGCAATAGAGGTAGAAGAATGTAATTCTAGTGTTATTATTATGAGTAGTACGGCTTTTTTGGGGTTGCTATTTTTTTTCGTCATCATAACATAATATACCATCACGCCAGTATTCCCCGAAGGGTTAGGCAGAGGTGTACTTAGTCTACATCCACACTTCGCCGTTATGTTTAGGTCTCATGTAATAGGGTGCGAGCCTATTGCCATTAACCGGGCACAAATGCACAAATCCAGACTCTGAGCTGGTACTGAGAATTTTATAGGAAAACCCAATAACACTTTGCTTAACCTTGGGATCAAACGCAGGACCCCTAGCGTAGATCTCGATGGCGTGTGAAGTCTGCCAACCCGCAGTAGGCTAGTGCAGTGGACTATAGTACTTATATACCTAATCTCTTTCGTTCTGAGAGGAGACCCTTGCCCATCTGTGGGATGATGTAATGGGATGATTATGATGAAAACTTTATTTAAAATAAAAAAATAAAGGCGGATCGTCTCGCTGAGGGCGCTTTTTTAGGGTTCCGTAGCCAAATGGCAAAAAACGGAACCCTTATAGATTCGTCATGTCCGTCTGTCTATCTGTCCGATCGTGTCACAGCCTTTTTTTTCGAAACTATAAGAAGTATGCTGTTGAAACTTGGTAAGCAGATGTATTCTATGAACCGCATTAAGATTTTAACACAAAAATAGAAAAAAAAATATTTTTGGGGGTTCCCCATACTTGGAACTGAAACTCAAAATCTTTTTTTTCATCTAACCCATACGTGTGGGGTATCTATGGATAGGTCTTCAAAAATGATATTGAGGTTACTAATATCATTTTTTTCTAAACTGAATAGTTTACGCGAGAAACACTTCCAAAGTGGTAAAATGTGTGTCCCCCCCCCCCCCTGTAACTTCTAAAATAAGAGAACGATAAAACTGAAAAAAATATATGATGTACATTACCATGTAAACTTCCACCGGAAATTGGTTTGAACGAGATCTAGTAAATAGTTTTTTTTTAATACGTCATAAACTGAATATTTTGCTCGAGAGACACTTTCAAAGTGGTAAAATGTGTGTCCCCCCCCTGTAACTTCTAAAATAAGAGGACGATAAAACTAAAAAAAATATATGATGTAGATTACCAAGTAAACTCCCACCGAGAATTGGTTTGGACGAGATCTAGTAAATAGTTTTTTTTTAATACGTCATAAATCGTAATGATACGGAACCCTCCGTGCGCGAGTCCGACTCGCACTTGGCCGGTTTTTTATAAAATATATGTCTATAACACATTCTAGGTTTATAGCAGTAGGAATTGCGCCATTTAACTTTTGTTTGAAAATCGATATAGCAGTAGATAGAAGTGTAATTTGACGATACTGCCAAAATTGACAACACCTCTATCTGCAACGAATAAAAAATAAAATAATGTTTATTAGCAACCAAGTAGGTAGTTACAAAACAAAAGGAGCTCTGTCTCCTGAAGTATAACTCCATTTGGTTAGGTACTTAACTAAAAGTCACAAATCATAAAAAAAGTATCTTTTCTTTTATGGGGTCATTTTTCATTTCAAGACAAAATTTAATAGACATTCAAAACAAAAATGTTAAAATTAAATAAATTAAAATCGGTTCATAAACAACAAAGTTATAGATACGTGATCTTACATCAAAATGTCATATTCATTACAGACGGACTGATAATGTAAGTTTTAAAGAAGCATCAATACCTACTTACGCAATATTACTAACTACATAACAATCGGAGGCTATTGATCTTACCTTTTGACATTACCATTACCATTTTACCATTATCAAATTAAATGGACAAGTATCACAATACTATCAGATATCAATATCACAAATCCTGTGCATTCATCTGATGAACAAAATTCGATCAATATTTATTGATGGTTTGTAGCGAGCCTTATTTGGCGTGAAAGTAAATGTCGTTGTCAATTGTTTGTGCCAGTAGCGAGATATAGGGGTGTCATGAACTGGAACATTGGGTTCCGCATGCCTCAGTGTTGTAAAAGGTTAATGATAATAGGTCTGTAATCGGTTCAGTTAATCTGATTATCGTTATGATGTTTGGTTAATTTTATGAGTAAGTATATTCTTGGCATATTTCCATCTCGCCCGCCGGCCAGATAGAGTTACGACTTTCGGAAGGCAGCTGGCAGTGACTGGATGAGGAAACCCGAAGATCGGGCTCTCTGCTCTGTTCACTAGGGGAGGCCTACATCCAGCAGTGGACGAGTATGGGCTGATGATGATGATGATGATATCTTGCTTTCGATTTTTAAATCTAAGAATTGACGTTTTCTTAATTTTATGAATATATTTTTAAGAATACCTTGCCTTAGATTTTAGAATTTAAGATTCACATTTAATTTCATAATCAAAATATTAAATAAGGGGTAGGTTGAGGTATAAGTACTGATGTATACCAACAGTATATTATTGTTACGTTCCATATAAAACGGTCTTCACATACATATAAAAAAATAAATATTTCAATTCACCAATCGAACATTATACCTACCTTTCAACTGAATTATTACCACAAATTACAATAACGATACATATAACCACTAAATATTATATACACAATAAAATAGATGTAATTTCGGATAATCAACAAACTTTAACACTTACAAAACAAAACACCCAATTTTGAAATGAACCAAATAACAAAATTAGATTAAAATTCCCACGATCCAAAATAGCTCTTATCTTGTATCGCATAAGAACTGTTTGAGATTGGTGTGCGCACGCGCAGGGCGGCGTCACGCGATCTATTATATAAGTGTTACAATTATGCGTTTGCCGTGAGAACGGGCGTATTGTGGAGATTAAGTTATTGGCACATAAAGAAGTTGTTAAACATACTTTTATTAGGGTAACAAGATTACAATGTAGCGAGGTGAGCGCTTCAGCACCATTGTAAGTCGTAATAATTATGATCGCGGCCCGATTGGTTCAGTGGCTGAGAAATTAACTTGTGCGTCACGGGTCGTGGGCTCGATTTCTACCCCGATCTTTTCCCGAGTATAAGTATATTAACATACTATCACGCCTGTATTACCCGAAGGGTAAGGCAGAGGTGCACTTAATGTACACCCACAGTTCGCCGGTATGTTTGGGTCCCATGTAATAGGGGGCGAGCCTATTGCCATTCACCGGGCACAAATCCAGATTCCGAGCTGCTAGCCTGCTACTGAGAATTTCATAGAAAAACTCAATAACACTTTGCTCGACCTGGGGATCGAACTCAAGACCTCTAGCGTTGCAGTCGCGATTGGGACCACAAGACCAATGACGTAGTCTATGTGAATAAGAAATATAATGAATAAAAAAATGGTATGAACACACCCATAAATACCCCACTACATTCCGCACTTCGTTGTAGTGTTCATTGTCTTTAAGACGAGCGTTGTCGGACAGCGAAAGTAAACAAGAAAACTTGGTATATATGGTGGTAAACGTATGGACATACAGTAACCCTATCGGTAGACGCACACGAGACGCAGACGATATGGTTCTTATGTTGATGTAGTGCCTTGATATTAGAAAGTTGTTATGGTTGGGATAGGCACAAACTAGATAGGCTAGGGGTGTGCCAGTAGACGCAGCACAGGAGCGGGTCCCGGTCCAAAACCATACACAAAAAAATGACAAAACTCCTAAAAATAGACAATTTAGAGCCCCTACACAAGCACGCTTTGAATATTACCCCACCCCCCTCAAATCAATGCCTTGGGGGGAGGGGGTCATATTCATACGCTGCGGCCATGCTTGGCGCAGAATATCATTGAACAAGTCACATTGATACCTATTTTTTTATGTTTTCAACCCGGAACCTTATGTAACCGTGTACCCACTTAATCGTGATCACTGCCCTTATAAAGTTCTTAAAAGTTAATTACCAAAGACTGCCCCAATGATTCAGTGTCCGTGACATTCAAATCAAATCGGCACAGTGTTCCGGTATTACCGACCGGTCCCTATTACCGGCTACTGTTGGTAATTGTTATCGAAGTTACACCCCATTACTTTATGTTCAATCTTTTATTTGTGATAATTTATGAATAATAACTTTGACGTCACGGAAAAGCGTTAATGATATGTTTATCGTATTTAAATCTACACGGATAACATGATATTATGTAGATCCAAGGTAATTGTCGGAGCGGAGACCCGTGCCAAGCAATGAGACTTTAAATGGGTTAATGATAAAGGTAAGTAACTAAGAAGTTGTCTAAAATATAAATAAAAGAAGTCAACTGACTGATACACTTTAGACAGTAAAGTTTGTTTGTAAATAAATAAAAACATTTTGTGTTAAGTAATTACGTAGGCTACTGCCGGAGGATCGAAAAAAAACCAAAATTTAATTAAAATAAAACTATATTTTAGAATTAAAGATAATTACATTAATTCCTAATTCTAGAGTTAGTGCCTACTGTTCGATGTTAGAACAATGAGTGTGGGAAATGGGTATAGAAATATGAACGATGACGTTAATCGCACGTTATGCTGAGTCGGCGCCTCGTGTCGGTCGCTGTTGCAATCCGTGGGAAGTGAGGTGATCGATGTCAGCAGTTTCAATGTCCAAAATATATGTAACACCTCCCCCCGTAGATCAGCAACTATTTGAGAGAAATCTTCGAAAGAGTTGCTGAGATGTTGTTGGGATCGATCCTTATCTGCATGGGATGTATCTTCGTATCATCAGGTTTTTCAGCATTCACATCTTGTGTTTCATTAGAATCGGGAACGTGATTTTGCTGTTTCGCAGGGCGTTTCATTCGTAGTCGTTTGTACAGTAATATAAAACTAAGTGCAGCTGCACCGGATAGTATTACATACACTGGAATTGTAGTGTGATAGATAGCGAAATTTTCAACTTGATTTATTTTTGCAGGTTTTTGTAGAGATATCTTCGTGTTCGTGTGATGCAGATTTTCAAGGTTTACAGAATTTAACTGTATTAATGTTTCTTCTTTCTTCCAGGTTTCATTCACAGATGGCAGCTCCAATATCTTCAAGGCTCGTCCTTTGACGTTATCGTTTGTATTGAAGACGGTGAATTCAGGCGTAGACAGATAGCAGCCACGTGGGATGACGGCTATGAAACTTCCTTGTAGTGTCTTAAACTGATCTTGTCCGCAGGATAATTTGACTTTGGTTGGCTTCGGAAGGCTGATGGAATAGTGCTTCTCGTCGAGTTCTTCAAGTGCTGGTTTGGTAAGTATAATTTTTGTCATTTTGCAGGATTCATCGAGATGCTGTTTGGTGATGAGCTGATGGATGCAGTCAGGTTGACCTTGACCTCGGTGATGAAGTTTATCTTCGCAAAGGAACCAAGAATTCGCCTTCGGGCATTCAGCCTCCATGTACATAGAGTCGATACTATGGATTGCTATATAAGGTAAGGTAGGTATTAGGGCAAGGTTATTTTTATTAGGTACTACTGAAAGTTTATAGAATTCATAGGTAGAGGATAGGATAATCGGTACCTTATATACTATAACTACTTGCTTATCAAGATAAAAATAGCCTAATTTGATTATATCGTAATAATCCCTAAAATCTACATTGAGGATTTGTTCCTTATGATACAATATCCTTATCTTATCTAACATACTTCTAAGTGACTCTAAACTAAGTATAGCATTACAGGTGCCCGATGCACGTATGAATGCGAGTGCGTTTTCTAACTTATATATTTCGTCAGAAAGGCTATCTATGTTATCACCTAGTATTAGCAAGTTTTGGGCCAGATGGGCATACTTGACTAGCTCCATATCTCTGGTAGCTTCGCTATCCATGATAGAATTTAGTGCTGTAGAAATTTTATTTTGATTATCTAATATACTATCTAAAATATGGGAATGTTGGGACATCCATTCCTTTGTCAAACTAACATGATTATTAAATTCCGACTCTAATGTATTTTCGTTACTTTGTAATGTTCGAATAGCGTTATCGTATTTTAACGCGTCTGTGTAATCTAAGTTACCTGATATACTTTTAATCACTGAACCTAAACCGTCTATAAGTCCTCTTTTACTACGGTGCGGTTCAAATGTCTCTAATCTATCGGATAGAGTATTAATTTTATAATTCAAGTAACCAATATGGGGGTCATATAGAGATAACGTTTTATTATTTAACAAAGGTTTTAAGTCTGATAACTGCAATTTAACTGATTGGATTTGAGAGTTAATGTCCTTGAGATGGACATATTGTAAAAAGGAGTGGTAGTGAGATACAATTTTAGCTTGTCCTAGTTTGAAAGGTAGCAGGCCTGGACCGTCTTGTAACGAGTCAATCGTTACATCTTGTGCGCTCGTCAGTTGAAGTAGTAGCAATATTGGAGGTATCCTGTAACAACAAAGGGTTTTTAGGGGCTCTCTTTAAACGTGACTTAGCTACAGGGCCTCGTTTCTTTCGAGTATAAATGTGTATAGGTAGGTCGGCAAGGACAGTGTCCTGCGTATAGCGCGGTGCTAATTTTTGACGACTAGCTAATGGGTTCCGTATGAAGACTTGCTGGTCAGGTAACAGTTCCTGTTCTGATTCGCGATCTTTATTTCTATTTTCAGTAAGCTGTGTACGTTCATGAAGGGATGATTCATTAATAATTTCATATACTTTAGTTAATTTATTCCTATGATCCTGTACGTATTGTTGAAGTAAATGTTCTGTTAATTTAATATCTAACGGGTCTCTTGGATCGAAGTGACCGGTTATTAATTCAATGGGCCTGCACTTTGTGAAGCTATGAATAGAATTATTGTAACCTAATACGGCGTATGGCATAAGATTGACAACTGACTCACTGCGGTGTTCTAATTTTAATATTCTTAAGTGTTCAAGGATCGTTGAGTGAAATCGTTCTACTATTCCATTATCATTTGGGGAATGAGCAAGGACTTTATGATGCTGAATTTTATGAAGCCTTGTAAACTCTAAAAATACTTGATTAGTAAATTCTGGACCTTGGTCTGTAACAATAGTTAACGGTACACCATGATGCGTGAAAAACTGTAATAAAGCTTGTACTACACTTAATGCTGTGCCATCTCTTAGAAAGTAAGCTTGGGCATATTTTGAGAAGGCATCTACTATTGTAATATATTTTTCGTTTTGCGCTGTAAAGAGGTCTACATGAACTATTTCGAAGGGTTTAGTAGGTGGTGGAACTATACAATTTTTTTGTTTTACAGGGTTCCGGTCATACTTGGCTTGGCCACAGATATTGCATTCATTTATGTATTTCGCGATGTGTTCCTTCATTTTAGGCCAATAATATCTATGAGACAAGGCGAGATAGCATTCGTTTATACCGCGATGGTTAGTTTTGCCTTCGTGATATCTTTGAATGATCTCTTGTTGACGTAAGTACTCCTTTACATTTTCTACCTCAATTTTTGTTAATATTAGATTCATAGCGGAACTTTTAAATGCATTCTGAATAATTGGGATAATTTTGTACATATGTAATGTAGGATGAATAATTAAACCAGTCTTTACTTTCGGGTTAACAAATTCTTTAACTGCACTAATAACATCTTGTTCCAGGGACGACTCTGACAACTGAATGGTAGTACGAGTATGTGTTTCAAATGGCTTAGTAACGGTGGGTCGTTTCTTAATGTCTCCTACTACTACAAAACAGATCTGTCTATTAAATTTATTAAGCGGCTCATCCGAAAGGGGTATTTCTAATATAGGGTTTTCTGCGCTTGTATGAGCAGTGATAGTGGTAGAACCACTAATAGACGGCGCTTTTTCTGAAGGGTTGACCATGACAGAACTAACTTCCTCATTATTAATTTGTACTCGCGAAAGTGCGTCCGCATTTGTATTATTTTTTCCTTGTTTATAGATCACGGTAAAATTATATTCGCTTAATTTTAATTTCCATCGCGTTAACCTTGAATTTGGTTCCTTTAAATTCATAACCCATTGAAGGGGCTTATGATCGGTAACTATTTTAAATTTTCGTCCGAATAAGTAGGGGCGAAAATATTTGGTTCCCCATACTATCGCTAAAAGCTCTTTCTCTATTGTACTATAATTAATTTCGCTTGTGTTTAATGTTCTAGACGCATATGCTATGGGCTTATCGGAACCTAAAGTTCCTTGAGATAATATAGCACCTACAGCTATATTAGACGCATCCGTTGTTAATATGAAATCCTTTTCGAAGTCCGGATATTGAAGTATTGGATCATTAATTAATAAAGTTTTACATTTTTCGAAACAGTTTGTATAATTTGAATCATTGATGTTAATTTTAGAACCTTTCTTAAGACAATGCGTCATGGGTTTGGTTATCTTAGCGAAATCGGGAATAAACTTACGATAATAACCTAATAGTCCTAGGAAACGTTTTATTTCGGTCGGAGTTTTCGGTAGTGGAAACTTCTGAATTGCGGCAATTTTATCGGGATTGGGTTTAATACCGTCCTTGCTAATTATGTGACCTAAATAAGATGTTTCTAGCTTCAAAATTCCGACTTATCTAACTGTATTTTAAAATTTGATTCTCTAAGCCTCTTGAATATTTTTTCCAGATTTATCATATGTTCCTGTAATGAGACGCTGAATACAACGATATCATCCAAATATACCACACAAATTTGATTCTGAAGGTCCTTAAGCACATTGTCCATAACTCGTTGAAAAGTTGATGGAGAATTCTTAAGTCCCATCGGCATACGCAAGAACTCAAAGTGTCCGTGCTCTACAGTGAAAGCTGTCTTAGGAATATCATTTTCAGACATTTGACACTGATAAAATCCACTTGCAAGGTCCAAGGTCGTGAAGTAATTACAGTTTCCAAGTTTATCTAAAATATCTGAGATATTGGGAATAGGATATTTATCATCGATTGTCTTTTCATTAAGTTTTCTAAAGTCTACAACTAAACGCCACTTTTGTTTTCCAGAGGCATCATTTTTCTTTGGAACCACCCAAATAGGCGAGCTCCAGGCAGACTCCGAAGGTCGAATTATGCCTTGTTGTAACATTTTTGCAATCTGATCTTGAACCTCTTGTCTGTGTATATAGGGATATCGATAACTCTTAGTATAAATAGGAATTTCGTCAACAGTTCGAATACAATGCTTTACCTTGTTAGTGAAAGTTAGAGGTTCTCCCTCTATATAAAATACATCTGCGTATCTAGCACATAACGTCTCTAAGTTAATGCGTTCCTCAGGATTCAAATGATCGGTCCGTAAACGCGATAAAACTTCGTTAACACGCGACGGCGATATGCGTTGTTCAGTGCGCGTGCACTCTACGTTAAATAATTCCGCGCTCACAGGGCGATCCATCGAGAACACTACGTCGTTCTGAGATGAATTAGTAACTTCCAAATAACCTCGACTATTTTTAATATGCGTTAGACATTCACCTATAATACAATTCGAAATTATTTGTTCAGGAATAAATGCTTGTCCGTCCTGAAAATTGATAGGGACCTTGATAATTTTGGAAGATTCAGCTGGTATTATGTCCTCGTAGTAGTTACAGTTTTGTGAGCTAAACATATGTATAGGATTCCTAGCAAATTTAGTTAGTAATATTTTATTCTTTAAATCTATTTTTGATTCCCATTTTTCTAATAAATCATTACCTATAAGGCCGTCAAAATAATTATGAAATTTATAAATGAATAACTTTATGTTATCGTTTTCGCAGAATTCTCGGAAACACGGCAATGTAATAGAATACTCATGACGACTCGTACCATGATAATTGCTAATTTCGAAAGGGTCATAAGTACACTGTATGTGAGAAAAATATTCTCTAACGGCATCAGGACAAATAATTGAGGTATTGGCACCAGTATCAATTAAAAATTTAAGAGGTGGGTCTGAAATAGTAATATATGGCAACTGACGTTGTGTCTGTAAATTAACTTCTATTTTAACTTTTCTAAATTGGGGCTTTTCTGAAAATTTTCCTTATCAGATGAAGGTGTGGAGACTTCTTCAGGACATTCCTCTACAACGGTATTTGAATAAGGTTCATAATAATTCGGTTCACAATTGTAGTACTCATATGGATAATCAGTGTAATCCGAGTCGAACGGATCGTAGTAACACTCAGGGTTGTCAAAATTTGGTTCGTCATAAAATTCATTAAAATGTAGCTCTCTAGATTTAAAATAATTATTTGGTGGTGGGTTACCAGATTTTGACCAATCATGGCCACGAATTGGCATGGCCTTGGGCACATAGTGACTTACTCCGCTCATCGGCTTCACGGTGTTATTCGCATTAAACTGCGGATCTCGCTGCGGTAATTTAAACACATTACTATTAGGTCTATAATTAGGCAAAGGTGAGCCAAATACTTGCTGGGTACGGCTAGGGCCTCTATATTGTGGGGCTGGTGAAGGCCTCCAAAGGGGCATCCTTTGAGGTAACTGCGATTGTCCAAATTGACGTGAAGGACCTGGCATGTTAAGCATAGGCATGCGTGAAGGACTTACCTGCATGGATGGGAATTTATAGGAATGACTAATTTGTGCATGAGGAACATAATTTTTCTTATCTGTAAAATTCTCATTGCGTTGTTGTAAGTATAAAGTATTAACTTCCTCGTGAACAAATTCAAGTGCTTTCTCTATAGTTTCCGGCCGCATACACCTTATGCGCGACCCTAATGGTTCTTTTAGTCCGCGTAGGAATGACTGAAGTGTTAACTTTTTATATAACATACGTTTAGATTCTATTGTACTTTCCAAGGTCTCGTGCAAACTTATATATGTCATTATAGTACTAAAAAGGCTTTGGCACTTTTCATAAAATTCTTGGGGTGATGATGATCCTTGAGTTAGAAGGGCTAAATCATTATATAAAGAGGTTTCATCACGTTGGTCAGCGAAACTATTAATTAGAGCATTTTTAATACCTTCCCAATTTTCGGGTATCCCATTAGAATTAATTAAGCGAGCTGCGGGTCCTGTTACTTTATTAAGTATTCCATTCAACAATGCAAGGTTACGTAATTCATGTCCCGGCTCTCTACTGACGTATTCTCTAACTAGCTGATCGCACAATTTAATAAAACGTGTCAAGACATTTGGGTTTCCGTCAAATTCGGGAACTAAACGAAGGGCCTTGTACACTATTTCTACTTCCGACATTTTTAGAGAACTAAAATCTCTATTTGCGTCTTGCGATCTATTTCTACTACTAACGCTATCTAACCTAGGGGTACTGGATTTCCTTGGATGGAAAATTTTGGACAATTACCAGGAAAACTTAGGGAATTAAGGGAGAGCAACCACAGAACGATTCTAAGGTACTCACATATACATTTTGGTCCTTTCTGCGTATCGATGGCTGGATACACCTCCTGCTCGTAGCACTCGTAGATTCTGGATACTCGAAATCGGTCAGCCACGCGGGACTTCGGTCCGATTTTAGGGGAAATCTTCACGCGACACGAATCGATCTATCTCGAGTATCCTACCGACTGCGCCAATTACGTAGGCTACTGCCGGAGGATCGAAAAAAAACCAAAATTTAATTAAAATAAAACTATATTTTAGAATTAAAGATAATTACATTAATTCCTAATTCTAGAGTTAGTGCCTACTGTTCGATGTTAGAACAATGAGTGTGGGAAATGGGTATAGAAATATGAACGATGACGTTAATCGCACGTTATGCTGAGTCGGCGCCTCGTGTCGGTCGCTGTTGCAATCCGTGGGAAGTGAGGTGATCGATGTCAGCAGTTTCAATGTCCAAAATATATGTAACAAAGTCCCTAATAAAGACGACTGTTTTTTTAATGTTTTTAAACACAAACTGCAGATATCCAGGGACATTTACAGCAGAAATCTATCACTTAACTATTGTGCTATCCATACTAACAAACATAATTGAATAAAAATGTTCCAATAAGATATCAATGCGCAAGATATTTGTTCACCTCAATCACATTCAACTCAAGTAGCCTTCCTCGAGTTACTTTCATTCATTCGGAGGTGACACGCGCATGCGTTCGAGCAAGTCGATGAGAAGATGGCCTTTAAGTTCGGATGCTTTAGCATGCGTACCAACGGTACTTGTTGTAGCGTCTACAAAATAATTGTAACACTCCAAAAACGTACTAATCTCATATCATAAATAAACGTAGTAGTCATTTATTTATGTTATTATATGGGGTTTTTTTTGTGTTGGAAAGAAATGAAGTTTATTTCTATTACGTATTTTGTTTCTATGTACTTATTAGTTCTTATTATTATTTTTATTTAATTCTTAGTTGTAAACATTTTAATATCGCTAATGAAAACTTCGATACAAATCCATTTAATTTAAAAAATATTTGTGTAATTTTATCGAATTTCAAACAAACTAAAGACAAACTTCTATGATTATTATATTATGAAAAACTGTAATTTTCAAATTATACTTTTGAAAAGAGAAGTAACTATACAACATTTGCGCAACCAAATAATGAAAGACGAACAACGCATTTACAGTAATTACTTAATACATATGTATTTTTCTTAATCGCGTTGCAAAAACGACAGTGACTTACATCACACCTCATTTCATACACATACAGTAAAAAAACAAAAGACTACCACAATGTTTTGACGGACAATAAGTAGCGATTGTTCTGCTAACGGTACTCTGTACGAAACTGTTATTCGTCCTTGAACTTTTGTGTGAAGCAACGCTCGTGTGTAGTCAGCCTAAACACACACATATACATCTAGGGCCGTCACGCTTGAGGCGAATCAAGATTTCGATCTCATTAGATCAGAAGGCCAATTTACATAATTGAAAAATTTCGGCATTAATTTGTTTTAAATAAAAAAAACATTGAACTTGAATTATTTGTTGAGAGATAAGAACTGTAATGGATTTGTTTTACGTTTTAAAATTTAATTTCAAGTAAAATTTTATTTTCATTAATTGTTTTTTATTAAAATTTATTTTGTGTATACTTGTGTATAACTTTTAATTTTTACGTATTTTTTATGTTCTTACATATTTAATTTTATTACTATGTGTAAATTACCGGTGTTACAATTTGAAGCATACTGTGACACCGTAAAATGTTGGGCATTTACTCCAATCATAGTAGGTAATCATATTCTAGATATAATAGTCAATGTACCAGCCACTGATTTTATTAAATAAATTTAATTCGTTTTAATTACATCTCAAAAATAAATGCGTCTCAATAACTTTTTTTAAGAAATGACGCATTTAACACAGACACCCTGACACACTTATACACGTCAATTTGACAGCACCTCACAATTTGCCATAAGGTATGTTATTATTTCCCCGCGATGTTATCAAGTATGGGCAGATTTATAGCCATCCTACAAGTACAGGATAACAACAGTATTCAGACGTACACTGTAATTTTGTTGTTTCAATCTAGACGCACGACGTGACTTTGTACAGAGGTGTGAAAATAATTTATGACATAATTTATGATATTATAAAGTTCAGAGGATCAAAAGGTTTCTTTAATATAAATCTTTTCGATTCTGACGGCACGAATATCGCAGTGAATTAAAAAAAATGTATTTATCAACGCACCTACGTTTAGTATTAAATCTTAATCTGATAAAAAAGTTTATGACGGATTTATTTTTTAGTTTCCTACGTTATGTACATACTGAATGACCTACATTTTAATCGCATTAATAACGGTTACATGCACATCGTGTGATCTTGTAACAAGGTGTTGACATTATTTATTTTTATTGATCCGCTAAATTGTAATGTCTTCGTCATAATGGCTTGCATGCACTTAGATGATGTATTTAATATAATGTCTAGACGTTTGGCAATCCCAGTGCATTAACTGGAAGCTTTTAAATAAATGTTAAGGTGTGTAGGTTTTGTCATTTTCGATTGAAAGTTGTACTATAAATTACAAATAAAAATTATTGCAACATTTTTATGATTTGCGGTTTATAAGGGTGATTGTAAATATATTTCAATTTGATTAGAAAGAGATTTGATTTGACTAATATATTTTTACAAAAATGGTTTGGCATAATTCATCAATACATACAACAACGTAATTTATCTAATTATTTATCGGTCTTAGTTGACCATTTGAGTTATTTGTGTATCTTGGGCAGCGCAAAGAAGGATAGTTAGGATTTTTTGAATAAGCGCTTGTTTTTGTAGCTTGCATTGGAAGCAATCGTCAATGACGTGGCGTAATTAGACACGGAGATATCGCTGCGCTCGAATTTCATTCTACTACGGATAAATAGGGAAATTTCTTAAGAATACAAAAAAAAGTTTTTAAGGTGAGAAGAGAGAGTACAAAATTTTTAAATTTGGTAGTTATTTGATACGAAGTAAAATACTAGAAAATGAACACAAACAAAACAATATCGTAGAACAATATTTACAGGTTTATTTTGCCCAGGTTCATTTCATTTCTAAACCGTCTCCTTTACGTAGTACGTTAATTAGGCGCTCTGATGTGACGTCACTAACGCGGCGCCATAAATGCAACTGACGCTTTCTTCCAAAGTCTACCTTTACAGTCTTACATGTTAATTATAAGTTTAATAATTTATCTAGTCTAATCTAAGTCTTAGATTATAATTAAATTATAAGTAAAATAAAATAAACAATATAGACAGCTGAAATGAACAATTAAAATACTTTTCCTCAAACTAAGTATCTTATCGACATTCGTAAATCCAAATTATGTTACATGTTACACAATAGAGCTTTACAGAGGGTTCATTAATCGTCATTATTTACATAAGACGCTCACACAATGGTATGGGAACGCGAAACGAGAAAAACGTAGGATTTACTATAACATTTTAATTGGTCGTTGCGCTCATACAAAGTCACGTCGCGCAATTTCATGAATAGATATATGAATTTTTGGTGCAATTAGGTTGGAAAGAATTTGTTACTACATAATAATGGTAGATAAAATGAAAATAATTATTAAGTAATTAGGTACCTACTATAAAAATAGTACTAATCTTTCAAAATTTTGTTTATTAAAATTCTATTTCACTATAATGATACTTTTTGCTGCGTCCTCGAGATTAATAAACTATGTCGTACGACTACTATGTAGTATGTTCGGATGAAGCGATTCGTCTATTTATGATAGAACTTCACTTCAGGTAAGTTCGTTTAATCTACTGGTTTCTAACACTTACGCGAATAAATTTAAAATAATCAATATAACGCAATAAAATCCGTAAAAAGTAGTTTTATTTCGTTTAATCTATTAAGTATAAATCGCAGTGTCGCTTAACATTGGTCGAACTGGCGGTCAAGCGTACGCCTATCATGAATTTAAAAAATACTAGTAAGATATGTACTGTACATACACGCATATTTCCCATAGGGGTAAAGAAACCTACAGACGGGCACTTCATCGATTCTTGCGTACCTACTTACTTACTTACCTACGTCTTGTCATATTGTTATATGTACTCACATACGGTTTTCGTATAGTTTAATTTATACATGTATTAGTTTAAAAAAAATTGCTTATTATTTTATATTTATAAAACTGCAAAAATGCAAAATAATTATATCCATAAATGAAGAAATATGTTAAACACTCGAAGTTTAAACTTAATTAACAGTTTTAAACGTCACTTAAAGCTTATAGATAGAATGTCCTGTACATTATAGGACACTATGACCCTTAATTACACTACTTAGGTACAGACGTTCAAAGTAAATTGAGTCGGTACATTCGCGAAAATGACGAAAGAGAATGGTTAAATGTTAATGTAGTTAAAGCTATTTTTAACTTACCTATTAAACTGTGTAGTTACTCAGTTGATCTGGACTTAGTACCTGGAAATAAAAATGACAACATATTATCGACCTCTCAAGTAATAATTTAATAATAAAAATATTTGTTTGGTCAATAAAACTTACAAAATTCGCAACATTACATTTACATAACCATTTGATATGATTTGAGAAAGCGTAAATGGAATTCCGACGTCAGACGGGTCACGCCTGTATTTCCCGAAGAGTTAGGCAGAGGTGTACAAAGTTAGCCAAAATGTTTAGTTCCCTTGTAATAGGCGGCGAGCCGCTACTGAGAATCACACAGAAAACCCCACTGACACTTTGCTCTAACCTGCAATGTAGCCTGGGTATCGAATCTAAGACCTCTTTCGCAGCAGAAGCGTTTACGACCACACGATGGTTAACCGGCACACGTTTTTTATGTACATTTTTTTTTTACTTGACATCCATGTGAATGTCGAAGGATGTAAGAAAACATTCCACACGGATCATCTTCGTGAACCAGATCATCATTGCAACATCATTTTTTAAACTTTAAAAGTCAAAATTAGAATAAAGTTACAATCAAAACTAAACCGGAGTTAGACGAGAAATAGTTATATCATCTGTTAGTTCATGACTAACCGTGTAATATATTCAGTATAACTCAATATGCCATGTCATAGTTATTCGGAAGAATCGAAGGCACACTTAGGACTTCAAAATCATGTGCTTATCAATAACTAAAACTATTAGTAGTAGTAGTGTCTCGCTGGCATAATTATCTACATGCCACCATGAACATGTCGGCATGACCGGGGAAGTACTTCCCTCCCACAGAATATCGACGTCAAGTAGCAGTATGCATAGATATTGTTGCGTTTCGTACGGTGAGTGTGGAGCGCCGTGCCGGTGGCCCAAATACTCCCCTCAGTTTTTTTCTTCTCAGTTTTATCGTTCTTCATTCTTTCTCCTTTTATTGGCTCGGCAACGCATCTGCAACTCCTTTGATATTGCAGATGTCCATGGGCGGTGATGACTACTTACCATCATGGAGCTAGCCTGCACCTTTGCCGAGTTATCCCATAAAAAAAATTGCCCGCAGTTTTTATATCGCGTCCCAAAAGTATTAACTTAGTAAGAACTTATACTTTACTTTTGGGAACTCTCCTTATTAAGATAAAATTTGCACCAGTTTTTAAGTTAGATCACCACTATACAATTGTGAATCACACGTACATACCTACATACATAATCAGCCTATAATGTTCCCACTGCTGTACAAAGGGCTCCTCTCCTCGGTGAGAGGGAGTGGGCCGTAATCCACGCGGGCATAGTGCGGGCTGCTATGTCATATGTCTTCGAATTTTTGGTTCTAGGACATGCCGGTTGCCTCGCGGTCTTTTCCTTCGCCGCTTCGAATAATTTATCCAGAGAAAAGCGCCTGTCTGACTTACAGACATACGATAGAAGCAAAGTAATCGCAGCGTTTAGTCGTGACGAGTGTTACTTGGGGACACGCGCCGGCGCATTGAGAGAAACTGTGATGACTCTTATAAGATAGTCATTTTAATGGCAGCACCATTCATTATTATGTACATGTGGTTACGAAGGCAAGTGAAGAGATTATCTTAGCGTTATTGAGACGTTATTGTTAGAACTGTCATCTCGAAGCATAATTATGTCTACGCTAATAGATAGATAGATATTAAATTTATACTCGTGTATAGTTTTCTCTTTTGACATCAGACATACCATTAAGTCTGTCTTCGATAGTTTGGGCAGAGGTGTAGGTACCTAATATACAGTTACAGCTTTTGGATTCCATGAAGTAGGGAGCGAGCCTTTTTATATTAATTTCAACTTGCTATATCGAGATTTTTGGCTAGATATCAATCTATATTATTTTTATTTTTTTATTAACAAATAGAGGTCAATAGGATATGCATAATACATGAATTATAAATTTAATAACCAGTATAGACTGACCTCGCATTATAAGGAAACACTTTTGAGAGATGGAATACTGCACCCAATAATGTTTTTAGGGTTCCGTAGCCAAATGGCAAAAAAAGGAACCCTTATAGATTCGTCATGTCTGTCTGTCTGTCTGTCCGTCCGTATGTCACAGAATTTTTGCTCTGAAACTATAAGAGCTATGCTGTTGACACTTGGTAGCAAGTAGATGTATTCTGTGAACCGCATTAAGATTTTTACACAAAAATAGAAAAAAACAAAAAAAAAATGGGAGTTCCCAATACTTAGAACTGAAACTCAAAAATTTTTTTTTCATCAAACCCTTACGTGTGAGGCATCTATGGATAGGTCTTCGAAAATGATATTGAGTTTTCTAATTTTTTTTTTCTAATCTCAATAGTTTGCGCGAGGGCCACTTCCAAAGTTGTAAAATGTGTGTCCCCCCCCCCTGTAACTTCTAAAATAAGAGAATGAAAAAACTAAAAAAAATATGTGATGTACATTACCATGTAAACTTTCAACGAAAATTGGTTTGTAAGAGATCTAGTAAGTAGTTTTTTTTTAATACGTCATAAATCGTAATGGTACGGAGCCCTCCGCGCGCGAGTCCGACTCGCACTTGGCCGGTTTTTTAAAAATTTAATTATGGAGTTACTACTCGTTGCATATACTATTGAATGACTGGGGTATTTTTTTATGGAATAACTCTGCAAACGAGCAAGCGAGCTCTCTGATGGTAAATAGTCATCGCCGCCTATGGACACTGCGAAACGAAAGGAGTTGCAGATGCATTGCCGAGCCTATTTATGAAAAAAGATGGGGAAGGAGAAAAGGAGAAGGAAGGGGATTGAGGCGGCGCTCCAAAAACTGCTCAAATAAATTAATTTAATGCTTTAAATTACTTTTTTACTGCGTAACGACAAAGACTGTTCTAAATATTCGTAGATATAGTATCAGGTTGGTTACTCAGTCGCACACAGTATCCAAAACCACAATTTATTGAGGTATTAAGTAACTAAGTACTAAAATACTTAAAGTAGTCACGTCATAGGTTTAGAAAGTTGTTAGCACTGTTAGTACAAAACTTAATAAAAAATATTGTTGGGTCCGTACACTCCGTTCGTTCCGAGTAAATTTCCAATATAATATGGGAAAATATTGGAAATTTACTCGAAACTTACTCGACGACGTGTGAAGTCTGCCAATTCGTATTAAGCTAGCTTAGTAGATTAGAGCTTCTCTCTTTGACAGGAGCACCGTAACCTTAGAAAAGAAGAGAAGAGAGCTGATTTCAAAATTTTCGAATAGTATAAATTATTGTACTTAATGCCTATCTAACTGGGATTTAAATTGAGAGCGTTAGTGTTGAGGTTCAAATCCCTGGTTGCGTCGTGTAAGGCAGAACCTCTCTAAGAAGAGCAACGCAGCTGTATTTCCATTCGTGGCGTTTGTCATAATACATCAATAACAACCACGTATTTTATTGAACGTACGCACGGCAACACATCAAGCTATACAAAACCAGTTTACGCTGGCCTCATCTTGTAAAGGAAGCCTATACAATGCTAGTTCAGCTTAAACTGGTTTTGTATAGGTTGACCTATAGCCGTGTGTACCTCTTCAATATAGGCCACGGCACATTCTCTTCAAGCAACCATACTAACAATGGCTGTTTACCCCAAATAGAAGTGGTTTGTGCACCAGTGTTGCCTATAAACTTATATTTATTAGCTTTTGTCATTGCCTAGGGACATGGTTATTGATGTTTCGACAACTGTTGTTTGTTTTATGGCGTTGTTAACATACATTATGCTAGTAAATGTCCATTGTAGAATATATTTCCCATATACTATAAAACTTTCATTGACTCTCATTAACTTTTGCACATCTCGTGAAGGTATAATTAGTCGGAAATTGATTATGAATTGACCATAGCTTGTAGAAAAACAGACGGGTCTATTGGCTAAGTTGATGAGTAATCGACTGCGGAGCGGGTCGCGGGTTCCATTCTCGAAGGGGGCGAATATTTGCACGGTCTACAGATAGTTGTTTGATGCCTAGGTGTCGTAGCATTTTCTATACAAGATCCAGGAAATTTTAATGTGAAGCAACGATTTTTCTTTTTCTGAATCCAATTTTGCCTATGATACAGGAGTAAATCATAATAGGTGCATAAATATTCTGGAGAAAAAATAACATGGAAATTCCCTAGAATTCTAGAATATGCAAACTCAGCGAACCTTCAGAATAAGGCCAGCGTAGTGGACTATATCCTAATCCTATTCAATTCATTAGAACGCTTACGCTTTGGGATAGTGGGGCTAATTACTAGCTAATGTATAGATACATATTGTAGGATCAGCCATGCTTTTTACAGAAACAGAGCCGTTGCGTGTACATTTCAATGGACAATGGTGCCTATTGAAGATAATATTTATTACCATGAAGATGTTAGATAAAAAGAAAAACATGCTACTTTACGACTGTATTAGTGATACTTTTGAAGTCGTAAAATGTTTTCAAATATACTATAATATAACATACCATCACGGTTGTATTCTCCGAAGGGTTAGTTAGAGGTATAGGTGTTTATATACACCCACACTTCGCCGGTATGTTTAGGTTCAGTAGCAGCCTGGCGTTTGAAGTTGTGCCCGGTTAAAGGCAATAGGCTCGCCCCCTATTAAATTGGATTTAAAACTAATCTTTTGGAGGCTATAGGCAAGATGTTAGCTATTACATGGGAGCTAAACATATCGGCGAACTGTGTGCCTATATCTACATCTAAGCCTAACCATTCAGGGAGTACAGGTAGGTACAGCACAGTCAGTACGTATATTTAACTATAATAAACAAAGCCAAAAATACATAAAAGTTCACTCATTATTAAGTATACTTTCATGGTCAGTCAAAAATAACATGAATAAAATTATACTAAAATAATATAGGCAGGTATATAAATACAATCACTAAAAATAAATACATGCCAAATAAAATTGCCGCAATAACTAAACGTGAACTGTAATATTTTCGTACATAATGAATTATTACGAGTGTAATCCGTACTTTCATCTGCGCGGGCGCATACCGGCTCGCATGCTCATGCGATGCTTTCCCCGCATTACAGTTTGATAGCCACCTATTAAATAAGTATTGTGCAATTTTACACACTAATTTATTCATAGTGTCTGAAGGATGAGTGGTTGGCTAGTCATTTTTGAAGAGTTTATAACCCGTGTCGTTTATGTAATAAACCGACAACAGATTTATTTATGGGTGAGAAAGGTGTTAATGTGTTGTCTGTAAGCAAAACGTAACTGTCATCAATATTAAATAGTTTTTTTTTAAGCAGTACATACTACAATGCATGTAGGTACATTCACTTTGATTTTCTTTCTAAATCGCAGTTTTTCTAAAGTTGCCGATAATGTCATAAACCAAACATAATTAGAATTAATCATGTTTGGTTTAGGACATTATTCTATTTTTGTTATAATTAATGATTTAATAAACAATCAACTCTTTTAAATGTGAATTGGAAGAATTGTATCATATAATAAGAATCTTAAAATTGCAACTAACCTGTATAAAATATATTAACGTAAATTAAGTTTGACACACAAATATGAAACACATAACCTTTCCCTTTCCATAGTCGGGTAACTAAAATGCATTTAACATATTCATAGATAACGTAACTTTTGCAAAACATTCACAACTGCATATTTTTAGACACCACTTAAGTTCTTGGAAGGCGCTACTCGTAAACAAACAACATTAAATACTTATTTAAGATCTTAACAAGGTGTTACCTAATAGGGCTAGTTGTGTCCACATTTTGCCCACAAGTGGGCACACTGACAGCTGCATAATTGTCTGTGTTGTAATGGAGTATAATAACCCATGATAATAACCCATGTATTTGTTGTCACTGCATGTGGTATTCAAATTATGAATTTTATGATGGCTTAAACACTGTGAATATGTTTTAGGTATGCCTGTGCTAAATACCTGGCTTAGTTGTTAGCCTAATACTTGTATTTTAATGTACCTCTTATATTTTCTTTGAAATTGTTTAAGGCAATTAAGAGGTTATGTTTAAATACGAGAATATATATCAAAGTTTTTGCAAACTTTCTCTCAGAATGAGTTTTCATGCAATCTCTAGGTAGGTAGGAAACCTGCCTCATGAGTGTAGTGGTCCTTAGTTTGATTCCCAGGTTGAGCAGTGTTATAAGATGATTCTGTGAATTTCTGTGAAGTGTGAGTTTGGATATGATGGTTGAGCTACACGAGGACGTATGTATGCGTGCCGTCAGTTAGGACAGGTCAACTCAAAGCTGCTATGGCTCATTCTTCAAAAGGCCTGTTCAGAATCTGCCCTACATTGTAAAACTCGCATATCTATGATATTACTATTGTCTGGACTTTAAAAGAGACCATGATTCTCTGAGTTTGTTTCAGCTTGTCTTCTCAGAGGTCGTCAGATAGGTGAAGCCTACGCCAACTAGCTTAAAAAAATATATTTAAAACATTGACTTGTAAAAGTGTCTTTAAATGATCTATTTACAGAACATTTACATTTTACATTTCATTTCATTTCATTTAAGTACATATATAGAATTGTTTTTAATTATACTTAAAGTAGACTGCCTCGTTGGTCTTGTGGTCCCAATCGCGACTGCTACGCTAGAGGTCCTGGGTTCTATTCCCAGGTCAAGCAAAGTGTTATTGGGTTTGAGTTTTTCTGTGAAATTCTCAGTAGCAGCTCGGAGTCTGGATTTGTGCCCGGTGAATGGCAATAGGCTCGCCCCCTATTACATGGGACCCAAACATACCGGCGAACTGTGGGTGTACATTAAGTGCACCTCTGCATAACCCTTCGGGGAATACAGGCGTGATGGTATGTTATGTTATGTTATGTTATGTTAAAGTAGTTTATATGAAAACGATGTCATCTGCTTCAAGTTGCATAAGACTGCTACCATTATTTTCAATTTAACTTATCTATTGCGGTTTCCACTAACGGCTTGTGGTAACTTGTGGGTGATTAGCTAAACAGTGAGTTGGTTTACTGAATATATTACGAAAATACTCTGTCTTATAATAAACTGGTGATCCGGCACGGCTACAATATAAGTAGTAATAAATATGCAAGTACTATATACAATATGCCTTTGGGATGAAAATCTCTAAATATTTGTGAAATTGGTGTTGCATGGTTTAGAAGTTAGTGGAGAAACAGACAGATGAAAATAAAGACTTTTGTTTTCTATACTAACATTATAATGAGGTAAAGTTTGTGACGATGAAGGGGATAATCTGTGTATCTACTGAACCGATTTTGAAAACTATTTCACCAATAGAAAGCTACATAATTACAGAGTGACATACGCTATATATTAAATTCCCTTAAAATGAAAAGAAACTTATGGTCCACGCGGGCGAAGCCGCGGACGGAAAGCTATATTTTTGGAACCGTGCAACTAGAGTCAATAACGTTTCATAAACGCTTGTGAAAGCTTATTTGAAATAAAAACATTTGATTTGATTTGATGTACTATATATGTAGTGATAGATCCAGACTCTGTTATGCAAAATTAAGAATAATATATCATGGCATCTGTATTTACATACATACTACATACCATCACGCCTGTATTCCCCGAAAGGTTAGGCAGAGGTGTACTAATGTACACCCACACTTCGCCGGTATGTTTAGGTCCCATGTAATAGCGGGCGACCCTATAGCCATTAACCGGGCACAAATCCAGTCTCCAAGCTGCTACTGAGAATTTCATAAAAAAACCCAATAACACTTTGCTCGACCTGGGGATCGAACCCAGGACGCGCTTGGGACCACTAGACTAATGAGGCATCTGTATTTTCCAAAGGTTAAAGCAGTTTTGTTTTGTTAAATACATAAAGAAGTGAAAAATTTATGCAAGTGACGGTCTATAGTTTCTCCCTACCCCTGTGGGAAAAAGGCGTGAGTGTATGTTAAATGAAGTGACGGTAGCCTAATGGATAGGGCGTCGGACTTGCGATCATGTGGTTGCCGGTTCGAACCCCACCCATTGCACTACCGACGTGAACCCACTCGTACCACAAGCATTTAGCTTAGCTCGAGGGGTTAACAAGAATACTAGTAATGTGTGACCCACATTGCTAGTAAGCTTTTTTTTTAAAAAAAAATATACATGCCTCATTGGTGTAGTGGTTGGAGGCAGGTAGAGCCTCTGGGTTCGATCCCTAGGTCGAGCAATGTTCTATTGGGTTTTCTTCATAGAAAACACAATAAATAGAAATTTGGATTTTCGCCTTTTAAAGCTTACTATGGATATGCAAGCTTGATGGTACGCTAATATTTTATAAAAATAAAATAATTCAACATTATATTATACGTATAAAAAATCTACATTCATGAGTTATCTTCACTCTCCCAAATCCAATGCAGTTGATCCCGTTTCGTGTTATTGACTGCGCGGGCGCTGACCATGACTTTTACTGATCGGCGCGCGTGCAGCTGAGCGTGATCGCGTTATGTAGTGCAAATACTAACGTGCAATAATAATGTGTAATTGATTTAATAACTATACTTGTTGGTTAAGTGAAAACTAATCAGATTGGATGCGATTTTAAATGAAGTGCATTTTTTATGATTAGATGAGGTCTTTTTGACGCGAACTTTGCTCTTAATTCATTTGAAAAGTTAAGCTATAAATAATGTAGGCTTTATTTTAGGTAAAATCAATTCTAAGTTTAAGTAATTAGCGCTTTTGTATAGTAAGTCGTTCACGGGTCACATATTGTATATTTTTGGGTTCTGTGATGATCGGTAGGTACTTAGCAAAATTTTAAATTGAATCAATTGCCGTGGCCAAAAACTCGACAATGACGCGACCTCAAAAAATATCTAAAATTTGATCAAATGTTACCTATGTGTGTGTTTGAGTGGGTGCCTGGATGGCTTAGATTTACAATAGGATGCGGCGACGAATATTGGATCCGTGTAGGTTCAAAAGTGCGACTCGAAACGTAGAAGAAGATCAAATATACTTGTACATTAATCATTTAACTAAATAAAAAAAAACCAGACAATTGCATTTTATCTCGACCGATTTTCATCAAACATAGCTAAGAACACTAGACTAATTCACCCTTCAAACAATAACAAAACGCAATCAAAATCGGTTCATCCGTTCGGGAGCTACGATGCCACAGATAGACACACACAGACGCGTCAAACTTATAATACTCCGTCGTTTTTGCGTCGGGGGTTAAAAAACAATCTAAACCTTTGGCTAGCACAGTCGGCTTAATATATAATAGTGATGGAAGCTTAAATATTTAAAGTTGTTCTCGTAACGTTTCCGTGAGTGACACGGACGCTCTCCATGCTGTTACGTAATACGTACGTTCTAGAGCAACCTTGTGAACCGCGAGAGTTGTGAGAGGGCCTATCACACCTCAGTGAGGCGCCTCAGCTAGCGAGGTAATTAATTAATTGTATCAATGCAATGGAATATATTTTTAATGCTGCTTGATGGTATGCGGCTACTACGACCCATAGACGCCAACACTAGTGGTATTCGGGTATCCAGATAATCTAATCATTGTCCATTAATTTAATTGGCTAAATTATCCACCAAATGAATCCATAATGCTAATCCATAATGGATTCGTGTAATCCATCGAACATAATGTTAGCATATTATTGCATAGTCGAGGTGTAACTTGGAATGTTTTTTAAAGATTTAGGAATATTCTCAATCTTCATTACTTCATTAGTCTAGTGGTCACAAACGCAGTTTCTAGAGGAATTTCCTGGGTTCGATTCCCAGGCTGAACAAAGTGTTTGTGGTTTATATGAACATTTTCAAAAACTCGTGCGTGTTGGTTAGTTGCAATAGGCTCATCAACTTTTATAATGGGACCTAAATATATGGGCAAACTGTTTGTGTACCTGAATACCTGGGCGACCAAGCCTTTATTAAATGAACTGGAAATCTAATCCAAAACCTGGGGCCACTATGATTTATTTAAAAAATGTCACAAAGTTTCAAAATATGTATTCTTTTTGTTGTAAGACAATAAATAAAAGTAAGTGGATGCGCCTGTGCAGCGTGCATATACAAGCAACCTTGTGATCCGTGATGGCAGTTAAGACAGTACGAAGGTACCTGTCTACCTGACCTCACACAAGCACAAACCTAGTGTGTCTTATAGTGTGTTGTTAAAGAGTAAGAGGAGTTCAATAGTAAAATTATTCACGTCATATATATTTTTTAAATTACGTCTGACGACACCGTAAGACGTAAAATGTGGAAGAGATATTCGACATCACAGGCAGTGGTCTCGGTTGCTTAGTTGGTTGCTTACAAGGGACGCAGGTTCAAACCTTGCCTGAGGCCGAATTTTTCTTTCAGTTAGAAATTTTCTTTCAATAGAAAATTCATGTCTTTGTGAAAAATTACGTGATTTTTTTTATGGCATAACTGGGCAATCGAGCAGGTGAGCTACCGATGGTAAGTAGTCATCGCCGCCCATGGACCTCTGCAACATCAAAGGAGTTGCAGATGTTTTGATGAGCTTATTAAGGATGGCGACGGAGAAAAGGAGGAGGAAGGGGACTGAGGGAGGAATCGAGCAGCAGTGCTCCGGCGAAACTGAATACATAAATAAATTATTTTCATTTATGTATTCAACTTCACATGCCATCAAGAAAATCTCTTAATCATGCAAGTTGCTCACGATGTTTAACGTTCAATTTTTAAGCGAGTGATATAATTATAATTAAATTATAATTAATTTATTAATACGTACATGATTCCAAAATCTACGACTTGAAACCTACAACCTACAACTTGAGACCTACGACTTGAAAGTCTAATAATCATAATTATAGCTAAGCTTTTTATTTATAATGTAGTAATACAAAAAAACTGAAAATAAAAGAACTGAAATTATTTCTATTCGTATGTGTGCAATATTCATATAAGTATATGTAGTAAAAACCAAATAACATAGTTATATACTTAAATAACCGCTGACAAAGGTAATTTAAAAAGAAACAGATTACCAGTAGTAAAAGGTCATGGAACATATTTATATCCCACTCAAAATTGAACTTTATGTGATTAACTTAAAATTTAAATTCGTGTGTGAAGGTTTTTGACCAATTAGGTATCTTTTTTAAGAAGGTAATTACAGTGATTACCAGGTATATAGATAACCATTTCATCAATTTAGATTATATAATAACCGAGCATAAAACAAATTCCGAGCTGCTACTGAGATTTTTTTTGGAAAACCCAATAACACTCGACCAGGGAACCGAAGACAGGACCGCTAGTATAGCAGTCACACTTAGGATCACTAGACTAATGAGGCAGTTACTTTCAACAGGTAAACAAAACATGCAATTACATAGTAAATTACCGAAATAAAGTGACTATGTAATGTATTGTAATAAAAGCGGTGTTTTAGCATTGTTATGTAAGTCTTGATGCATCTGTGGGTAATGTGGAATAACGTGAGACATTAAGACGACGTGAGAGCAAGTAATTAAATTCTTTTCACCTCTTCTCTTTAACATTCTCTTCAATATATTTCATATTTATCTTTTTGTATTTTTTAGGCATTTTCCATGCAAAGATTACTAAGTTATTTTAGTGAAGGAAAAATACGACCGCGGGCAGGATTCGAACCTGCGTCTTCTGGTTAAGTACACCAGACGCTATGACCGCTAAGCCACCGCGACCCCCACCCGCCATGTCGAATTTTGCCTTCACATTTTTATATTTCATATTTTATCGGTTTCGAACCAAATCTGCACGTATACTCGGAGTTTGGTCTGCCCGGTTAAAAATAATAAATTGTATTTCTCTCTTCGCAAAGGTTGGTTTAATATTAATAGTCTTAGGACTAAGTAATATGATAAAAAACCGGCCAAGTGCGAGTCGGACTCGCGCACGGAGGGTTCCGTACCATTACGATTTATGACGTATTAAAAAAGAACTACTTACTACATCTCTTTCAAACCAATTTTCGTTGATAGTTTACATGGTAATGTTCATCATATGTTTTTTTTAGTTTTATCTTATTTTAGAAGTTACAGGGGGGGGGGCACATTTTACCACTTTGGGAGTGTCCCTCGCGCAAACTATTCAGTTTAGAAAAAAATGATATTAGAAACCTCAATATCATTTTTGAAGACATCCATAGATCCCTCACACGTATGGGTTTGATAAAAAAAAATATTTGAGTTTCAGTTCTAAGTATGGGGAAACCCCAATTTTTTTTGTTTTTTTTTTCTATTTTTGTGTAAAAATCTTAAAGCGGTTCACAGAATACATCTACTTACCAAGTTTCAACAGCATAGCTCTTATAGTTTCAGAGAAAAAAATCTGTGACATACGGACGGACAGACGGACAGACAGACAGACAGACATGACGAATCTATAAGGGTTCCGTTTTTTGCTATTTGGCTACGGAACCCTAAAAATGAATAGAAAAGCTTCTTTGCAAGACACTGGAATCCGTACTAGGAAAATCCTGTGTTACGGATAAATTAATATAATGGTTGATCGCAATGGGCTCGCCTCCTAAACTAAACGTACCGGAGCACTTTGCGTGTACAATAACTAGTACACCTCTAATTCTTCGGGGAATACAGGCGTGATGGAAATGTATGTTATGAAAGGGACGGGAAATGTATTCAATTCGGATAATAGCGTGTTTGCATGAAGTTTAGGCTGTTACAAGTCTTTAACACGTTCAGGGACACGACTGCTGAGGACGTCATCAATAGAGTACTTTGATGCGGCGGGCGGCTGTACACGTCGTACCTGAAGACCTGACTGCCGAAATCCGAATGACTGCTGACGGCCGACGTCGTGAACCGTCGGGCGGTTGAGGACGTCCTCTTTCCGGCGGACGTCGAATTGCCCATACAAACGTACTTCCAAAATAATTCGAAATTCTTACATAATTTTATTAAATTATTGTATTATTCGGATTCGGATGCCATTAATCTAGGGGCCCAGATTTTGATTACGTCCTAAATACTTCACTGGAAAAAAATGTAAGAGAATGTAATTCTTGATTTTTTGACAAAGTTTCGACTGGTTTTCCGGCCTCTTATTTAATATTAAAAACAACAATATTTACACGGTTCTAATTCGTAGAACCTAGCTTATATTATCAATTTTCAGAATAACATCAGGAAATTTGAATAATAATAATTTTTCATTCATACATGAAGGAATTAAGCCACGCGACGCAATTTCGATAAAATTTTGAAGCAAAGTAATGCTATCTCATGCGGTCTAAGCGAGGGGTGTGGCCTCCTGCCGGCCGTCGTGCGCTCGGTTTTAAATCTACCTACAGTCGGTGTTTCATTGTATCTTGTAGTCAGAGACATGATTATCTACCTATTACGATTATTTATTACGGATTTGGTTACCGTTAATACCTTATAATCATGTTTTCCAAAGTTTGAATGAACCTCGGAGTAAGCAGGTAGGTACCTACTAAGATACTAGTTTACCTGACCTCGTAAGTATGATGACCTGTTATTGTACGAAAGTCTGTACAATGTGAGCTCATCTTGTACTGGATACATGTATAACAAGCTATACCTAAATCACCAGTACAAACTGACCGCTTATTATACGGAAAGTCTCTACAATGCTAGGTCAGCTTATACTGGATACGTATAACAAGCTATAACTAAATCACCAGTACAAGTTGACCGTTTATTGTACGGAAAGCCTTTACAATGCGAGATCAGGTCAATAGGTCGAGTTCCCTAGTATTTTGAAATCCAAGATGGCGGACATCATTTATACTAATACATTGATATGGGTGTCAATTTTGAGGTATCCTGGGGTGCTGATTATGAAAATGGCATTAATTTTGAAATCCAAGATGGCGGACATTATTTATACAAAGAAATTGATATGGGTATCAATTTCGAGGTATCTTGGGGAGCTGAGTATAAAAATGACATTCATTTTAAAATCCAAGATGGCGGACATTATTTTTCTAAATAAATTGATATGGGTGTCAATTTCAAGGTTTATTGGGATGCTAATTACGAAAATGACATTAATTTTGAAATCCAAGATGGCGGACATTATTTTTCTAAATAAATTGATATGGGTATCAATTTTAACATTTATCGGGATGCTTATTACGAAAATGACATTAATTTTAAAATCCAAGATGGTGGTTATTATTTTTCTAAATTGATATGGGTGTCACTTTCAAGGTTTCCCAGAGTGCTGATTCCGAAAATGACAGTAATTTTGTAATCCAACGTACATTATTTATATTAAAAAATTGATATGGGTCATATGGGTGTCAATATCGAGGTATCTTGGGGTGCTGAGTATAAAAATGGCATTAATTTTGAAATCCAAGATGGCGAAAATTATTTTTCTAAATTAATTCCTATGGTTGTCAATTTCAAGGTTTATCGGGATGCTTATTACGAAAATGACAATAATTTTGAAATTGAAGATTGGAAACAATGTTTTTTTAATTAAAGTATTTTTTAAATTAGCCCTCCGGGAAACCATGCTTATGACACCCATATCAATTTATTTACCTATCTACCTAGCCAGGGTAAAGTGGGTACCTACGTACCCACTTTACCCTGGCTGACAAATAATAGATACAGGCATTATATTCGTCTGGAGTGGACGTCTGGTCTATGATCCTTGGTCATGAAATCTATGGACCAGATTTCTTTTGTAAAATAGTAAGAAAGAAAGAACAAACCATCACGCCTGTATTCCCCGAAGGATTAGACAGAGGTGTATTTATGTTCACCCATACTTCGCTGGTATGGTAGGTTAGGTTCCATGTAATAGGGGGCGAGCCTATTGCAATTAACCGGGCACAAATCCAGACTCCGAGCTGCTGCTGAGAATTTCATAGAATAACCCAATAAAACTGCGTAGCAGTCGCGCTCAGGACCACTAGACTAATGAGGTAGTGGGAAAGAAAGAAAGAAAGTTTATTTTAGTCGCAACACGAGACAAAACTAATAAAAATAAATAGATGTACCTAGGTAGCAGACGTTGTTAATATGTTTAATAAAAAAAAAGGCAATGCGTTTCTGGGAAATTCCCACGGTCTGAAAAAAACGTGATGAACACGAATAACACCGGTGGGCACTGACTAGGCACATAGTAGGTACATACCTGCCTAATCGTTGAATTTGAAAACCGCGGAACGTACGTAGGAAGCGGGTAGGTATGAGATAACTGGCGACCTAAGGCTCGTAGAGGATTTTCTTAAAAATGCATTCCTATTCTCGACATTGTCTACCGACTTATCAAAAAAAATTTCAAATATATCACATTTATTGAACATGTCTTAAATTATTACAAACATTCGAAAATTAAATTCTCATTTCTAAACGCTGAGATGCCTAGGTATGAATGTTCCGGCTACGCCCACATTATTTCGACAGAGAGAGCAATATTCAAGACGATTTTTACACTCGCCGCGTATCGGTGTTGTCGGCTTCGTCCGCCGGCCTCTTAATCATTAATTAGGAATATGCATGAAGTTTAAATTTTCCTAATATATTTTTTTCCGGAATCCTAAACATACTTAAAGTATTATTGTAACAACATTTTGTTACATAATTGTTATATATTTATATATAATAATAATTAAAAAGTGCTAATTATGCGAGCGAAATTCAAATTTACAAAACGCGCTGTCATTGGTCGAATGAAATGAAACGTCACGGGCCACGACATTGAATTTAATCACATAGTCGAAAGCTGCTAGAAGTGGAATTATCTTGGAAATATATTTTAATCTGTGTGCCTTGAGCGATTTTCGTCAGTGGTGAGACTATATACGATGACCGAAAGAAGAAAAAAATACTTTATCGGGAGTAGTTCTGATAGTAATTTTGCATTTTGGTACTATGCAATACCGATAGAAAGGGTTTTTAGCCTCTTCCATGGTAAAATCTTTAAGAATTAACCAAAACACCTGTAATAAACAAACACTTCGTGCAATGATCGCGGCCCATGACGTCATCTGAAGCGCGCGAAAAATGGCGGCGTTTAAACAGCTCAATTTTGGATATGTATGTTGAACAATATTTTTAAAAAAAAATTTAACATTCCCAGGAATAATTATATCTTCTATTGTGTTGTTATGACGTATAGAATTAATAAAAAAAAATAAAAAAAACGCATGCATGTTCCTAATTTGTAAGGTGACAGGACGTCCACCGCCGTCTATTTTTTTTGTATGGAAGTTGGCTGTGTCATATCACTATTTATCGATGGGAGCCGAGTGTCCCTCAACGTGTTAACTAGAGTCGTTTTAGTTGGTGTCTAAAATGTACAAATGACGTTCAAAAAGTACTACTTATTTCTATCTTGATCTTGACTTTGACTTAAAAATAATCATGTAATGAACTTCTCATCTAGATTTTAGAAAGGTTTTATAAAACAGAAATATACGTTCACGTCTTTATTCGTCATAGCTATATAAATGAATATAATGTAGACACAATGCAAAATATATTGTTTTGCCCTCATGAGGTCACTACATGCATCAGTGAATTTAGCTCCTATTTTTCTCCGCTTTTTACCCTTAATGATCACGACTGAGTTAAGAGCATCATCATCATCTTCCTTCCCTTTTCTCAATTTATTTGGTGTCGGCGCAGCCTGTCCTACTCTTACATTCATCCCTGTTAAGTAGTCGTCATCTCACAATTCAATCCCTTTTCCATCATATCTGACTTAATATTTAAGCGGCGGTAGCCTAATGGCTAGGGCGTCGGACTTGCGATCATATGGTTGCCGGTTCGAACCCCACCCATTGCACTACCGACGTGAACCCACTCATAACACAAGCATTTAGCTTAGCACGAGGGGTTAACAAGAATACTAGTAATGTGTGACCCACATTGCTAGTAAGCTTTTTAAAAAAAATAAAAAAAAATATAGTCCATCGATCTTTTCTTTACTGAGGCACAAGTAGTAGTATGATCATTAAAAAATCTACCAGTCTAAAAGTGAAATAATTTCAACAAATCTAATTTAGTACTAATCGATTTTAAATAACTATGTTAACAACTAGTTGCGCCACAGTTGCGCAACGCGGATGCAACAGTGAACTATGGCCCGTGCGCATGCGTGCTTGTAATTGGAAAAACGTATACCCGTGTTTTAGGTTACAAAATTATCGTTTAGTAACTAAGTTTGGAAACAATTTAATTCTTTTGTTGATTTGTACGCACGGTTACTTATACAAAACCAGTTTAGACTGACCTCCCACAGTAAAGGTTTTCCGAAAAATTTCAGGGCCAGTCTATTCTGGTTTTGTATAGCTTGATGTTTAGCCTGTGTACCTAATTCAGGCATCGTACTGTTAGACTTTTCCTAATGTTATTACCCTATATTCACATCGGCTACCAGTCTATCGTCTAAGGCATATGGTGATGTGTGACGATTAACCTTTTGAACGCCATTGTCACATATATGTGACAAACGAAATCTTACCCTGAACGCCAACGTCACAAATATATGACAAAATATACGTCGCACCATATTATGAAATAAACAATTTAATCATTACTTTAGTGTGTTTCACTACCTTGTGTAATTTGACAGAAAAAGTGGCCTGGCGTCAGGGGTACGGCGATACGTTTATACTCTGGCGTTCAAAAGGTTAATGTATGATGCCGACTCAGATCAAATAAAAAGTTAAGATGGAACTTTGCGAACAAAGAAGTGAGCCCGGCTAAAACTACGCCGCTACGCTACTACACAATTACACGCACACATGTATACCGAAACTACGCCTTATCTTGTCAGTCGAGCAAAGTCGAGCTATCGGTGCACGTCTATCAAAACGTCATTAACGTATCACGTGCGTGTGTGCGTGTCATTGTGTTTGTACACAGCAAGGCGTAGTTTTAACCGGCCTCACTTCTTTGTTCGCAAAGTTCCATCTTAACTTTTTATTTGATCTGAGGATGCCGAGAAAATTCCATTATGATAAAAAAATATACATCTTCATAATCTTTAGAATGTTGTCTGTCTATTATTAGCGAAATAAAATTTATAATGTGCAGTAATCTCATTACATAATTAGCATTTGTTTTTGCATGTAATGAATAAAAAACGTATTTCATTATTGTGTTCCGGTATTCATACATCGTAAAAGATTAGTTTTGTACGTCAAAATCTAGATTTTAAAATTTAATGTTAAAATCTCATAAAAAGAAATCAACGCGCGGGAGCACCTTTTTACTAAAATTTTGGTAGAAGATAGAAGGTAACTTTTTGTGTTTCAGTGATTCACATCCTTTTCCATTTCACTCAAGGTAAACATAATTTTGACGGGCTAGGATTCGATATCCGCACAGAACAAACATCTGAATGACCTAGAGGTTTAGTTTTGTACTATTATACTAGAACGCTGCCTGTGGCTTCGTTCGCATGCGATTCCGGTTACCTCACAGGATAATAAATGGCCCATGTTAGTCTGGATTAGTATTAGTTAAGAAGTTTCAGAGTTTATAGATGACTAACTGCGACCCCTGCCCACTTTGTTGAGCGATATAGCCCGACACTCACAATTCCGAGCACCCTAAACCGACGGTCATGCATGAAGAGATTAATGAATGTAGAGGAAGCGAAAGTAGTGTGCCAGGATCGTAGCAAGTGGAAATCTATAGTCTCTGCCTACCCCCATGGGAGACAGGCGTGACAATATGTATGTACTCACAATATCGTGACTTTCTACTGGTCTTTTCAAGATCGGTTCAGTAGATCCAGAGATTACCCCCAACATCCTCACAGTGTTAGTATAATGTGAAGATAATGTGTAACATCTAAAATTTTATATGAGCATAGCTTTGTGTCTCACTGCTGGGCATGGTTCTCCGTTCAAGATAGAGGTTAAGGCTAACCTTTTTTAACCCCCGACGCAAAAAAGACGGGGTGTTATAAGTTTTACGTGTCTGTGTGTGTGTGTGTGTGTGTGTGTGTGTCTGTGTCTGTGTGTGTGTGTGTGTGTGTGTGTGTCTATCTGTGGCATCGTAGCTCCCGAATGGATGAATGGATGAACCGATTTAACCGATTAATTTTGTTTTGTCTATACGTAAATACGACAGCTTCTAACGTCGCGATGTTTCTCTAACTATAATATGATTAGCAATTAATTGTTCTTAATATTCATAGAAAGTACTTACAGAAGATGTCTATGTTAAGTCATTTACAGATAATTTATATATAAAAAATAAATAATACAATTGAATATGCATGACATGTCAGAATTAATGTCAATTTTATTATTCTTATCATTCTTAAAATTCGCAAATTGAATTATAACATTGATTGAAATATACTAAGACAGTAATTTTTTTTTAAAGCGGAATGGTGTCTCTATTATTCCTTTGAGTATTTGGGTAAATATGATTGATGAACCATATACATGAGACATTTGTTAATAAAGATATAAATTACTGTTAACATGTGTTAACATGACCGCAATCAAATTGCGGATGTCCTTAAAAAAAGGCCAGGTTCCGAGCACCCTAAACCGACGGTCATGCATGAAGAGATTAATGAATGTAGATGAAGCGAAAGTAGTGGGCTAGGATCGCAGCAAGTGGAAATCTATAGTTTCTGCTTGCTTGCCACAGGAGACAGGCGTGGTAATATGTATGTATGTATGTTAGAACGTAGCTGAAGTAGCGTGTTTTTGTATTATTAACTCTATTTTAGTGAACTATCAGATTTAAAAAACACTACGCTCAATTTGGCAGAACGGGGGGCGGACATTAACTGTTCTATACGCTGTACTATTACGAGTAGTAATTCTGTAAACATTGTAATATATTAATCCTAATTTTATATTTAGCCTCTAAGCGGCACGGGGTAATGCGTCGAACATAATGTGCTGTGGGAACCGAGATGCATTGCGATGTGTCTTGATGGGCAATATTATAATAAGCACAAGCCACAGTCTGAAGCGTTTGTGAGTTCACACGGGTTAATCAATGGTAATGAACTTGATCATTATAAATATGAAAATTGCGTCTACAAGATTTAATGGTGAGATGACGACTATCAGGGATGAATGGAAGAAAAGGACGGGCTTCGCCGACCACTAATAGAATGGGCAACGGGCAGGAAGGTGATGATTATGATGATGATGACAAGATAGAGGAGACAATCAAAATAAAGTGAAAAACAGTGACAATTCTAATAATAACTTTCCATATCAATCAAATTTATGGGCTGCCAAAGTTGTATGGGAAGTTGTTTTTGATTTTTGAATAAAAATATTAACTGCCTCGTTATAGTGGTCTCCAGCGCGACTGCTACGCTAGAAGTACAGGGTTAAATACCCACGTCGAGCAAAGCGTTACTGTATCAGTTACATAGCAGCGCGGAGATTGGATGTGCGCCCTATTACATGACACCTAAACCGATCCAAAGTTGAGTGTGCATAGTACATCACTACCTAACAGTTCAGGGAATACAGGCGTGATGGTATTAACATTAATATATCCTACTTTAAAGTGATACCGATACTGACTAAACCCTTACATTCTGAGAGGAGACCCATGCCCAGCTATGGGACAATATAAAAGGTTGATCGCTGTTACCCGCAGTCTCTTCTAACTTACCTGCACAAATGTCATGATGTTTTGCAATAATTATGTTTATTTAGCGCCTACAGTGGCGACCTTTAGGGAAATTACCCGTCGCCATTCGTAGCTTTGTATGAGTTGAATGGCAGCAGCCATTACCGCCTTTGTCCGGTGTATGGGATGTGTATGTAATGCGCGCACGGTTATTGATGATGTCAATGATGTATGGGTTCGAATGATCGATGAATTTTAGCGTATATATTTTGATACCCCATATAGGTTATGGAATATTAGAAATTACTGTTTTTTTTCTTTTAAAAGACATCGCCTTTTTTCGCGGGGGACATACAATCAACGGAAACAAACTTTCTCCTAAATTAGTCGGTTGGGAATCGAATCCAGGATCCGCTGCATCAAAACATCTTTCAGACGTCTTTAGATAGGTTGGTTCGATTCCCAGTTGAAACGAATGTTTTACGGTCTATAGCTAGATGTTCCGAGTTGTTTGTGAATGCAAAGAATTTGTGTTTAAAAAAGTGACCGCGATACAAGTTTTTTCAAATTAGCTTTATTTGTTGGTCCACTTATTGGTTTAATGGTCAGAAACGTGACAGCGAGAGCGTAGGTTCGATTCACAGGTCGAGCAACAATAAACTCTTGGTAGCAGTTCCTGGTTTGGATTTGTACTGGGTTAATGGGAATAGGCTCGCCCTCTATTACATAGGACCTACCGGAAAACCGTGAGTTACGGGAGTACACCTCTGCCCAATCCTTCGGCTATACTGGCGTGATAGTATCGTATCATTTTCAGGGATTAATCCAATGGTTACTTTATTTTAAATATTTAATTAAAAACCAACCTATTTTTTATAATAAATTCAAATTTATGTATCTATTTATATTATGCATGTACTTGATAATAAGTTGGCGTAGCATAAAAACTAGTTCGCTTGCGCATTTCATTAATATCATTACGTGTTGATACTAATAAATCTTCACATTTGTATTTTTTATAAGTAAATACTTAAAAATTTTTTTTAAGTAAATATGTTTTTATTTATCATTCTACTACGTCAAAAACTAGATTTTAAAATGTAATTATAGAATCTCATACAAAAGACATCAACGCGCGAGAGCACCTTTTTACTTAAAACTTCGGTTTTACTTTTAATGGCTATAAGCTAACTTGTTGTGTTTCAGCGATTCACTTCCCCGTCTGGGGGAATGTGGATAGTTAGTACATAAGCGCAGTACTCAAGGTAAACATCATTTTGATGGTTTAGGGTTCGATATCCGCTTGTGACAAACATCTGAATGACCTAGAGGTAGTATGTCTCTGGTCTGGGTTTTTGTATATGTAGAATAATTGTGTCCGTAAAATTACGTAAAAGTCCGTAATGAAACTAAACTTTCCTTGAGCTGGGAATACAACTCAGGGATTCTAGCATAGCAATTGCGGTTACAACAACTACACTTAAGCCTGAATGAGCAAATGAAATTGTCTTTAACTTGCTTGCAATATAATTCTTCTATATATGGACACCAATTAAGACAGGAAATATTCTACACTGCCCTTACTAAAAAGCCTACAACTGACATAGTTAAGGACGCGGGCGCAGTGAGCGTCGCGTTCGAATGCGCAGGCGCAGGCCAGCGCGTCGTCAAGGATAAACAAAAATGTCACGAGGAAACCGCACTAGACGTAATTAAAGATATTTTAGTCCAAACAAGTACTGCAATATTGAAAACAACATGTTTTGATTTTAAAAATAAATTGTGATAACGCGCGTTGTTTATGACATAAGACAATGTGACCATAATTTAAACAAATATGTTCCGCATAGTTTCAGGCTAAAATTAATTCAATAATAATATTTCATCATAAATAAAATAGTGCGCAACTTAATCGGACACATGGAACCATTAAAACGGTTGTTAATGGTAGAATACAAATAATGTCAAATATGATACGAAAAAAATTGTAAAAACAAACATTTGAACTTGGTTTTAAAATATGATACGTACAACGCCGGCTACCTCATTGGTCTAGTGGTTCCAAGCGCGACTGCTACGCTATAGGTCCTGGGTTTGATCCCCAGGTCGAGCAAAGTGTTATTGGGTTTTTCTATGAAATTCTCAGTAGCATCTCGGAGTCTGGATTTGTGCCCGGTTAATGGCAATAGGCTCACCCTCAAGTGGGACCTACACATACCGCCGAAGTGTGGGTATACATTACTACACCTCTGCCTAACCCTTCGGGGAATACAGGCGTGATGGTATATGTACAAGGTGGAGACGACACGAGGACAATGAATGAAATCACCGACTATCCTATTCTAATCTTCTCTTTAAAATATGGAATAGTAACGTTATTACCATACAAGTTTGTCACCACATCATTTTAAATTATATGTTTTTTTATTAAAACCATAGAGAGAAAGAAATTAGATTAGATTTAGGCTTTAGTTTTATTTAATAGCGTAAAAATTGTCGTCTCCTACCCGCATACTAGATGAAAATAATAATTACAGTTGTAGCTTTTAAATGATTACAGTTGTAGCTTTTAAATAATGATTACAGTTGTAGCTTTTAAATAATGATTACAGTTGTAGCTTTTAAATAATGATTACAGTTGTAGCTTTTAAATAATGATTACAGTTGTAGCTTTTAAATAATGATTACAGTTGTAGCTTATAAATAATGATTACAGTTGTAGCTTTTAAATAATGATTACAGTTGTAGCTTTTAAATAATGATTACAGTTGTAGCTTTTAAATAATGATTACAGTTGTAGCTTTTAAATAATGATTACAGTTGTAGCTTTTAAATAATGATTACAGTTGTAGCTTTTAAATAATGATTACAGTTGTAGCTTTTAAATGAGGAACGTCATGATAGTTAGATCGTTTGTTTAACATTAACACGCTATAAATATTTTCTATGAAATATTTGCTGCCTCGTTGGTCTAGTGGTCCCAATCGCGACTGCTACGCTAGAGGTCTTGGGTTCGATCCCCAGGTCTAGCAAAGTGTTATTGAGTTTTTCTATGAAATTCTCAGTAGCAGCCCGGAGTCTGAATTTGTGCCCGGTGAATGGCAATAGGCTCGCCCCCTATTACATGGGACCGACACAAACATACCGGCGAACTGTGGGTGTACATTAAGTGCACCTCTGCCTAATCCTTCGGGGAATACAGGCGTGATGGTATGTTATGTTATGAAATATTTGTGTAGTCCTGCTTGGAACGCAACGATATACAAGAATTAAGATACACATATGAACAAGCACTGAGATGTGTGAAAATTTCAGCACACTTACAGTGACAAAACAATTATGCAACCGTCAAATTTTCGTGTGAAACAACAAATGAAATCAATAGGCGACTTCCTTTTTTAACACGCTGTTTTTTTTACTTTAATTAAAATAATGAACGCTAATTAAAGAAACACTCACCAGAATCGAAATGTTCACACGTTTCGCTAAATGTCACAAACTGAAATAGTTATGTCACTTTGTCACTTATGAATCACTCTGGATCTCCAAACTGCTTTTAATTATTGTGAAAACATAAATACGCATTAGAAAAATATGAGATACGCAAATAGAAAATACGCAATAAAAAAAAAAAGAGTGCTCAAATGAAAATCGTGGGCGTGAATTGTTGTTTCTTGCAACGATATGTTAATTGCTAACACCTAATAGATATTATAGCACAGTTCCTAGATTGTATAACATATGTATGGTAAGAACTGGAGGCACGCTAAGACAATGCCTTCCCACGACGGCTAAAAGTCCTACACTTACGCAAACACATAATTAGGTTCGTTTTTTTTTACATCAAAACATTTGGACATTGTCTAACATATTTGACAAAGCAATTTTAGCCGCCTTTGTGAAAAAAATTAAACATTGAACTATTGTCAAACCAAGTCGGGTGAGAAGATAAGATTAAAGGTTATGTAAAAAGTCGGTCAAATGTATATAATACAAGATCTATGAAAATGATATTTTCGATACAATGCAATGCCGTGCAGCGGTATTTCTTATTTGATTTCATTCAAAATATAACCTCGCGAATATATGGGAATTCAAAATATTTGCATATTTTGTTTTCGTCGAAAGAAAGTTACATCAGATGACAAAAATGCAAGAGTTTATTGATTAAATTAATGCAACATGTAATCTAACTGACGATTAGTATAATTTTATTGTTTTAAAAAGCTTTTACTTTCGCTCTCAAATTGTGTTTTATGTTCTTTTATTAATGTTTCAAAGATTATTTTTGATCCTATCATAGAAATGAAAATTAACATTTCAAAAAAACACTATCACTCATTTAATATTCAGTCAGTGAAATAAACTGTCGTCTAAACAAAACAAAAACTTAAAAATCTAATACGCAAAACAAATTAAAAGCAGTTCGAAGATACGCCAACAAAAAAAAACGAAATACAAAAATTAAATAAATAAAAATTTAAATATACCGAATATATGTGGTAGCTTTAGCGACGCGTAAAGATGCGCACGCGACGGTCGGCCGTCGACGAAGACTGCGCGGTGAGCGCCGGCGCAGCTGAGTCGGTGGGGCGGCGAGAGCATCCGAGATTGTTCTCCTAGTTACTCAAACTTTATACGCAGATATACTAAGCTTGTAGGCAGGCTGCGTTGCAAAATTTTAGGTTTCTAGCTAGCGATGTGACTCGGGTTTGCTTAGAAGCTACAAAAGTTTTAATGGAGTTTAAATTTTATACACACGTTGCAAAAGCTGTGTAAGGTGTATAGCAAGGGAACCACTTCGAGTCACTCAGAAAGCTATGCATTTATCTAACATACCATTACGTTTGTATTCCCCGAAGGGTTAGCCAGAGGTGTACAAATACACCCACACTTCGCCGGTATGTTTAGGTCCTATGTAATAGGGGGCGAGCCTTTTGCAAATTACGAGTTGCTACTGCGAATTTCATAAAAAAACTCAATAACACATGTTCGACCAATTCCTCCATCAGTGCCTTCCTTCTCCTTTCTCCTTCCCTTCCCTTTTCCTTGGCTCGGCAACGCATCTGCAACTCCTTTGATTTTCCAAATGCCCGTGGGCGGCGATGACTTCTTACCATCAGGTAGCGCTTGCTCGTTTGCCGAGTAATCCTATAAAAAAAAACATGGGCTACCGTGAGTCTTAAAACGACCTTTGAGATGTGAGTCTAACTACAAAACATCAACTAGTATCATAAAAAGCGGTTCATCAAGTCCCTTTTATTAGACATAACTTTCCGCCCGCGGCTTCGCCCGCGTGGAGTTTATATAGCCTATGTCACTCAGGAATAATGTAGCTTGCTATTGGTGAAAGAATTTTCATAATCAAATCAAATCAAATCAAATCAAAATTCTTTATTGTGGATATAGGTAGGTACATAATACAGATGTTCTTAAAAGTTTTGCGATCGGCTATGTCCCGCCCTTTGGGCATACAATTTTTACAATTATACAATGTTACATGTCTAAATTTAACAATGATATTAATACATATTCATTATAGCGAAATAGTAGGATTATGACTATTGATATAAATAATTCCGAGAAAAATTAGGTATAAATTAGTTACATGCATAGTCAAAATGTAGAACATTGGACATTGAACGCATCATGACTAGGGTAAATTGTATTGCAACAGTGATTTGTCAGACAAGAATTCCTTGACAGAGTAATAGCATTTATTCACTAACAGGTCATGAAGCCTCTTTTTAAATACTTTGATTTCCAGAATGGTTCTAATAGGCCCCGGAACATTATTAAATATATGGGAAGCTGTGCAAAAAATACTTTCATGCATTAAATGCGTTTTGCTAGCAACAATATGCAATTTATCTTGGTGCCGTATACGTGAACGATATTTAAATAGAGATATATTATTTTTAACAAATACAGCGGCTTCAAATATGTAAAGACTTGGCAAAGTTAATAAATTCATCTTTTTAAAAAATGGTTTGCAGGATTCAGTTTGAGATAGGTTGAACATTGCCCTGATACATCTTTTTTGAGCAAGGAACGCACGTTCCTTGTCTGTACTGTTGCCCCAAAATACCACACCGTATCTAAGGGTCGAGCTTATGTAACCGTGGTACGCTGTTATTAAGGTTGATTGGTTTGCTATTTTTCGTAGTTTATAGAGTGCATATGAAAACTGACTTAGCTTTTTACACACCTGGTCAACATGTAATTTCCAATTAATTTTGTTGTCAATATGTAGCCCTAAAAATTTTGTTGTTTCAGTTTCTTTTATTTCGTTATCAAGGTATCGGATTTTTAAAGGAGCCGTCCGTCGAGTTCTTATTTGAAAATTCATTATTTTAGTTTTATCCAAGTTAATTATTAAATTATTTAATTTAAGCCACTCTATAATTAGTACCAAAGATTGATTAATGTCACATTCTAAATTAACTGTATCGTCATTAGTAAATAGTATAGTGCTGTCATCAGCAAACAACGTAATGTCATGACTTGTTACCGATGGCATATCATTTATATAGGCAAGGAAGAATAAAGGGCCTAAGATACTTCCTTGTGGAACACCAACTTTAACAGTTCCAAATTCAGAAGTATAAACTTCTTCAATTTTTGTTAGTGGGTTCAGCCTTTTTATCTCGGTGAACTGTTGTCTGTTAGAAAGATATGATTTGACGAGGTTGTACACATTACCTCTAACACCATAAGCATACATTTTTTGTAACAGAATATCATGGTCAACACGGTCAAAAGCCTTCGACATATCCATATATAAGGCTACAGCTGACAATCCTTTGTCCAAATTTGTTACTACTTTTTGTAAAAAATTATATATTGCTACATTTATTGATTTATTTTTCCTAAAACCATATTGACTTGGCGTTAGAATGTTATGGTTTTCAAAGAAAGTATATAGGCATTTAAACATAACCGTTTCAAAAATTTTGGCAAATATGGTTATCAGTGCTATGGGCCTATAGTTGCTCAAATTCGTTTTATCACCATTTTTAAACACTGGTTTTACGACTGATATTTTAAGTTTATCTGGAAATATACCTTGTTCGATACATAAATTAATAATATAACTTAAAGGCTCAGATATAATATTGGCGGTATCTTTGATAATATTTGTCATAACCCCATCATAGCCAGTACTGTTTTTATTTTTCAAAGCTATTATTATTTTATTTATGTCATTAGGAATAGTCGGTGTCATAAAGATTGAATTGGAATTATATGTCACTTTATTTGAGGAATTATTGAGTGAATTTGTCTGTTTATTATTAATATTGATGTCAAGAAAAAAGTCATTAAAGGATTTCGCGATGTCTTTAGGGTTATTTATTATTGCGCCATTGCTAATTAATTGATTTACGCTTTCAATCGGGTATTTGTATTTGATCTCATTTATCACTTTCCAAGTAGCTTTGCATTTGTTTATTGCAGACTTAATATAATAGTCGTTTTGACATTTTTTTGTCAGCCTGATTATAGTTTTATACTTCTTTGCATATGATTTGAACGTATTTTTGTTATCCTGACTTGGTTTATTTCTATATTGCCATAAAAGTTGGCATTTACGCTTGCTGCATATTTTTAGACCGCGCGAGATCCATTTCGGTCTCGATCTGTTGTAAAACTTAATTTTTACTAAAGGAAAGCAGAGATCGTATAGCATAACAAAATTTTCATGAAATTTGTCGTAAGCGCTATTTGCGTCCGAGTAGCTATAGACATCACTATTTGTTAGTTGTTTTAAATATTTAACAAATATTAGTCTATTGTATTTAGAATAATTCCGTTTTAATGTATACCAATATTTTATAATGCAAGTTTTTTTGACCGGAACCTTAATGATTTGCGCATTATGATCTGATAGTGCTAACTCCTGAATAGTGCCTTTGCAGGCTCTAATATTATGGGCTACGTTGTCTATACAAGTTTTACTTGCGTATCGCGTTATTTGATTAAATTGTAGTTTCAAATTATAGCTGATTAAGAGTTCTATGAATTGACAGGAGAGTCTAGTTTGCTTCAAAATATCAATATTGAAGTCTCCACATAAAATGATTTTCTTCCCATCTGAGCATAAGTTACTTAACATTTTATTTAAAGTTGCGAAAAAGGTGCTTATAGAGGCAACAGCGTAGTTCGGTGGTCTATAAATACATAAAATAAACATTTGATGTTCCAGTAGCTCAATTGCAGAGCATTCTATAGTATTGCTAATTGACAGTTTTACGATCTCCTGGAGAGGCCTAAATTTCAGATTATTTTTTATCAATATACACGATCCCCCATGTCTGCTATTTCTCATATAATAAGATACAAGTATATAATTTGGTATTGTGAGATAAACTTCGTCCCTATTCGTCATGTTGTGTTCAGTGATACACAATATGTCAATAGAATTATCCTGTGTTGCTAACTCGTTAATACAGACAGAGATCATGTCAGATTTGTTAAGTAATCCATTAATATTTTGATGGAGGATGGTAACAAAACTATAAACGAAATAAATCAGTTGAGGATGTACTTTTGTTTTGATTAGGTCCAGGGTCATCATCGTGTTTGTTATTAGATTCGTTTATACAATCGTTACCATGTCTTTTACTAACTAACAAGTTTTCGTCACAATCTAAGTTAACCTGAACACTTTTGTCGTGAAAACCCTTTCTATTTTTATTTTGGAACTTTTTCTCATATTGCGATACTTGGAAATGGTAATTTAAACATAATATTTCTTTTAATAGGGACCTTGCAAGATTTAATCAGTTCAGTAGAACCAGAGATTACCCCCTACAAACTCACAGACTCACAAACTTTACCTCTTTATAATATTAATATAGATAAATAAGACGTACAGACGTACTAAAAATATAAATCAATCCATTCAGTTTTAGTTTGCCAGAGTTTCCCCAACAATGACTGTTGATCGTCGTACCTTTGACAGCCGACGGAAGCGTCACCTATCTACACACGCCACCATCAGGCAGGCATAAAGCTTAATCGTGATCTATTCAAATGTTACCAAGCCTGAGCTTATTGTTAGGAACTAAACGATATTATAAATTGCTAACTCATTCTTATTGCCTCATTAGTCTAGTGGTCCTAAACACGACTGCTACGCTACGTCCTAAATTCGAACCCTAGGTCGAGCAAAGTGTTGTTGGGTTTTTTAATTCCATTCTCAGTAGCAGCTCGGAGTCTGGATTTGTGTCCGTTTGATGGTAATAGGTTCGCCCCCTATTACATGGGACCTAAACATATTAGAGAAGTGTGGGTATAAATTAGTACACCTCTGCCTAAACTCTCCTAAAACATACTATCACGCCTGTATTCCCCGAAGGGTTAGAGGCAGAGGGCAGAGGTGTACAAATGTACACCCACAATTCCCCGGTATGTTTAGGTCCCATGTAATAAGGGGGCGAGTAAGGAGATTGATATCTAAATGTTTAAAAATAAAATACACTGCCAATTTTTTCTTATAGTCGTAGTAGTATCCAGGGTTCGATGCCCAGGCAGGATGCTGCTATATGATTATTTATTTTTTATATCTATGATTTTTTCATTAGAAAATAGACAAACCCTAGTGTTATGCTATCTCCTTTCTGATAAGTACATCTGCAGAGCGGAACTCTTTGCCGGGATTATGATATAGACTTTTTCATTTAGATAACAATAGCCCAACAGTTATCACGCCGTGCACTCTACTAACCGCACCTGATTTATGAGGTCGCAAGTTCAGTTCCCGGGTCGTGCAAACTGGAGCCGTAACGAGTGCCGTAGATTGCACGGTGTATATATAGTCCTGTAGACCACAATAAAGTACGCCATTGTTTGTATTTCGCTATAAAGAGCCGCTGTCTCCGTTTGTCTGTCCGTCTGTGACGGTGGACTACGTAACTGGAAGGCATGGCTCATATGTGATATGGTTACTCACATATTTTATTTTTATATAAATAGGGTTTTAAAAAACATTACACTGTATTGGTACATACATTAACTTTCCCATACATAGCACCCATACCCGTAAAAACTCTATTTATTTATTTAAATATAACATAACATACCATCACGCCTGTATCCCCGAATGGTTAGGCAGAGTGTACTAATATACACCCACATTTCGCCGGTATGTTTAGGTCCGATGTAATAACCTATTGCCATTAACCGGCCACAAATCCAGACTCTGAGCTGCTACTGAGAGTTTCATAGATAAACCCAATAACACTTCGCTCGACCTGGGGATCTAACCCAGGACCTCAGCGCAGTAGTCGTGCTAAGGACCACTAGACTAATGAGGCAGTATTTTTATTTATTTATAAGTTTTAATTTTAATTCTTGAATTCGAATGCTTAAATGTCCCAAACGCGACAGCTACACTAGAGGTCCTGGGTTCGATTTCCGAGTCGAGTAAAGTATTATTGGGGTTTTCTATGAAATTCTCAGTAGCAGCTTGAAGTTTCGGTTTAGTGCTCGGTTAAATAGACTTACCCTTTTTATATGGGAACTAAAGATATTCGAAAACTGTCGGTGTAAGTACAGTACTTATACCTCTGTCTAACCCTTTGGAAAATACAAGCGTGATGGTATATATTTTTTGAATTACCAAAATTTGTCTTCAGTTTTGTAATTTTACGTAAATGTCATTGGTACCGACGACATATAAAATCGGGAACATCATCCAGCAATACGTGAAGCAAGACCCATGCTATAATGAGCTGCATGTCCCAATAGTTCAGGGTCGCTACTAATAACACTGACACATGTCCGTCAGTCTGTCTAATCGGTCATGCTGGCGTGGGTGACGTTAGGAAACGTGAAACGAATCATCGGATAACCGTAAATAATAGTGTATTTAATTTGTTGTATTGTCAAGGTTTTTAATTATTTTTTTATTATTAAATTACATGTCTTATTCGCCTAGTGGTGCGAGAGGCGCAGTGATAGCCTAGTGATATGACCATTGCATTGCCAAGTCAAAGGTCTCTAGTGCGAATCCAAGGCACGCACCTCTGACTTTTCGAAGTCATGTGCGTATTAATAATTTATTATCACGCGCTTAAACGGTGAAGGAAAACATCGTGAGGAAACCTGCATGCCTGAGAGATTTTCTTGACGGCATGTGAAGTCTGCCAACCCGCAGTAGGCTAGCGTGGAGGACTATAGCCTAATCCCTCTCGTATTGAGAGGAGACCCGTGCCCAGCAGTGGGACAATGTAATGGGTTGATGACATTCGCCTAATGGTCGCTAGCAGGGCCTGAGGTTCTGGATTTTAAATTTTAGTAGGTTTATTAAGGCTGTTCACCATTTCAGAATAGCCGTCACTTTTTGAATGATTTGAAAAATGGAACAGTTGTTGAATATGCGGCCTAATTCGAACAAAATGTCATTATGTAATAACATGTGACGTATAAAAAATAAAAAAGAATTGGTTTTCCCTTTTCAAAACATTTTCTTTTTTATTGTAATAAGATGAGAAATAAGCAAACGGATGGTTTAATGTTAAGTGGCGACTTAACCATACCAACCAAATTAAAGACGTTAGATGTTAAAATAGTATTTTTCTTTGTTTTTGTATGCGGGTAAGTCACGTGTTGTTTTGTAGGAACGAATTGCTTTTGTTTCTTTCTTATGACCACTAAACTAATGAGACATTTTTAACTAATACTACTACTGCCTCTAAAACCCAACCCCAGCAGTGGCACACTAAATGAGTTTACGATGCACATTTTCTTTCTTCAGAAACAAGTTCGGCGCTGGTAAAATAAAGATAAGTAAATTAACATTCCTTCCAAAATTATACAAAAACGCAACAATTTAATTAAATCTCTTTAATTTGCGGTGCATTAACCAACCCGCCAATGTCACCGGTTCTGTCGCGAAATGCACAAATGAATAACTGTCATTATGTACAGGATTTATATTATAGTTGCATTAGACTTCGTCCTTGATGACAAAACGTGACAGCTGTTGTCGAGATTTTAAGAACATCTATGAAAATATAGAGGCATGGTATGTGATCGGAAAGAAAGAAAGAAGAAGAGGAGTTGAAGAAGAATTGGAGTGAATGTACATCACTAACCATTAACCCACTATTCACGTGGTAGAATTAAAAAAATATACAACAGTTTCATTCTCAACATTATTTCATGAATTTTAAAAATCCAAATATCTATGCATTTTCTTAATATATTTATGTTTTTAGTAAAATGCAAAATTTGGGATATTTTATTCGTAATATTTAATGAAGTATTTCTTTAGTGGCCACTGGATTAAAAAAATATCATTATTATCCTAATTAATTAAGATAGGCAAAGTTGCTGGACTTAATAATTACATTAATTAGATTAATTCGACGATTAAAAATACCTTCTTAAATTATATTTACACTAACATAACATACATAAAATACCATCACGCCTGTATTCCCCGAAGGGTTAAGCAGAGGTGTACTTAAAGTACACCCATAGTTCGCCGGTTTGTTTAGGTCCCATGTAATAGGGGGCGAGCCTATTGCCATTCACCGGGCACAAATCCAGACTCCGAGCTGCTACTGAGAATTTCATAGAAAAACCCAATAACACTTTGCTCGACCTGGGGATCGAACCCAAGACCTCTAGCGTAGCAGTCGCGATTGGGACCACTGGACTAACGAGGCAGTCACTATATATATTTACACTATTTACATATTTTACCTTTCTAAAGAAAAGAAACAAAAAAAAGTTATTGATTTTTTATCACATATTTGTTAAACCTACATAAATATAAAAATTTGGGCAAGAATTGTCATTTCTTCTGTAAGAAGAAATAGCAAAAAATAGTAAGAAGAAATAGATATAGCAAAAAAATAGTAGGTAATAGCAAAGTTTACGAAACTACCCCTCTGATTGACCTTTCAATAACAAGCGTAACGGCTACAATACCATAATCAATACAAAAGTCTCGCAATTCAGAAGACTTTTAGGTCTTGTTTATTAAATTTAATTGTCGTTGACAAATCGTTGAGATATCGCAATGCAGTGGAACTATGGAAATAAAATAAAATAATGTGGTACTGTCGCCAGCACATCAAGTTTCCACAAAATGACAATTTTTTAAAGTTGATTTTGAACTTAATCGTCAATACTTTAAGGTTTAAAATAATTGAGAGAAATTTGACAGTTTTGTATAACCTGATGTGCTTGCGACTGTACCTACGCAAGTTGCGGTTGACGTGCAGAAAAATTGAGGAATCTTAATAATAGTTTAAAGCTTTAACCATAATTGGAAAAGGAAATACTTACCTTGAAATTGCGTTGCCATGGCAATACAGAATGAAAAACCCCCGACACTTGCATTACTTATACACGTATCTCGACTAATTTTCATCAAACATAGCTAAGAACACTCCCGAATAATTCACCTTTCAAACAAAAAAAACTAAATCGTAATCGGTTCATCCGCTCGGGAGCTACGATGCCACAGACACACACACACACACACACACACACACACACACACACACACACACACACACACACACACACACACACAGACACGTCAAACTTCACCCCGTCGTTTTTGCGTCAGGGGTTAAAAATGAACAAATTCAACAAAATATTTACTCTTAGCATTGTTTGTCGGAGTAAATATTCCCATAGCATGAGTATTGATTCGCTTTTCAAATGTATAACCAAAGGCAGAGGTGTACTTAATAATGCACAGAAAGTTCGCCGGTGATTAGGTCCCATGTAATAGGGGCGAGCCTTTTGCTATTCATCGGGCACATATATAAACTCCCGAGTTGCTACTGAGAATTTCATAGAAAAACCCAGAAACATTTTGCTCAACCTGGGAATCGTACCTAAGACCTATAGAGTAGCAGTTGCACTTAGGGCTATTAGACTAATGTGACAGTTCAAATTCAATACGTTTTTTTTGCAAATGTTGTCCCACTGTAGGGCAAAGGCCTGCTCACCTTACTGCCACTCCTCTCGTTTCAGAGCTTTTGCGACTTTTTAGAATGCGAAGGTGGAATTATTATTTTTAAGTCCCTTACAGATTTTATCTAATCTAATTTCCAAACATGTTTCCTAAACATCCGCATTAAAATGATAATACCACATTTGTAGAATTACCTACCAAAAAACTGCCTCATTTGTCCTAAGCGTGACTGTTAAGCTAGAGGTCCTGGGTTCGATCCCCAGGTCGAGCAAAGTGTTATTGGGTTTTTCTATGAAATTATCAGTAGCAGCTCAGTCTGGATTTGTGCCAGGTTAATGGCAATAGGGTCGCCCTCTATTACATGGGACCTAAACATACCGACGAAGTGTGGATGTAAATAAGTAAACCTCTGTCTAACCCTTCGGGGAATACAGGCGTGATGGTATGTTATGTTACCTAACAAAAATCTAAGCATCGTCTAGATTTCTCTTGCAAACATAAAATTGGAACACCCATCATTAATTTACCGAAGACAGCTCTCGGATGGTCTCTTGCCTCCGTATCATGTCGCCGCGATCAAACGGTAGGCGGCAGTGGCGCAAGCGATGCCACGTGAGATTCTATAACAATATCTCTGCGTAATGTCACATCCGTTACATACGCCATTTTGGAAAATTTTGTAGTAAATACGATGTTACTGTGTATGGATGTTCATAGAAAGTTTGTTTTCTTTCTGGTTATGTTTGAGTCATTCTGACATATTTTTAAACCCTTGGGCGTAAAAAAGGGTACCATATTTTTTATATGTCTGTCTTTAGTCTCGTAACTACAAAACGTTTGTGTGGGTTAATGTGGTTTTTGTAGTGCTTGTGTGAAACTTAGTTTACTATTGTAAGGTTTTTAGGTATTTTTTTCAAAAAAGCTTACTAACAATGTGGGTCGCACAAACATTACTACAGTTTGTTCGAAATAAGTAAGCCGATCGGAAGTTGTCTGCAAGTGGTTTAGAAGTGGTAAATTTTAATAGAAAGAGTTGGTGTAAAGATAATTACAGTCGTATATGTTTCACATTTCTAATTATTTTGTTTACTTATTTCGATATTTATGTATTAAAACCCTTAATTAAACGATTTTAGCACCGCGGTAGTTCGGAACGGCTAACTTCCGATCGGCTTACTTATTTCGAACAAACTGTAGTATTCTTGTTAACCCATCGTACTAAGCTAAATACTTTTAGTTTTAGGGTTTACTTCGGTAGTGCAAGGGGTGGCTTCGAACTGGCAACCACATGATCGCAAATCCGAAGCCCTAGCTACCGTCGCTTAAAAATTTGATCTTAGATTTGTACAATTAAGGATTATCAGCGGAGTTATTTCTCATTAATAATCTCAGCTTGGGATTTTTCTGGTTGACACGAATGAAGAGTTTTAGTTATGGAGGAAAAGGACATGTTGCACCGACCCCAAATAAATTGGTGAAAGGGCAGGAAGATGATGATTATAAAGGATTTTGGAATAGTGTCGAGCAGAAATATTTAAGTACTTATACATTTCTAACAATTAGTATGGCTGATGTGTTATGTTCTGTATGCTACATATTAAAATATTTGCACACCGAAATGGTGAATATGAATACATATGTGTAGAACTTAAATTATATCATAACTGCTGTAGATGTAACACATTTCATGCAAATAAACAATTTGATTTGGCAATCATAAAGCTTAGATTAAAAAAATAAATTCTGAAATGTCTATTTAGTATCTATTCATTCGTAATTATTTGAAGCAATTTTACGGTTACTCATAACAATGATTATAAATGTCTTATCTTAATCCACCTACAAGAATACAATATAAAAATTAATGATCTCCTTCATTTGACAGATTGATACAAATTGATGAACTAAACATTAATGATGCCACGCAAATTAATGTGGGCCGGTATGAAATGTAATGTCAAAACATAAATGATTATGTAAGCTTGGGATATCGATATATTGCGTACTTGATAAGCACCAGTACCGTACCGTACTTAACCAGAAGACGCAGGTTCGAATTCTGCCCGCGGTCGAATTTTTCCTTCACTAAAATAACTTAATAATCTTTGCATGGAAAATGCCTAAAAAATACAAAAAGATAACAATCATACCTATCATTGAAGTACCATAGTCATAAATAAAAAAAAAACATGTGGATACTCAAATAGCAGTGACTAGCTGAAAATCAGTGCTGTGCCCTCCGCACAATGAATGAGCTGGTAACCTTGCTATACATATTTTACGTTGTAAGTTTTCTTTGGTTATATGTATTTGTCTTACTTATGTATGGCAAAATAAATGGGTTAAATAGTTTAAATGATATACGGCCACCTCAGCTTGTAGGCGAACAACATTATTCACTGGTATAACTCGCCATCGCTCAGTCGAGGTCAGCAGAATTCTAATAGAAACTTGTCACATCTTTATCTTCTCACGTAAAAGCTGACTTCCGAGTGAATTTATATATATAACTTAATTAAATAAGTATATTATTATAGAAATGCCAGTGTTCGCGTGCTGAGATCTATGTAAATGATAAGTAAAGAATATGCTCTGATTTCTTATGCGCAAAAAGCGTATTCGTTGTTATTTTGTGCGCGCTCAGATGTGGGAACGTAGGCGTAGTGATGAGCGATGTCGATGTTTTTAAATTTTCTTTAAATTAAATTGCGTTTCAATTAAAAGCTGATTCTGATAGGCCTTTCAAATAAAATAACTTCTATTTCTAAATAGAAATACATTAGTCGAAATTATTTTTGGTAATAATACTGAGGAAATTAAACAAGGTTTTGTCGTTTTCTTATTCTTTAATTTACACAGAAAATATATTTAAAAAAACTAAGAACAAAGGTGAGCTTAACGCAAAATTGAGTTTTCAAGCAGCAAACCTTTGAAAGATTGCAGGCTTCGGTACGCACGGCTACACATGAGTTATACAAATCTAGTATCAACTGACCTCGCACTCTAAACGCTTTCCGCACGATGTGAGCCCAGCCTATACTGGATTTTCATAGCTGGATGTGTAGCCGTGTTTACGTTTAATTTACACCCACATTTGATTAAATAGCAGGTGGATATCGATAGTTGTAGTTGCGTCATAAGCGGTGAGTGACCTTATTGACATTTACGTGGTATAAGTCCAAACTCAAAGCTGTACATGATAATTTTCTAGCAGTCAATCTGATAACACTTTTCAACCAGAAAAATAACTTAAGTTGCGCTTCATCATCGTCAGTATGATCTCCTCCTATAATGGGAGAAATACAAGGAATATCGATAGATGCAGTGACATCACTATACACGAAAACTTCGCAGCGTTGACACGGATCCCGCTCGGCGTAACGCCATTATGACATCGTGACGCAACCGCCATCTGACGGGAAGACGATTTAACACTTTTTGCCAAACGATCATCTGATTAAACCGATTAAATTAATTATATTTTTGTGATCTTACGATGTTGGGATTTGGGCCTGAGATCTTACAAGGTTTTGTTTAAATATTCTAATGTCCGTGTTATTACTCGTATGAACTACTTTACATAATTACGCTCGATCGTTTCACAGCATGCCAGTTTTTCTTTAAATGAAAAATAATTTTCATAGACTCGAATTTATAAATAATGAAATGCTTTTTTTATGAGATAACTCAGCAAACGAGCAGGCGAGCCCACTTGATGTCAAGTAGTCGTTGCTGTCCATGGATATCTTCAATACCAAAGGGGGTTACAGATGCGTTGCCGAGCCAATTTAAGGTAAAGGAAAAGGAAAAGAGAAGAAAAGGGACTTAGGGAAGAATTGGGCCTCTGGCACCCACAATCGCCGTACGAAACGCAACAGGCAAAGTGTGGCATGGCAGCGAGAAACCATGAGGATTTGGTACCTTAAAAACTGCAAACCAAATAAAAATGTACTCAAGGACACAACCTTGATCAACATATAAGTAATCGATACACAACGCGAAGTTTACATTAATCGATTGTAAAATTTTGTTAATATTCGTGATCAATTGCAATCGATTTGTCGCGATAGTTAATGTTACTAATCAATTTGTGTTATTTATTTGCGTGTTGTATGAATGAAATATACCTATTTCGTATTATTTTTTATAGGTACCTACATTAATCTTGCTTTTGATTAATCAGGCTTTTGGAAAGATCATTTAAGTACATCATTATATTTTCCCACTAATGGGGCATGGTTCTCTTCCCATAACGAGAGGGATAAGGCTATAGGCCACGCTAGCCGAATGCGGGTTGGGAGAATTCAAATCATTTGCATATCTGCTTATTTTTTTAATAAATTGGTCTGGCTCTGAAACACTAATCTTTGGACTCTACACCTTTGAGGTTTAATATTGAGCAGTGATAGCCTAATAACACTATTGGACTGCCAAAACAAAGGTCCTAAGTTCGAATCTTAAAGCACTTGTGACTCCTCGAAGTCATCTGCGTAATATCACGCCCTTAAACGGAGATGGAAAACATCGTGAAGAAAACTGCTTACCTGAGTGATTTTTCCGACAGCGTATATGAAGTCGGGTAATCTGCATTAGGCCCGCATCAAATCAAATGTTTTTATTTCAAATAAGCTTTCACAAGCGTTTATGAAACGTTATTGACTCTAGTTGTAGTTAGCATGGTGATTATAGCCTAATGCTTCCGTCCCTAGCAGTGAGAAAAGAATACTTACCTAATGATTCGGCAACATGATAGTAGGCTGTCCTCCAGACGAAACCAGTAGCAGAATCCATTATTAACCTTTTGAACGCCATTGTCACATATATGTGACAAACGAAATCTTACCCTGAACGCCAACGTCACAAATTTATGACAAAATATACGTCGCACCATATTATGAAATAAACAATTTAATCATTACTTTAGTGTGATTTCACTACCTTGTGTAATTTGACAGAAAAAGTGGCCTGGCGTCAGGGGTACGGCGATACGTTTATACTCTGACGTTCAAAAGATTAATAATGCTTAGTTTTGATTCTTCCGACGATTCAAGTTTTAGATCTCATTAACATGCTTCTTAATCAATTTCTGATCCGCACTTGATCGAAATGCCCATATAAGGCCAACAATAAAACGGTTGCATTCCATTATATAACAATACAATGTCTTGTACTCATGCCGCAACCGAGTGATCTAGATTGATGATATGTGTCAGGCGTCAGAGATGCTTAGTACCTGTATTGTAATGATCCAATCGTCGATACAGACAATCATTATGTCAATTCGAGATCGATAAGTATCGATTACGTCATTTTAAAATCGGAATTTTGATTGGTGGATTGCGAAGTGTATGCTGTGCAATACATAACGACATTTTTAATATAACTTTGATATTTTGAGGGTAAAGGAATCTTTCGATGGACTTTCAGTTATCATAAGTTGTAATTCAGTGTAGGGACAAAACTACCTTCTAATGTTGACCCACAGTTTGCCCGTATGCTCGTCACAGTCCCGTGTAATAGGAGCGACCTTATTGCAATTAATCGGGAAAAAATACAAACGCCATGCTGAGAACTTTACAGAACAACCCTACAACTCTTTGCTAGAACCATAATCTTTTTCACGATACTATTTATTTAAGAATATTCTATCTATTTATTTTGATATAAAAATTGACTCATGAAAACGTTACAAGCTGAAAGACAGATTTACTTTCGTACCTATAACATTATTATGGATTAGTGTGGATGCCTAACACAACAGTAACAAATCATTGTTTCTGATATCAAATATTCACGTGTAGGTACCTAATTTATATTTAATTTATACTTACCTAAAATAATTAGATCTCTCTTAACCCTTTCGAAATGATTTCGTCACCTCAGACGTCCTCATATTATCTACAGCCTCATACCCTGCGATGGCTACTTAAGCCAAAACTTTTAATGAGGCGACATTACTTGCTCGTCAACAATAGGTCTTCATAATTCGCAGACGATTGGCCAACGCGCACAAAGCGCCTAACGAATGTTGCGTCGAATGGACCATTTTAGCAAGTACCATTGTAAGTCAACCACACCCAATTTCACTAATTCGGGTCAGCGTGGGTGAGATTCAATTTAAAATTAATTGAAACACCTCATTGTAAATATTGGTGATTTGGTGAGCTACCACTGTGGATTTTCTAATGGAAAAACCCATTGAAATACTCTTTCAGCAGATTGTGGTATAATTATATTTAACATAACATAACATACCATCACGCCTGTATTCCCCGAAGGGTGAGGCAGCGGTATACTTTGTACACACACTTCGCCGGTATGTTTAGGTTCCTTGTAATAGGGGGTGAGGCTATTGCCATTAACCGGGCACAAATCCAGACTCCGAGCTGCTACTGAGAATTTCATAGCAAAACCCAATAACACTTTGCTCGACCTGGGGATCGAACACCGGATCTCTAGCGTAGCAGTCGCGCTTGGGACCACTAGACTAATGAGGCAGTTAAATTATATATATGTCTTATTATTGTTACCAGTAAGTGTATAATTATTATATGTAATTATTTGGTGTAGTTTTTAGTAATTATTCCTTTATTATGTGGAATTGAGCAATGAAAATTGCCCTAGGTACAGGAATTTAGTAATAGCAGCCTATAGTTCTTATAATTTCCAAACAACCAGTATTTATTAAAGTACCTATTAATGATTCCGATCAAGGAAATGTGTAACATTAAATCAATAGGCATATCAGTAAGTCTCTATGTGTATTTCTTCATATTCATTCCATCCATTCATACTGTAATACTCGACTTAATTCACAGCGGGGCACTCATTCATACATCTTTAATTAATTCCAACTGTATTGTAACAAATTTCTTTATAAACTCATCGCTGATGTCCGATATCTTACATCATGAAATTGCCGATTGTTATAGCAACCAACTATACAATACACTTTCGAAAGCAAAATAAAAATTGAACCAATGAAAAATAGCTCTTATTTCGAGGCAGTAACGTTAAGGAAGTAAAATAATCTTTTAACAGATCGTAACAAGCTCTTGTTTGTAGATAAATTATGGATATTTTGCCTAACTTTCGATCAGTCTTTTGGAGTGATGAGAAACGATGATTCCCACGGTAAAATTGCATTCGTTGTTACTACCGTGCTGATTTGAGCCGACATGATTGATTTAGTTTGGAACATACAATATAGTCTGAGCTTTAGAGGATATCTAAAGCTTTAGTAACTTTCTATCATATATGATATCTATCCAAAGAGATTTAATAGTACTTAGTAGTAATGTATTAAATGTCTTTGTATCTACTTATCTGTCTATCTTTTTATATATAGGTATGTTAACGGAAATGTATGTAATCCGTCATTGTATACAATTCCTAGGAACTGTAGGTAATTCCTAAAATCGCACGGAAATGTGTGAAATAAATTATATTAAACTTACACATTACCTACACATTTCCTAGGAAATCTATACATTTCCTAAATAGCAATCGGAAATGTAAAACATTTAAGATATTGGTGGGTACGCGGGGACAGCGGGACCCAGGACAAACTATGGGTTTAGGTTAGGTTAGAACTGCGACCACAACGCACGAGCCGAGCGAACGAAGCGAGCGTGCCGAGAGAGCGGCCGGTGACGTGCCAGGACCGAATTCGGCCTATTTAACTAACATTTTACTGAAGTATTACCTATTACCTATACTATTTGGCTATATATCATATTTTAATTAATTTCGTGAATTTAAAAGGCGTCCATATATTTTTATGGCAGTCAATAATAAGAAAAAAATGGATTTATTTGATAAAATTTTAGGAAACTTAATTTGGTGACCATTTATCCATTTTGGTGAACGTTTCGAATTTTATTGGTAGTAAAATATATACATTTTTGGGGGGCGTTTAAACACAAGCCTATTATTATTATTTTACAGTATGACTGTTACCCGATGGTCTCAATAAGTGCTATAATAAAAAAATATTATTTACAACGTGTTTTATTACAGAAAGCATTTACTTTATACATTTCCTAATGCGATATTGGAATTATATACAATTCCGAGGAAATTTATACATTTCCTAGGATATCTATGCATTAAATAGTTTTTCAAACAATATTTTATACATTTCCTAAATAGTATCGGAATTGTACACATTTCCTAGGATTTGTATACAATTCCTTGATTTCATACATTTCCGGTAACATATATATAAAGATAATGTCCCAACTGACATATCATTGTCCAGCTGAAACCACAACTGATAAAAGTTTGAAATTTTGAGGGGTATTTTTTTATACCATAGGCGTTATTTAAGAAAGGATTTTTCGAAATTCATAAAGGAGTGAAATGGGGGTTTAAAGTTTGTATGAAACTCTGTCATTTTTAATTTGAAATGAATGAAATTTGGTATTTAGCCTCTAAATATGTATAAAATAATCAAACACGTCTTTAAAGAGTTTTTTATTTCACCCTTAAATGGGTAAATATGTATGTTAAAGTTTGTATGGGCAATTAATTGTTTATTATCAAAATAACTTGAAATTTAGTATTTATTTTCCTCAATATAATAAAAGAAACACGTATTTTAGGATTTTTAAAATTTCATCCCTTAAATAGGATTTTTTAAATTTCACCCCTTATGGGCGTAGAAAGAGTAATTATAATGTCGAGTCGAGTCGAAGGTCGAAGGACGAAAGTCGAGTCGAAAGTGGAAGGTCAAAAGTCGAATGTCAAGTTGGAGGTTAGAAGTCGAAAGGAAGTCGGAAGTAGAAAGTCAGAAGTTGGAAGTCGGAAGGAAGTCGGAAGTCGGAGGTTGAAAGTGGGAAGTCGGAAGGAAGTCGGAAGTAGGAAGTCGTAGGTTGGAAGTCGGAAGTCGGAAGGAAGTCGGAAGTAGGAAGTCGGAAGTCGGAGGTCGGAAGTCAGAAGGAAGTTGGAGGTTGGAAGTCGTAAGTCGGAGGTTGGAAGTCGGAAGGCAGTCGGAAGGAAGTCGGAAGGCAGTCGGAAGTAGGAAGTCGGAGGTTGGAAGTCGAAAGTCGGAAGTCGGTAGTCAGAAGGAGGTCGGAGGTTGAAGTCGGAAGTCGGAAGGAAGTCTGAAGTAGGAAGTCGGAGGTTGGAAGTCGGAAGTCGGAGGTTGGAAGTCGGAAGGAAGTCTGAAGTCGGAGGTTGGAAATCGTAAGGAAGTCGGAAGTCGGAGTTTGGAAGTCGGAAGTCGGAGGTTGGAAGTCGGAAGTTGAAAGTCAGAAGCCAGTCGGAAGTCGGAGGTTGGAAGTCAGAAGCCAGTCGGAAGTCGGAAGGAAGTCGGAGGTTGGAAGTCGGAAGTCGGAAGTTGGAAATCGGAAGGAAATCGGGAGTCGGAGGTTGGAAGAGAACCCACTCGTAATACAATAATTTAGCTTTGTACGAGGGGTTAACAAGAATACTAGTAATGTGCGACCCACATTGCAAGTTACGTTTTTCAACAAAAAAATGAACCTCTACTCGCTATCGTTATCTCGTTAGCCACACATTTCCATTCACTGCTAACCGTCAAAGTTTTGACATCACTGCAGATAATAATAACCAGTTGTACCCCGTGTTTTTGATGTTTTTCTTTTTATCTGATGGCTACAAAGCTTTTCAGGATCACTCGCTGGGTGAATCAGGAGATTGTCTGAAAGTTTCATCAAACTTGATTCCTGAGCTGTTTTGTCCGTAGGCAAAAATACACACAGATTTTTATAAGTATACCTAGATAGATATAACATTATAGGTTCGCCTTACATAAGCTATAATGACTGATGTGAAATGTAGAAGAGAAATTCGACATCACAGGCAGTGCTCTCGGTAGCTTAATTGGTAAAGCGTCCGGTGTACTTAACCGGAGGGAGGCAGGTTCGAACCATGCCTGAGGTAAAATATTCTTTCACTAGAAAATTTATATCTTTTTATGACTGTTTGACCTGGGAAGTTGCAGTCGCGCTTGGAACCGCTACACTGATGAGGGAGTCCACGTTGTAGTGTTACAGAGCTACAATTTACCAAAAACAATGTATCTAATGCGTCTTAAAGTACCCAGATATGTATAACTAATGACAGTTGCGTGCTTTGCCAACGGTTTCGGTGGTGATGTGATGTCAGTCTTTAGCGTCACCCATTGTGTAATGGAAGCCCTTTCTACTTATAATTACATTTGAACTTTGGTAAAATACTTGCAAGTGTCGAAAATAATACCTAAATACTATGTCACAAGGTGTGCGTTCGCGCAGCGGAATGTTGTTGAATTTAAAGATTTTAATTATGCAGATATTTAGTGTATGCCGTCGTATAATTGTGTATGGTAAAAAAAAAATTGTGCACGCAGCCATTGTGGAGAAATTCATCAAAAACTGATTCCGCTGGGCGAACGTTGTCCTGGCGGAACTTTTTTTAATCCATAAACTTTAGAAGAAAAAAGATGTGTCCAATAATTAGTGTGTATTTGTGTGTAATTGTGTATGTATGAATAACATTAGTGCATGCATAAACTTCGGAGAAATTCAAGTTTCCGCTACGCGAACGTTTGGCCATTAGCTAGTTTTCATATAAAGCGCTTACATAGAGAGCTGTAGAATTTTACACACATAGTTTTGAACTTGTTTATATTTGTTTAAAAAACAGATTTAGAAAAAAACGTAGGGCTTAAAAGATAAAAATATAAACGTAAAATACGCTTATTAGGTCTTAGTTCTTAAAGTATGCACTTTGGGGTCTAGATTTTCACGTTTATACAAACCTTGTAAGTGTCTGCAACATGTTGCCAAGTATCAATGATGTTCCGTTAATAATTAAAGAGTTATAGGACAATTAACCTTGAATAGATCACTGTTTACAAAGCAGTCAAATATCACGACGTTCTAAAGGCATTGCATGGTAAAATGTATGCCAATAATTAGTGTATTCATTCAACTATTCACATGCAAAATTTCATGTAATTAAATACAGTAATTAAAGAAAAACAATTATAATACTGACGAAGCATCGAAAACCTGCATAACCCGACCAAGCTCGGATAGCTACAAAAAAGCGGCCGTGCAATATATTTAGGTAACATCCCAAAATTTACAGTATAATACCGGTATTGAATTGGTATAGGTGATAACACAATTGTTGTTTCCATATAATTTATAGGTCATTTATTATTGTACACCTACTTCTTTAAATGTATTTGACTATGACAGAAAGTAGGTACTATTTACGTAGGTACTTTATTTAAGTATGCGCTTGAGACTTGAGATATAATCTAGATAAATTATAAGACAAATAAAATTCATACAGCTAATTTCTATTGAAGATTTCACGGATCAGGATTCTAACTATAGACCCCTTAGGGAAATTAAATAATTACCACATGTAAGTACCTACTACTGTTTAGGTAAATATTGTAGCTTATTACTACACTATTTAACCAATGGACTAGGCATGCACGAGCGTTCCCCTTTGCAAGTTTAGTGGATCAAACAAATCTAATAACTTAAAAAAAACTACTTGAATCGATTTTTTAATTGATGTATACCGTTGTACTGTACTGTGACTTATGTATGTGAGCGTGTTCCCCCGCACCCCACCAAAATATGTAGAATTATTTAGTTCGAAGCGGTACGCTTAAGGCTAGTCCTTTGGTTAAATAGTCTAAGTATTGTAGTTATGAATTGATCAAAAATATTCTAGTGTGAAAAAATAGACAACGCGCTGCGTGCAACGAGCGATAGGCGGCTTCTCGCTTGAAACTCGCTTTTTTTTTATTAAAAAAAAAAAAAACGGTACTTCCATCCTTGAAGAAAAGAGAGGGCAATATGTTTTCATTAGCCGCGGCCCGCAACGCTTGTGTACGCAACTGTACCGTATTAATAAATACTATATTGGAAGGTTAAGAACGTTTCTTAGATATATGGCACGGCCGCTTTTTTGTAGCCATCTGAACTTGGTCGGGTTATGTAGGTTTTCGATGCTTCGTCAGTATTTTATTTGTTTTTCTTTAATTACTGAATTTAATGACATGAAATTTTGCATGTGAATAGTTGAATGAATACACTAATTATTGGCATACATTTTACCATGCAATTCCTTTAGAACGTCGTGATATTTGACTGCTTTGTAAACAGTGATCTATTCATGGTAAATTGTCCTATAACTCTTTAATTACTAACGGAACATCATTGATACTTGGCAACATGTTGCAGACACTTACAAGGTTTGTATAAACGTGAAAATCTAGACCCCAAAGTGCATACTTTAAGAACTAAGACCTAATAAGCGTATTTTACGTTTATATTTTTATCTTTTAAGCCCTATGTTTTTTTCTAAATCTGTTTTTTAAACAAATATAAACAAATTCAAAACTATGTGTGTAAAATTCTACAGCTCTCTATGTAAGCGCTTTATATGAAAACTAGCTAATGGCCAAACGTTCGCGTAGCGGAAACTTGAATTTCTCCGAAGTTTATGCATGCACTAATGTTATTCATACATACACAATTACACACAAACACACACTAATTATTGGACACATCTTTTTTCTTCTAAAGTTTATGGATTAAAAAAAGTTCCGCCAGGACAACGTTCGCCCAGCGGAATCAGTTTTTGATGAATTTCTCCACAATGGCTGCGTGCACAAATTTTTTTTTACCATACACAATTATACGACGGCATACACTAAATATCTGCATAATTAAAATCTTTAAATTCAACAACATTCCGCTGCGCGAACGCACACTGTCACAAGACGCATTTTTAGATACGATATTTTCTAAATAGATTCCCGTATTTATTTATTGCCACATCAATTTTTTTATCAAAAGAAAGGTTCGCCCTCAGGCTGTGTGTAGGTACGTGTTAAATTTTCCTTACCTTAAAAAAATATATCTTTAAAGATATTTAGCATTTATTATTCATCATAATCATCATCATCATCATCAATCTGCCCATACTCGTCCACTGCTGGACGTCGACCTCTCCTAGTGAACGCCACAGAGCCCGACTTCGGCTTTCCTTATCCAGTCACTGCCAGACGTCCTACACTACGTTTGCCTAGACGCGGTCTCCACTCGAGAAGAGACGCATTCTCGCATTTATTATTGCTAAGACATAATTATTGTTTTGACTTAATAATGAATGCTAAATATCTTTAAAGATATCCATTTTAACAACAGAATAAATCGGCATCAGGCAGGGTTCGAACCTGTGTGCCTGTAAATTATTTTGTATTTAAATTATAATAATTAAATGATCATAATGTAATAATTGTCGTTGCCATGTCTTTTAAAAGAAATAAACTCTAGGAATACAGGCGTGATGGTATAAGATGTTCATAATGAAATATTTCTCAAAGCAATTGCAGGTTTCGGTCACTAGAAACAACGTGAGGTCAAAGGTCAAGACTATTGAGACCGATGGCATCGCGTGGGCACTTCAATTAAATGTGTGCTGTAATCACTGATAGGCGAAAAATTGCTTGTATGACATTTTCTCCACAATTAATAAGCCTAAAATATTTTGTGTAACTTTTTGTTATGCAAGACGGAAATCCCTTGTAGATGCGTTTCTTGTTTTTTTTTATGTTTAACAATGCTTGACCTGGGATTGAACCAGAACTCCCGGCATAGCATTCGCGCTTAGGACCACTAGACTAATGAAGTAGTGTAGTCCGACATCGTATAAGGTACCGTACTTACCTACTTAGGATAAGATTTGAATCGATTGTTTTGTTGTTTGGTATATTAACTTATGTTGAGACTGCCTTTCCTGCCTTTGAGATTAAACTTTCTTTCTTTCTGCAAACATACCATCACGCCTGTATTCCCCGAAAGGTTAGGCTGAGGTGTTCTGATGTACACCCACACCTCGCCGTATGTTTAGGTCTCATGTAATAGAGGGCGAGCCTGTTGCCAGTAACCGCCCAAGTAACACATAAAAGCTGTATAACGGCAGACTTACAGCATTTTTGTATCCTTTTAGCATTTTGAGTTAGTTCTTTAAGAGCATTATAAACGTTTATACGGCTACTGTAAGTCTTATTTGGGCACAAATTATACAGCTTTAGATCCTAAATAGGGTCACAACATTTGTTTAATCGCATCACAGGCGCGTTATATTAGCATTATTGTGATTAATGATGTTGCCGATCGCATTACAGAAGCATTCTCACGGTCACGGAAGTTGCCGATCGCATTACAAAAGCATTATACTGGAAATATTATTGATAATGAAGATGTTTATTGCAATATAAAAGCATTAGAGAGTATTAAAATCGTTATTGGAGCTATTTAAGTGTTCACATGTTAGAACTTAAACGAAACCTTCCATCATAGCAAAAACATCTCTAATGGTATAGTACAAATGTTATAATCCAATTAATGTAGTAATTTCACTACTTTGTCTCGATATAATATGGACGAATAGTCGGTCAAAATTGAGTGAGAGATACCATAACTGTTTACAAAATTAATCTGGGTACCTAAGTTAATTGACTTTTGTTCTGTCATGCCTTCAAATATTACTGCGCAATCTAGTTTACTGTAAATGTCCATATGAGTTTCATTGAAAATTTTCACGCGCCTTCGATATCTTGTGGTTTTGATATAAAACATTATAAAAAAGTATGTGTGAAGTAGCCAAAAAAAAATTTGTATTCCTAATATAGAACGAATTTAGCAAAATTAACATAATAATATTGGTTGAGTAGCATTAAATTAAGTTATATCATTATTATTCAGGTCTTTTGCTTTTATAGATAGGTCCGAATGATAATATTTTTAGGTTATAACATATTTACAAAATGGTGTCGGTACATAGCAGCCCGGTGAGCCTTTAAAAAAGATAATTAATGCAGCAGGAGATATAAATACTCACACCTGAACAATTATTAAGCCACAAGCTCGAGAGAATATGTTTGGTAAACCACTGTAGTGCCATTGTCTATATATTAGTTCTATATGGGTTCACCGGTATCCTAAAAGAATCGATGTAGTCTGAAATAGTGTCCTTACTTGAACGCAATTTTGGGGATTCTTGGGCAAAATCATAAATGAATCAACCCATACATCATTTTCGCGAGATCTTTTAACGCTATTTGATTAATATTCCTTTCAATGGCCCACCTTCATAAATTTTCTCAAATGAAGAACATTTTACATATTAATCAATATCACTATCATCTTCACTTTTGTTGGAGCTCTCAGGTCTTACATTTTCAGCATCAAACGGGTAGTCCGTTTTTAAATAAACAAGTTTTTGTTGAATATTCTCATTACCTAATGGCAATAAAATATTTTTCGAAACACAAGGTTTCCATATCGATCGTATTTCTCATGTTGACAGGTCCTACTTGATTTTGGTGACCTACGGAACCTTCTTTACTTAATGTCCTATTTTAATATCCTCAATATGGCCGACAAAAGGTTTAACAAATACAGTAAAATGAATTTATATACAGCTTTACGCATTACAATAACTCACGTATTAACTCACGTATTTAATTAAAGAGCTGTTAGTTTTACAAGAGAACTCAGTTCACCTTTAAAAATGCAGGCATTACATTGAGTCACATTTATGCTGTTCAGCAGCACTAGGCATTAACTTACCGCTTATAAGTGCTACTACACAACAAAGTGCACTAAGAACAACTCAAAGCTGTTTAACAGATTAACGGTGCATTATAGTGGTAAAAGTTGATGCTAGATAACAGCATTAGGCATTATCTTACTACTTAAAAATGCTATTGTAGATCCAAATGCACTAAAAACAGCTAAAAGCTGTACAGCTGCGTTGTGGTTTGCTGCACTAAAACTAAAGGCTTTACAAAAGCATTTTGGTATGCCATTATCCAACCGTTTTACAGTGTAAAGCATCATAATGGTTTTGAAATGCTAATATAAAGCGTCAAGATGCTCCGTGAACTTACATAAGAGTTTATACGGACCTTAAGTTCTACATAAGTTTACTATTCGTTTCTTAAAATGCTTCCTGTGTTACTTGGGCGGCCAAAAAACCGGACTCCAAGCTGCTGCTACTGAGAATTTCATAGAAAACTCAATAACACCTCCGGCGTAGCAGTCGCGCTTGGGACCACTAGACTAATGAGGCAGTACATACCTAGTTAGTAAATTAAAATATTTTTCTCTTCTTTATATATTTGATTTAGGTACATTCGACAACAGTAGGTAGGTACTGTAAACAATAATAAAACAAGAATAAAACTGTAAACTGTACAACAGGTTTAAATAAAATTGCCGATACTGTAAGGTCCATTGTGTATTTGTGGGCGAATGTGTTTTTTTAAATAAAACTCAGACAGGAAGCGACATCTATGTTTAGAAAGAGATAGTCACGCAATAATCAAGATCCTTATAGTTCAAGACTCGGATGTCGTTCGTTGCCTGTATACCAAAATCTTTTGTCAACTGTACATCATAATATTGCATCTTTTGTTAGTTTTTTGTTTATAATGGGATAAGTTACAAAATAGGAAAATTAAACAAATGAAACAACAATTTATGACACCACATTTATTAATAAATTTAAGAATACCTTATACTTAAACCTTAATTTTGATACATACATAATAATTTAAAATTAATACGGTTCGTACGACGTTATAACAATGTAGATACACTCGACTAAGTTGTTAAATATCTATGAAAAGATAACCTCGCATAATATGGCTTTCTCATAGGTTATCTTAAGATGGACATGTATAGCTTGAAGAGTGACATTTATTTAAAATTAATGACAACGTTATACCTGCGTATTTAATTATTGATTTCACTATACAATATTTTTTAAGATTTAATTATGAAGTAACATATTTCTTTAAAATTTTCAAGTAAAAGAAAAAAGAAAATTTCAGAAATAAAAAATATTTCAGAAACTGTTTTCGCGTAAAAAAAATATCGTTTTACTAAAAAGAAATATCCTAAATTTTAATTTTCGGTCATTTATCGTTATATTTCATCTATACACGTAGTATTAATGAATTAATGACCGTAGGATTAATTACATTAATATCGTGTATAGAAGTATTATACCTGCATACTTGTCAGTATGTCGTGATGACATTTCCCTGACCCCTATGCTAGGCAATGCTAGTCCTTACCTCAGACATCAGGTTAGTACACGAGGTGACTAGCGAAGTAGCGACTTCCCCCTAGGTCCACAACCCCGCCCCACTGGTAATGAGACCATAAGGTAATACTAGTCTGAAATGGTCTCGAGCATAAGACTGCCCGTAACGACTGTCAAAGATATTGGTATGACAACCGGGACCGACGGCTTAACGTGCCCTCCGAAGCACGATGAGGTTGTGTGCAATAAGAATTGCTATAGAAACGAATAAAATTGCCTGATAAAGAAAAGTTGTATTATTTTTCATAAAGATGTGAGGTACCTAAATGGAACTATATATAGGTACATATGAATATCCAAATCATATCGTTAACTATGTTTCTGTAAAAATCAAACGTGAAATGTTAAGAAAATATACAATAAAAACTGTGTAGTTGTTGCCCAAGTAGGTCTTTTGGGATGCGAGCCAGTAATATTTAATTTTGAGACAAAAACTGTGAAGTCGTAATACTTATATAAATTTGTGTAAAATTCTACTTCTAATAAACCTCAAACTGCATATATATTCTCAATGGCATCTATACACGTAGTATTAATCAATTAATGACATTAGGATTAACTACATTAATATCGTGTATAGAAGTATTACACCTGCATACTTGTCGGCATGTCGTGACGACATTTCCCCTACTCCGATGCTAGGCCATGCTAGTCCTTACCTCAGACATCAGGTTGGTATACGTGGTGACATGCGTCTTCCCCCTGGGTCGAAAATCCCGCCCCACTGGTGAGGAGACTGGCACCATAAGGTAAGACTAGTCGAAAATGGTCTCGAGCAAAAGACTGCCCGTAACGACTGTCAAAGATATTGGTATGACAACCGGGACCGACGGCTTAACGTGCCCTCCGAAGCACGATGACACTATTGTGTGCTATAGGAATTGCGAAGACGAATAGGATTGCCAGGTAAAGAAAATGTATGTCTTATTTTTCATACAGAATGCAGAGATAGCTAAATCTCAAGATATCTAGTTAACTTTGGTATTTTATAAGGCAATCATAAAATGTACGGTAAATGTTACAAAAAGGAAAGTCTATAGCTGTTGCCTAAGTAGTTGCCAAAATGGTTTACGTTGCAATAAATGAAAGCATGCAAAATTTTACTTCTACTTATAATATAAACGCGCCCTTAATTTAAAAAAATCTATATTTATATCGCTATCATATTCTCTGTGTGGCATCTATACACGTAGTATTAATGAATTAATGACCGTAGGATTAATAACATTAATTTCGTGTATAGAAGTATTATACCTGCATACTTGTCAGTATGTCGTGACGACATTTCCCTGACCCCTATGCTAGGCAATGCTAGTCCTTACCTAAGACATCAGGTTGGTACACGAGGCGACTAGTGACTTCCCCCTGGGTCCACAATCCGCCCCACTGGTGAGGAGACTGGCACCATAAGGTAAGACTAGTCTGAAATGGTCACGAGTATAAGACTGCCCGTAACGACTGTCAAATTTATTATAATATTCGTACGACAACCGGGACCGACGGCTTAACGTGCCCTCCGAAGCACGAATTGATTTTCATTAAGGTCATGATAACTACTAGTTCTATGATTTAGATGTTTTGCCCCATTTCATTCTCAATTCGTCTATACACGTAGTATTAAAGAATTAATGTGATAGGAATGTTGACTGTATTCAAATAAACAAATAAATTAAATGTGGAGTGGCAGTTTATAAAAACACAATATTTTACTCTTTGGCTAATGAATTTTAATTTATAATTAACTAACTTTCCGCTCGCTGCTTCGCCCGCGTGGACTAGGTATACATTTTTGGCTGTTTCGTCGGATTTCGGAATAAACTGACGTGTCAGTAATATCACTCAATAGTGACATACCTATGTCGTATTATCATAAAAACTTTAACATAAAAAACTTAAACTAGATAATTTAAGAAAAAAATGTTTAATTGGTTGAATACTACGAATTTCTAGTTTAAAGAATTTTTGAAAAATAAATTTTCATGTTAGTACTAGATGGAAGATTTGCATGCTAAGTACAATTATTGTAACACCATATATACCATGTTTTATGCTAATAAAGACTTCGAGAAGTCCAAAATATATGCAGTAAAAAGGAAGTCTCGTGTTTTAAGCACTTGAGACGATAAACTTACTTATTTTGATAAGGATATTAATTACCGCGTGGACATAAGAATTAGGCTTAATCACCTTAATAACGTGTATAGGAGTAACATCCTGCATATTCGTCAGTATGTGGTGACATTTCCCCGACTCCTACGCTGGGTAAATAGAGGTCTTAACTAGAACACCAGTTTTTTACACGAAGCGACTGGCTACAGCCGTCTGACCTCCGCAACCCCACCCCACTGGTGAGGACACCGGCATCCTAAAGTAAGACTAGTCTGAAATGGTCTCAAGCATAAGACTGCTCGTAACGACTGTCAAAGATATTCGTACGACAACCGGGACCGACGGCTTAACGTGCCCTCCGAAGCACGAATTGAATTTCATTAACGTCATGATAACTACTGGTTCTATGATTTAGATGTTGCCATTTTTTAATCTCAATTCTATAGTCTATACACGTAGTATTAAAGAATTAATGTGCTAGAATAGAATTTTTTTATTTTATTTTTATTTTATTTATTTTAGGAAAACTTACAGCTAAACAGATACAGTAAGTAAAGAAAAAATATACAAAATATGGCCAATTACAAGTTTCCACGTGTAGTAAATTGTGTTGAACTGAATGTTGACTGTATTCAAATAAACAAATTTAATGCGGAGTGGCAGTTTATAAAAACACAGTATTTTACTCTTTGGCTAATGAATTTTAATTTATAATTAACTAACTTTCCGCCCGCTGCTTCCGCCCGCGTGGACTAGGTATACATTTTTGGCTGTTTCGTCGGATTTCGGAATAAACTGTATGTCGTAAATAAAACGTGTCAGTAATATCACTCAATAGTGACATACCTATGTCGTATTATCTAAAGAGATATATCTAGTTTAAGTTTTTTATGTTAAAGAACATAAAAAACTTAAACTATATAATTTAAGAACAAATTGTTTAATTGGTTGAATACTAGTAATTTCAATAGTCTCAAGAATCTTTGAAAAATACATTTTCATGTTAGTACTAGGTGGAAGATTTGCATGCTAAGTACAATTATTATAATTATTGTAACACCATGTATACTATGATTATGCTAATAAAGACTTCGAGAAGTCCAAAATATATGCAGTAAAAAGGAAAAGTCTCGTGTTTTAAGCACTTGAGACGATAAACTTACTTATTTTGATAAGGATATTAATCCGCGTGGACATAAGAATTAGGCTTAATCACCTTAATAACGTGTATAGAAGTAACATCCTGCATATTCGTCAGTATGTGGTGACATTTCCCCGACTCCTACGCTGGGTAAATAGCGGTCTTAACTAGAACACCAGTATTTTATTCGAAGCGACTGGCGAGTGCCGTCTGACCTCCGCAACCCCACCCCACTGGTGAGGACACCGGCTCCTCAAGTAAGACTAGTCTGAAATGGTCTCGAGCGTAAGACTGCTCGTAACGACTGTCAAAGATATTCGTACGACAACCGGGACCGACGGCTTAACGTGCCCTCCGAAGCACGATGGGAACTAGGTTTATATGTTCAGCTGTTACCTTAACGCATAAGTTATAGTAACAGCTTTAGAGATGAATAGAATCGACAGATAAAGCAATTTTAGACAAAAAAGAGCACGATATGTTTCCAAAATAAATTATGATAGTATAGATGTGTTAAGTAAATATTTACAAAAAAATTGAGTCCGTTCCTGTGGTTTCAATAGCGTCCTATAAAGATTGCAGTTGTACGTCCAATTATTTTTTTTGTAAAATTTTATTGATATCTGTTTATCGGTTTACGCGTGAAAAGGTAACAACAACAAACTTAAACAGAGTTACTTTCGCATTTATTAAAATAATACAGATGGTCTTTCATAACCGTGTGAAATTAAATTAACTTCTGATAATCAAACTATCCTAATCAGAATGACCGGTTGTTCGACAAATTGTACTATATAGGCATCCACACTCGTGTCACTTAAATACATTTTAGAATATGTGTAAAATGAACGTACCGTTGAGTTTGTAGGGACACTGCTGGCGCATTACGTTATACATTATGCCAGCGTAGCGACTTTGCGCACCCAAGCAATTAGGTCATACATACATACATACATACACTCACGCCTTTTTCCCACAGGGGTAGGCAGAAACTATGGACTGCCACTTGCTACGACTCTTGCATATCTCTTTCGCTTCTTCCACATTAATACATCTTTTCATACACACGCGCCGGTTGCGAGTACTACGCACCTGACCTTTTTGGAGAACCTCGCCGATAAGATCGGTGTACGTCCTTCTAGGGCGACCTCTCCCGACGCTGCCACTAACATTCGCCTTATAAATTCCATTCGTTAATCGTCTTTCATTCATTCTCTCGACATGCCCAAACCATTTTAGCATATTCCTTTCAATACGTGTGGTCATTAGGTCATTTATAGTTATTTGTACCCGGTGCCAGTTAGTAGAGTATATAAAATAAAATGTGACCTTCATTCACTAACCACCTTACATCTAACAACACTCACAAGTTAAACAGAACAATATTTTACACATAATATGTGCATTATGTAACCCCAATATTGTCATCTATACACGTAGCATTAATGGTTTATATCGCTTCAAATTAATGAAATTAGGAATAACCACATTAATATCGTGTATAGAAGTATTATACCTGCATGCTTGTCAGTATGTCGTGATGACATTTGCCTGACTCCTATGCTAGGCCATGCTAGCTCTTACCTAAGGCCCATTTTACTCGAAGCGACTGGCGAGTGCCGTCTGACCTCCGCAACCCCACCCCACTGGTGAGGACACCGGCTCCTCAAGTAAGACTAGTCTGAAATGGTCTCAAGCATAAGACTGCTCGTAACGACTGTCAAAGATATTCGTACGACAACCGGGACCGACGGCTTAACGTGCCCTCCGAAGCACGATGGAAAAACAGCGGCCATTATGGCTTATTTATGCCGCTAGTACATAAAGATTAACCGAAACTTTTTGGTGTATTCCCATCTTCCCCTGAAGGTGTGCCCCCGAATGGGGGAACATGGGAATTTTAGTGTCATCTTCCCCCAAACTTTTGATCGAGGGAAGATGGGTAGTATAAGTTAATTTGCCTATATTTCATACTAGCTGACCAATGCCCACTTCGTTGGGCGATATAGCCTACGACACACGCACAAATGACATAAACATAACACATCAGGTACAGCGGCAGCGAAGATAGAAAAAATATTATCACCCTAGTGCGTAATAAACTACTACATTAGTATGTCTGAAAATTAATATTTTCCTTCTAATTTGTCACGCTTTAAATACAGGTCGTTATACATATTATGTAACATTATTAATTATAATTTCAAGGTAAAAAAAAGTCTACAGACGAACCAGTACCAGAAAATTCTAAAAAGAATTATTTCCACAATGCGCCCGGATAAAGTTTAATAAAATAGCTCAAGGTTTGACTCGATTATTATTTTTTTATGGTCTAAATCTATATTAATAATAGTAATACTATACTTACATATATGGAGTAAATGTTTGTAGTAGAATTATGTGTCAGTCGTTGAATTTCCTCTCTCCTAGTTTTGATGTGCCCGACACGGTCCATAATGATCCAAGATAGTATAGTCCATCTTATAAAACATTATAGAACTCAATAAAATATTAAGTATTCTAATTGCCACTTGTTTTCTTTACTTCTTCCAGGAATACTGTTTGTATTTTGCAGTAGTCTGTTCGTTTAATGTAACACAAATTGCATGTTGCTGCAATTATTGAGCACGTCCCACCTTGTTTCATTACATTTTAGGAGTCCTGCTAGCATAGTCACTGCATTTAATGATACAATTCTTTGTATTGCAGATTACCGCTCGGTTGTATGTTGCATGAGTATGTTGCACCATGTTTTATGTCGTTGCGTTTCGTGTTACAGATGGCTTGCACGTTGCAGCAACAAATAAGCTTATTGTATTCAGTTTCAAAGTCTTATTTATTTATTAGTAATGCACCGTTGGTACAAAGGCGGTCTTAATGCCATTAGGTATTTTCTGCCAGACAACCTTAGGGTGATGCAGTGATACCGCATTACTATACTAGCATGTTGCAACAGTTATTGCGTATAGTAATTTGTATAGTTCATTTATTCACCTTCATGCTGCATACCTTCACGCTGCAACCATTAATAAGTTCGTGGTACTTTATTTCTTATCCTATTAGCATTAAGCAGTTGTTCGGTGTTAATATAGCTTGCTTGCAGTAATTACCTTGTTGGCCGGATAGAGCACCTTGTGCCATTATACCATCACGCCTGTATTCCCCGAAGGGTTAGGCAGAGGTGTCCTATGTACACCCACATTTCGCCGGTACGTTTAGGTCCTATGTAATAGGGGGCGAGCCTATTGATAGGCCATTATGTTTTCTTGAAGTACTATATGTACCAACGCATGTTGCAGCGTGTAGTGATACAGCGGTCATAGCTGTATTTAATTTTTCAGAAGTACATCTAGCTAATTGCATTCGGTGCCTGTTGTATTCTGTGGAGTGGGAAGTATCTTGTTTTACAACTTTTTCGTTGTCTTGCTACACCGTTGCGGATTGTTGTGCGCTTGCAGGTTGCAGCAACTTGAGCTCGTGGTATATACTGCAATTCATTTTCTCTGCGGTAAGCACGTTGCAGCATTCGGGGCATGTGATGCTATGGCATTTGATGTTGAAAAGAATTCGGAAGCAGTAGGTCCATCAAATGTTGCAGTTGGCTCTCCGGTGGTGTGCTACAAGTATCTGCCTGTCTGTACTGGATCCCTTTGAGAGTTGTTGTGTCTAACAGAAGATATGAAGATCCACAATTTAGTCAGCATTCACTCCAACCGCGTAGCCTGTAAGGGCAAATGTAAACTATGTTTGTGTTATAAATACACTAGTTTTTATATCAAAGTATAAATGAAGTGCATTGGTAAAGGTGGTTTGGTGAAAATCTTATTCATACATCTTATAATATGGGACACAACATTGTGGTGAATACTTACCTAGATTATAACACGGGCTGGTGGTTGAGCTCAACAGTGCAGAGACGCGACATTGTTCGTTAGTTCCAACAAAAGCTGAAGAACAACGCCACCTCAAAAGTCCGTCCTCGATGACAATACTTATGCGCCCTATCTGATGCACTCTACAAACAATAAACATTGATTGCATAATATTTAATTCAATATTTGCATTTATTTATTTATATTTATAAACACTTTATTGCACACCAAATTAAACAAGAAAGAATAATAAGCAAAAATTAACGTACAATGGGCGGTCTTATCGCGCAAGGCGATCTCTTCCAGACAACCTTTGGATGGACTGGAAGAAAGGAAGCATAAGTTCATCATCAACGCACTGGGTACGGGTCTCTTCTCAGAACGAGAGGGATTAGGCTACAGTCCATCGTAATTATAAATATAAGCAATCGTAATTAACAATTTAAAGAAATACTTAAACACATACCAACAGAACGGAATCAGCACGAAGTGGTGTTAATGTTATTCTGCCAGCCCTCTGACCAGTTTAGCGAACATTAGATTAGAATCAAGCCCAACTCAGCAAAATCCTGGTACGTCAGGGGCATTGCCACTGCTTCTAGAAATAAAATAAAAATACAAATCAAAGTCTGCAATTTTACTTCAAAACAAAATGAAACTAGGAATTACTTAAATACATACCAACAATTAGGCACAGACGTACGGTGGGTTTGTATAGCATTGTACCGGTTAGTAAGCTCTCATGGCGAACAGCTATTCAGGGGACCAACCTTGCTCTAAAAAAGAAAAAAAAAAGAAATCAAAGTCTGCAGTGTGACTTCAAAATGAAGCTAGTAATAACTTGAATACATACCAACAACGAGGCACAGATGCACGGTGGGGGTGCATATACACTGCACACACGATAAGCTTTTGATGCTGCAGATCTATTAGCTCACTTCAGCAGCAACCCTAACACGTAACTAGCACTGCCGCTGCCAAAAAAAAAATCTATCTTAAGTCGAAGTCTGCAATTATACTTCAGAAACTAAGAATAACTTAAACACATACCAACATTAAAACAGGCCCACGGTGAGGCAGCATACCGCCAACATGGAACTCGCGATCTTCTTACCATTTCTCATCAATGCCATTTAGGCAGTCTTAATATGTCTCTATAAATAAAAATAGATCTTAACTCTGCAATTCTAATTCAGAACATATTAAAGAATTACATCAACACATTGAACACATACCAACGTTAAGACGGATGCGCGGTGGGGTTTACTGTACGATGTTCAGATGAGTAGGCTCTTAACTACCTTTAAGGTATACCGCTCCGAGCAAAACCACATACCGCAGCTATGCTGACTCTACAAATGAAAAAAAATATAGAAGTCTAAGTCTGCAGTTTTACTTCAGAACATAACATATAACATAACATACATACCATCACGCCTGTATTCCCCGAAGGGTTAGGCAGAGGTGTACTTAATGTACACCCACAGTTCGCCTGTATGTTTGGGTCCCATGTAATAGGGGGCGAGCCTATTGCCATTCACCGGGCACAAATCCAGACTCCGAGCTGCTACTGAGAATTTCATAGAAAAACTCAATAACACTTTGCTCGACCTGGGGATCGAACCCAAGACCTCTAGCGTAGCAGTCGCGATTGGGACCACTAGACCAACGAGGCAGTCTCAGAAGAACTCTCTCTTACTTCAGAAGAAGATAGGAATTACTGGAACACATACCAACATTGAAATACAGACGCACGGTGGGTCTGCATGCTTTTAACATGGAATAGGCTCAAAATTGGCGATCTAATGGCCCTGTTCCGCGGCATTTTAATCAAACCTACCACGGCGGCAAAACTCTCACTGTAAATGAAAAATAAAATTACCAGTCAGACTGCAATTTTACTTCAGAATGAAGCTATAGGCCGACCGTTTAACTCGCGTATCGCCTGCGCGGTAAGAAGGGAGCGGGGGCGCGAAAATAAATACTTAAAAAAGATATGTTTATTGTATTCTTTACCAACAATGTCTATCTCGAGATAAATCTTTGGATTATTGACTCCGTGTGTAGCGTTACCCGCCCCCGCTCCCTTCTTACCGCGCAGGCGATACGCGAGATAAATGGTCGGCCTATAGGTAATGTCTTGAACACATACCAATATATAGACGCATTACAGGCAGCGTTGCAGCGCGTGCGCAGTTCTGCTGATGCAATCCGCAGCGAACGGAGAGGTGCAACTAAGATAATTATTCATGTCGAAAGCCTGTATAAAAAAATTTAGTAATATTATAAAACTGAAGATTTTGTTAGTTTGAATGCGCTAATCTCTAGAAATACCAGTCGGATTTGAAAATATTTGTATTGTATTTGTATATTGTATATGATAGCCACATTCATGAGAAAGTCTGGCTATCTAGCATCACGCTACGATTCTTAGGAGCGGAGCAAAACCGGTGAAACTACAGAACACAGATAGTATTTTTATAAATCATAGTTTGAATGAAAAGAATATATATTGTCACTATCAAACAGTTTACATGCTATATTAATTTTCATAAAATAACATCAAGCAAATAAAGGTCTACGTACCGGTGATACGACACGGCAGGCGGTGGTAACAGGCGTCGTGGTACTGCCACAGCTTGCGAGTATAGATACAGACGGCGCATGCGCAGCTCGCGGCGACCAACCGCCATCTCAGTCCATGAAGGTTGGTGATTAGGGATAGAACGTTGGTAATGCTCACAGAGAGATGTTTTCGTAATATGGTCACAAAATAAAACAATAGATTACAACACCAATTTATTTTTAATTTAAATATGCCTAACTTTACTTCTATATTTATCTATATCTACTTACATATGTATATTTAACTTAATACAATAATGATTTAAATGTAACTATGCCTGACTTAAAACAGTATTGTATTAAATGTACCTATGCCTGACTTAAAACAATATTGATTTAAATGTACCTAATCATGAATAACTAACTGCGTTCTTAATTTAAATATTACTATGCCTAACTACAATACTGATTTAAATTTAATTATGACTAACTTACAACATTATTGATTTAAATGTAACAAAGACTAACTTACTGCTATAAGTAATAACTACAATATTGATTTACATTTAATTATGCCCAGCTTATGGCAACATTCATATAAATGTAGGTAACTATGCTATGCCTAACTTAGTATAATAGACATTTAAATGGTAGTATACCTACCTAATTTACAGCAATATTCATATAACAAAAAAAACTTCAACTACCTATATGCCTGACTGCAAGGTTAATAATCTAAGTGAAAATATGTCCAGCTTACTGCAATATTGATTTAAATTGAGCTATGCCTAACTTATTATAATATTGATTTTAATTTAACTATACCTATCTTACATCAAATCAATAAATTGCAATCACAATATGCATGCATAGGTACTGCCACTTGACGACGATATTCTGTGGGACGACCGAGGCAGTACTACCCAGTACTCGGCCTCGACCTCGGCCAGCAAGACATTACTACTAATAAACCTTGTGTTATCAGTATATGTTGACAACGTTGATTTAGGCCTCAACATAACATAGACGGACAGGTTAGTTCTTTAAAAATATGTATAGGTAACTAGAAAATGCTTAGCATGTTTAGGTAAAGTATGTACGATTTAAATATAATATCAATTAATTTAATCATCATCAACCCATTACATTGTCCCACTGCTGGGCACGGGTCTCCTCTCAGTACGAGAGGGATTAGGCTATAGTCCGCCACGCTAGCATATTGCGGGTTGGCAGACTTCACACGCCGTCAAGAAAATCTCTCAGGCATGCAGGTTTCCTCACGATGTTTTCCTTCACCGTTTAAGCGCGTGATAATTAATTATTAATACGCACATGACTTCGAAAAGTCAGAGGTGCGTGCCTTGGATTCGAACTCGAGACCTTTGACTTGGCAGTCCAATGGTCATATCACTAGGCTATCACTACTATTAATTTAATGACCGATTATTATAATATAACTTAGCCTAACAAAACCTATTATTACCTACTACTTCCAGTATCATCATATCTATGTATGTATAGGTATCAATTATATGTGCACATAATTACCAACACCTGTAAGTGTGCGTAATGCTCTCGTAAAATACTCTTATGAGTATGCTATATGTATATTTTTTTCGAAGGTACAAATGTATTGCAATTTGTGACGCAGAAGTCAACCCCTCAAGGACTCCGCTAATTGTTCCATAAAATCTAATTACTTGCTAGTGACATTATCATTACCTCGTGCAATATGTACAGGGACTTAGCACGGTATCACTTAATTCATTTTAATAATGTTGAATGTTCTCAACTCTAAATGCGGAAAAAACAAATTCCGTCACCTTTTTCGTACGACAACCGGGACCGACGGCTTAACGTGCCCTCCGAAGCACGAAGAAGTTGATTGCTATAATAACTAGCTATCTATATAGTAAATGAACTAACCACGGTATTACTTAAACAATTTCAGTAGGCCGCATATTTTCGAGACAATATAAGTCATACCTTCCTATAGTTTACACCTTATGTGGTATATATCCCACTCTATTAAAATTAGAGATTAAAATATTTACAACACCTAACCTAAAAAACAGCATTGTCCTCTACGAGTTATAGCCTTCGTAAATGCATGCATATTAAGGTTCGTCTACAATGCAACAAACATTTGTGCTGAGCATTCGGTTAAGAGTACTTCATCAGTTGCTATGTAACCATATTTATAGTTCGAAGATACAGTTAGCATAGTAATGTTTGCTTCGCAATTTGCTTCGCAATGCTTGTCTCGTAAAGTAATGCTCGGCACGTTAATAATGCTTGGCTCACAAATACACATTATAATACACGAGTCGCAAAGAAATGCTTGACTCGTAAAGCTCGCATATGGATTTTACCATCCACGGGAATGTTCGGACGCGAATGCTCGCGGTGTGGACGATATTAGTATGGAGAAGCATTTATGCTATTTTTTTATTTAACAAAAAAAGCTTACTAGCACTGTGGATCGCACATTACTAGTAATCTTGTTAACCCCTCGTACTAAGCTAAATGCTTGTATTACGAGTGGGTTCACGTCGGTAGTGCAATTGGTGAGTTTCGAACCGGCAACCACGTGATCGCAAGTCCGACGCTCTAGCCATTAGGCTACCGCCGCTTTTAAATTTTTATTTGGATTGAATTAATTTTTATTTGTGTATTGACATGGACATGCCGTGTTACTTCGTCCGAACTCGTAGCATTTTGTAAAATGCCAACATTTGTCAGTATGTCGTGACATTTCCCTGACTCATGCTAGGCTATCCTAACCCTTACATAAGACTTCAGTATTTTACACAAAGCGACTGGCGAGTGCCGTCTGACCTCCGCAACCCCACCCCACTGGTGAGGACACCGGCTCCTCGAGTAAGACTAGTCTGAAATGGTCTCGAGCATAAGACTGCCCGTAACGACTGTCAAAGATATTCGTACGACAACCGGGACCGACGGCTTAACGTGCCCTCCGAAGCACGGTACTATAAAAACTACGCACCTACATTATGTAATATTACCTACTTCAGATTATAATCTTCTATCATCATCAACCCATTACATTGTCCCACTTCTGGGCACGGGTCTCCTCTCAGAACGAGAGGGATTAAGCTATAGTCCACCACGCTAGCCTACTGCGGGTTGGCAGACTTCACACGCCCTCAAGAAAATCTCTCAGGCATGCAGGTTTCCTCACGATGTTTTCCTTCACCGTTTAAGCGGGTGATAATTAATTATTAATACGCACAATAACTTCGAAATGTCAGAGGTGCGTGCCTTGGATTCGAACTCGAGACTTGGCAGTCCAATGGTCATATCACTAGGCTATCACTGCACTAATCTTCTATGCCTATTCCCAAATATATTGGGGCCGGCCAACCAGACGCAGCTGAATATACTTGCTACTAATTTAGAAGGATTCCATATTTTCTTTTTCTGTAATGTACATGTGCGTTGCAACATTATAATTAATTTTACACACTATTTTATAGCTAACTTACAATAAGACTTTAATCCTAATATTTATAACTACCTATGTATTGTTATTTTTACACGTTAAACCAACTACATCACGACGGCATCATTATATGTACACAGCCCGTGCTTAGTAACTTAACTATTATGTCGCTCTGCTTCTTCGTGATTCAATATCACAATGTACAACTTATTGACTTCTCAGTCATACATATATCTATCGAATCTATGAATTTATGAAATTAATCTTTGAATATTAAGGGGTAAGCTCCATAATATTGTATTTAAATTATTCCTAAAGGCGCGCGAATTCCGAAGAATGCACGCGTCTTTTTAAAATCTCTGAAGTAATGTGTGCGTTACGTTGTGGAATTAAGGTTCAATTTGTTATGTTCAGTTTTGGATAGATGCTTCGATGCGCTTCGACTCTGCGCTAGTATAAATTGACCCTTCGACACGTGGTTGAACGGTCGTGACGTCAGAATGGTGTAAAAGACACGCCAACGAACTCAAAGATTCCTGTGGGTCTGTAGGCGACTCAAAATAAGATATTTCGGTTATTTTCTTTAAACTAAAAACAGCAAAGCATTTTCTTTTTGTTACGTATTAGTATTAAGTTGAATTGTTTTGTTTGTTGTTCATTTTTACCCGCGACGAAACGGAACTGCGGAGGTAGCGTTTACGATGACATGTCGTTTTTTTTGTTTATCTGTTTGATAAGGAAAGTTTATCTAACTTTTATTTTAAATTCAGTGTTCTTGTAACTGTTATAAGTTTGATTGCAAAGTCTTAGTAGTGGCTGACCTCATTTAGCATGACGATCCTTTTATTAAATCTGAATAGATGTTACTAATTATGATATATGTATAGCTGGAAAAGGTTTTTTGTTGAAAATCCTTATTTAAAAATTAGTTGTTATGACAGATTTATACGTTGTTATTCTACCGGAAAACACCATTTAGGTTCTTACTTCCTTCTTATTAAAAAAAATGCATTCTTTAAAAGCTGAAGTGATCTGTCATTTTCAAAAGCCGTGGGCGAATAGCAAGTACTTAGGTATTTAATAAAAAGATGGTGTCTGTTGCTTAGTCAATTAAAGCGTCCAGTGAACTTAATAGAACTTGTGAACAGTGAACTTACAGTAGTAGGCATAACAAATATAAAAATAGAATGCCTTCCTCCTCTCTCCTAAATTGCCGTGCCCAACAGGGTCCATGATTGATACCTACTAAATTACTGTGTAACATCTGTTAACATTGTGGAGTGCAATAAGTATATTGAGTATTAATAAATCGAAAAACCTTTCGCAAAAATGTATATCTAAGTTCATTATCTCAATTTTAAGCGATGCGTATTGATCTTAATTAAGTAAATAATAAGATAATCTTTTTAAAATTACTATCGACTCAGTAGCTTTTACGGGCTTAGTTAATATAATTATTAATTCTAAGTTAAATAATTATATACGACTAACTGTACACACTACTTTATAAACATTAGATTCTCAAGTTTTTTCTTTATATTTACATTTAATTCCTGAATATCGAGCCTTATTAAAACATATTTACAAGTACTCTATAGAGACAGAGGGGTCTCGATGTGCTAGGGATGGTCACCCATCCGTCGACTGGCCGCGTCAAGCACAACTTGACCTTGCAGATCAATTGATCAGCGTGGTTGTTAATTAGCAAAGAGCCCTCCCGTTTGATACGCTTGTTATGCTATCTCACCTAAACAAACTTATAGGTATTATACTACTTATTCGCATAATTGTCAAAGTGACTTTGTATAAACTGAGGTATGTACAGTCGCCAGCAGGTCAAGGTATACAAAACTGTCAAATTTCTCCAAATGATTATAAACCTTAAATTGTTGGAGATAAAGTTCAAAATCAACTGAGAAAATTTGACATTTTGTGGTAACTTGATGTGCTGACCTACATACCTACCAACCATATCGTGTACTGAATTCTGTTGTAAGGAAGATCAGTAATAAACATAGGTTGTAATCCGTCTAAAAATTATGTGGACACGGGAAATGTTAGAGCAAAATGATATTTGACATTTTCCCCTCCCCCTTTACGTCCCAACCTCCTTTCTGGCTATTAAAGCCCCGCCACATTGGAATCTAATAGCACTAGTGTTTTTAAAGTTTCTGTACCTCAAATGTCTTATTTTCTTGATTAACCGAGATGTATTCATGATAATATGTTTCTTTAGATTGATTCATCTAAACTAATATCATAAAGAGGAAAGATTTGATTGTTTGTTTGTTTGCATTGAATAGGCTCTGAAAGTAACTACTGGACCGATTTGAAAAATTCTTTCACCAATAGAAAGTTAAATTAATTCAGTAGTAGCCTATACTTTGTCCAATATGTGAACCGTTTTTTGATAGATGGAACTAGTGATTGCAGGAACGTAACAATGCGATTATCGAGCCGATTATTGACACTTTGATTACTGTTTAGAAGTGATTATCGATTGTTAGGTTATCGAATCGAAAATGGTGCAACGACGACCAATAATAAATAAATATGTATAATATTCATCTGATTGTATTATTTTTTGTATAATATTCATTTTCCATCCATTTCTTTTCAAAAAGATTGTTTAATTTATATTTTATTGACATTAGAGTGGATGCCATTTTCCGATACAGATTTAATGTCATTGTTCAAAATGATTGCAGCGAATACATTCGATTGCATCACTAGACACTGTAGAATGTGGTAGAATGTAACTAAATTTAATACGCTTAACAATAATCTTTTTTTTTTGGAAAATCCGTTACATTAATGGTATTATAATGTCTGCAGGGAATCATAATTAAGATAATTGAATAACATAAGGTAGATCATACATTTATTTTGTTACGCATTTCAATGTTAACTTTTACGTAATCTGGAACACCTACGCTCTAAGGCAGTCAAAGGCATCTGTCAAAAAACGGTTCACATAATGGACAAAGTATAGCTACTACATATTATAATCGAACACCGGTCTGTTTATTATAAACTAGGTTTACTTAGTAACTAGGTACCTTAATTGTATGCTTATATATTTTTAATATGTACACACTACTTTTTTCAATATTTTCTGAGACTTTTATTTTTCACTCATAAGTATTTACATATTATTCTAAGGCTAATTTCAGCTGTAATCTCGGTTTTTTTACTTATAATAAATAAATCTATTTCTATGAACGATACAAGAATTTAAAGTATATTTCTAAATTAATCAACGGTTTTGACTGACAAACTGAAGTACACATTATTTTAAGCAGATATCATTGATGGTGTATTGTGTTTTTAGAAAATAAATACTTACTATTATTACATTTTAGGCCAAATAAAGAGTTAATTGTATATGAATATTAAATGATTATGTACAATATGTGTAATATAATAATTAAGTTTTTGATGTTGCTTCAAGACAATCAAATTAAACCTCTAGTATACTTTTTTGCTTGAAGTAATTTAAACCTAAAATATCGGTTAAAAATAAGTTCATCATAAATCGACCACTAAACCTCTACAATTTAATTTACCCACAACTACTTAGCTTACCTAATAGTATATTTTACCAATTTACCATTAAATAAACTACACATTCTAATCAAACATCCCCCTATCCTTAATTTGGGATAGGGATTAAGCTGCTCTATATGAACCGGGCTCAATATTTATATTAAATCCTAATTTAATGTTATCCTCTAGTGAATTACATTATTATTATTTTCATTTCAAACGGAAGACTTTTTTTAAATATTTTCTAATGAATGAAATGTTTGTTGAGATTGGAATGATTTTTCGTTGATATGAATCGGCACACTATTGTGCCAAGCTAAGAGCAATGTTAGGAGAAATGTTTTTCTACAATGAGGCACAAATTAAAATAGACTGATTCTCTGAGTTCAAAAAAACTTGTGTTTTTTTAAGTACAAGATCAGGTTGCAGATATTCATATGAAAGTAGGAATGAATTAATGCATTGAATGATACATTTAATTACAAGTATTTACATATTTTCCATACATCTTAATCAGCCGTCATCGTTAATTAAATCCATCCATCTTTGCCTAAGTTTCCGTCATCTCTCATCCACATTCATACTTAAAACCTATCCGTTAACAGGCTAGTTATATTACCTATGCTTATAACTTCCGGGGGAAAATGGGGACAATCTCTATTTTCATTGATAGATAACTACATTATCCCTGAATGTAATGGGCTTTAGTTATTATGATTACATCCACACAACCCAAGTTGCGGGTGGAAGCTACTCAAACATCAAATTATTCTCTATTCGTCGACGAACTGTTCTGGCTTATGTATCCTAAACCCTCAGATCAAATAAAAAGTTAAGATGCTGATACAAACACAATTACAGGCACACACTTATACCGAAACTACGCCTTATCTTGTCAGTCGAGCTATCGAGCTATGGAAAGCTGGACTGACAAGATAAGGCGTAGTTTCGGTATTGTTATATAGTTTTAAATCGTGTGTTGTACACGGCAAGGCGTAGTTTTAGCTGGCGTCACTTCTATGTTCGCAAAGTTCCATCTCAACTTTTTATTTGATCGGAGCCTAAAAAATTTTTACTTATTCTGAGGTATTTATTGATTTATCTGCTTACTACTAATACTTAAGTAATTAATTCTTTAAATAATTATACTTACTTATTCTTATTTTAAACACAAACGGCAGTGTGTTAACGCTAGCTTGGATGGTAATATTATACTAATTAATTATACATACTTTTAATTTACAATTAGTTTACATCATAAATTCTATGCCATTTATATTTACAATTGAACGGCTTTATTTACTATCTATCTAGAATTGACGTTGGTTAATTACTTACAAACTAGAATATTATGTATAGTGACGGGTCCACGCATTCACACATCCATCCCTGATTCATATGCTATATTTTTAAATAAATAATTAGAAAGAAAGAAATAAAAAAAAACGTTTATTTGGCCAGCACCGAAGACACAAATTTAACATAATAAAAGAAAATTCTTTTCGATCAAATCTTTGGTTGTGGAACATGCCGGTTCCCTCACAATGTGAGGGAACCGGCATTCACTTCACTATTTGGCGGTATGAAATAATTCACTGTAGCGGTATGAAATAATTCACACAAAGTAAAGCGCCTGTCTAGGTTCGAACCTATGACCTACAACTCGTAAGTCGTGGCCGTTATCATTGGGCCACCACCGCTCTATCATCACAATATCTTTATGTAAATATTATTAAATCTAATCTATAACTATATCTTTATAAAATGGCTCTTAAAAACAACTAACTATCTCTACGTTCTTAGTTTACGTGTTATTTACCATAAAATGTACTAAATGGTAGAGGATCATACTATCCTGATATTTATACATAGTAATACCTATTTATTAACTATTTGCAATTCTAGGTTTTACCCGGTATAGTCAGCCACCTTTTTACTACATATTTATATGTTCATCTAATATACATATAGAGGTATGGGTAATTATAATTATTCTAATTTAGTGTTCCACACGCTTTGATACCACAAAAACATAATTATTTCATGAAAGTGAAGCTAGGTATATCATTTTAATTAATAAATGTATCGAGTGACATAACTATCTACCTATTGTATTCATTATTTAATAATTAATCTAAGTATTTTATTATAGGATAACTTATTTAAGTTAAGTTCACTATGCGCTGTTACGTTGCAGTGCTTTTTTTTAAACTAACCATTTTAACTGCCTCATTATTCTAGTGGTCGCGACTGCTACTTTAAAAACTCTGGGTTCGATTCCCACGCCGAGCAATGTGTTAAACGGCGAACTGTAGGGGTAAAGCAGTATACCTCTGCGTTACTTCTTCGAGGAATATAATCGTAATGGTAATATGTTGTTATATTAACCATTTCAAATTTCAAAATTAAAGCTGACGAGGGATTTCTTTGTTTTTTTTTTATGTAGTAAGCAATTGGATTTATAAGGCTTTATTAATTTATAATAGGAAAATGATTTAACATTATTATTCAGCATGATGATTTGATTATTTCCAACGGAAACTAGAAGACTGAACTGCAGAGAACTACAATAAACTCAAATATAGGACTTGAGAGCACTTGAGAGTTTATACGGACCATTTATATTGGGGTATAATAATTCTGTTTCAAAACTAAATTTTGTACCTAAAGATTGTCACACACAACAACATCTTGCAAGTAAGATGTAATTTTGATAAATGACGTAGAGACGCCATAATGCAAAATAATAATTTGCAATATTATTGTGATTTAAATATATAAAATATATATTTTAATTGTGATTATTAAATCACAATTATTATTTTGTAACTTATTATGGCAGAGGATACACTTGGAGTAACGATATACAAGTAATAAACGAGTATGCAAGTTAGCAGTGACTATGTTGTCGAAGAATTTTGGCAGATAGAAGATTGGCAGGTTTTTTTATGGGTTGAATTATATTATGTTTGGTTGGGGCAATGTTATAATTGGAACTGTCCAACGAAAGGATTGGATAGGGCGATGGTATATTTGGAAGAGTCGAATTAAAGGTTTGGATAAGGCAATGGTATAATTGGAAGGGTGCTGATATTTTTAAAAAGAGAATGATAGATTTGGAATTGGCAATGGTATTTTTGGGACAGTCAAAGGTCAGGTTTGATTAAGAAGATGGTTTAGTTGGAAAAATCAAAAATAGGTTTAGATAGGGCGAGGGTATAATTGGAAGAGTTCAATCATAGGTTTTGATAAGGCGATGGCGAAGTGTCAATGATGGCTTTGGAAAGTTCGATGGTATAATTGAAGTAGTCCAATGACGCGATGGTATTTTTGGGAGAGGTACAGAAGAGGGGAGGGAGTGGGCGCGGAGCTACACAAGCCACTACAACTCGCGCGTATTCTGTGAGAGCGTGGTACTTCCCCGGTCGAGCCAGCCCATTACGAGCTGCAGTCAGCAACTAACTACAGCTAGGCTCTACCACTAGAAAAATACTGCTTATCAGCAATGATACTCATTGCTAAAGCAGATTAAAAAAAAAATAGTAGTTTATTTATCTTCTAGTGTTGAGTGAGACTATGGTTCAAGAATATAGTTTCTTGGCTTGGGATAGAAAAAGTGTTTGTGCAGTGTTTGACCAAGAATGGCAAACATTACGGTCATTGATGAGTTACCTACTTACATCGTGTTTGCCTATAATTTGTGTGCATATCTGATTTATATCTTATTTGTCTTTACGGTGCTATGCTCTATATGTATACCTACTGCAGTTTAAACATCCTCCTATCGTTTTCCACCTATGTTGTGGTCGGCCTGAATATCAGTATCAGCAAACCCATTTATGATAACACACTTTACATATTTCCAACCATTGCCACACAATCTGTATAAAACAGATTGTAAGTTTATTAATAGTTTAAACAAGTTAAATGATGATACTGGAAGTTGTTACGTATTTACACTAAAAAGAAAATACTACAAAAAAGTGCGTCAAATTTGCACTGCTTTACGTCGATGTTACGTCATTTTGACACAGCGTTACTTAAATTTACAGTCATTCAACACAGTTCCGTTGATTTCATGTTGATTTGTTTTATACTACGTTACGATGTTGCTTTGTCATTTACCACTTTGTTACGTCGAATTTTAATGTTGCATTATGTTGATTTATATATTGTTCAATGTGCGAAACTATAATACTTCGTCATTTTGACACTCCGTTACGTTGATTTGGCTAAATATTGACACTGCTTTACATTAAATTCACATCCTTTTGATACTGCGTTACTTTGATGCTTCGTCATTTTGACACAGCGTTACTCAGAATTAACGTCATTTTACCATTGTGTTACGTTGATTTTTCGGCGTTGTATTGATGACGAATGATAACGTCATACATTTGGTTCAGTGATAGGATGGTTAGTATAACTGATAGTGTAAGGGTACGTACATTATGCAGCGACCAGCAAACGGCATCTGTCAGTTGTTCGCGTGTGAGATGATTCCGAATACTGCGCCATTGTAGCTGTCGATGACGATGAGTAGGTAAGACCGATGCGAATCTGTGGAGATAATGTTTTTTGTTATTAAAGATTCCAAATTTTCGCTAATTAATGCTCGAAAATTGTCAAGAAGTTGAGAGTAGGACAAAAAAGTTTTAGTTTCAAAACATCTGTAAACCTGCCTCTTGACTTGACTTGCTGCTCAACTTGACTGCCTCGTTGGTCTAGTAGTCCCAATCGCGACTGCTACGCTAGAGGTCTTGGGTTCGATCCCCAGGTCGAGCAAAGTGTTATTTGGTTTTTCTATGAAATCAGTAGCAGCAGCTCGGAGTCTGGATTTGTGCCCGGTGAATGGCAATAGGCTCGCCCCCTATTACATGGGACCCAAACATACCGGCGAACTATGGGTGTACATAAAGTACACCTCTGCCTAACCCTTCGGGGAATACAGGCGTGATGGTATGTTAACATCTGTAAACCATGACAATCTCAATTCCTCATCGTATACTTTTCGTAAAAGGAGTTCAAAATAGGTATTCTGATCGAGAACCAATAAGGGTGTTCTCCAGGTTAAATTCAGTTGAGCATCTCATCACAAATGCATAGTTTTTTAACGCGCTGTTGACTACGTCTTCAACACGTTGGTTTTAACCAACGAAGGGAAAAGGAAGCTTGCTATCAAAGAGCTTACCCAGGTCCATAATATCCGTAGATAGTATATCTATAGTCCAGGATATCTGTAGATTTGTTTTTTTTTTCTGTAAATAGATCTTTTAAGACACTTTTACAAGTCAATTTTTTAATATTTTTTTTTTACTAGATGGCGTCGACTTTTCTTATCCGACGACCTCTGAGAAGAAACGTCGAAACAAACTCAGAGAATCATGGTCTCTTTTAAAGTCCAGTGTTTTGGTTAACTGTGCATATAGTAACATTTTGGGATACTGACATACAATTTATTGACTCCACAATAGTGACTCAGTCTGCCTAGATCTTCTTGAAATGGCAGTCAATAGTGTGTATCGCTTTAAAAGTCTTCATGTCATCAGCGTACATCAAAAATATTACAATTGTATATAAAAAAATATGTCTATCAATTGACATTGTTTGATAATGAAAAATGGTGGCCCCAGAATCAAGCCCTGCGGAACTCCAGTAGTAATACTAATAACGAAGCAGACTGATGACCATTACCAACATCCCTTTGCGACCGGTTTTGATTATGACGCAGACCAACGCAATAAGTTTACTCGTAACCCATTATAAGCGATGTTATTTAAAAGAATTTAATGATCGACATTGTCGAAAGCTTTTTGGAACTCTGTGTACA